>CM075876.1:20955590-21275789 GCA_038021265.1 Cyprinella venusta
TCTGCCCAGATCTCGTATATTTCTACACTCCCTAGGAAGAGCACCCAAATGGCATCTTCTAGCAAAAGCTACACCCAGGAGCTGCAACGCCAGGGTAGCAAAATAGATGAACAATGGAGCCACACTAGTAGTGGGATAACATCAGCCAGGAATTCTGAGTTTAGCTCTGTTGGTAAACAACCAAAAACTGGCATGAGTGGGATTCCATCTAGAAAGACAAGTGGGAATAGCAACAGTGTACCTCGCCCTTCCAAAATGCATGTGTCATCCACATCTCAAAGGGTTGTGGATGGTTGTGAGAAGGCCAGTTTTAAGAAAGGGGACCTAAGCAAGATGCCTCTGCTCAAGCGGGGGGCCACCACTCTTGGCATGGTTTCAGTGCCCCATAGCTCCTCTGAGGTGAAATGGGGTAATGATGCCTCGAACACAACTGGTAGCCTGAAATTCTCATCCTTAGGAAAGAGAGCTAATGGACAGAAGGGTAGTATGCTCCCTAAGTCTGGAAGCACGTCACCCCCTGCTCCACCTGTTCGAAAGTCAAGCCTCGACCAGAAAACACGAATTTTGTTGTCTCCTAGTGCCTTAAAGTCTGTGGGTAAGGATGGAACAAGATTGTCTTCCTCCAAAGCATCCGTTTCTGAGGAAGACTTTGATGTACGTGTGAGAGGGGAATCCTTTAGCTTTAAATCATCTAGCCTGAAGACAGCTTCTAGTCTCAGATCACATAGTGCTAAAGGAGACAATGGAAGGCATTTTGGTAGTCTTATGTCCCTTGAAAGGTGTGAGAGTTTAACCTCAGTGGGTTCCAGACCAGTAACCTCGAGGGAGAACAGTAATGTCAGTATCAGTAGCACTGGCAAATCTGCTAAAATGGTACCAAAACTTGGGACTTCCTGTTCCATATCTACCCCAACTGCTACTTCCCCTCCATCTACTAGTGGAATTTGTAAGCTTGGACAGATAAAGGCCAGTATAACTCCTAGAGTTGGGAATATTGTTGGGAATGGCAACAAAGGAAAGTCCTTGTCGAGTACTGGTTCAAAGGCCCTTAGCTCATCCACCAAGTTCCTTGCCGTCACAGCTGCTCGGAACACCAGTCTACCTCCAACTGGAAAACCTCCAAATCGCACTGTCACAGGCTCCAATGTTAAACAAGGAAGGGGCACTATTATGGGCACAAAGCAAGCGGTTCGTGCAGCTAACAGTAGAGTCAGTGAATTAGCAGTTGGTAGCTCCAAGAAAAACCTCAGGGGCTCTGACCAAGCAGACGGCAACAATGATGCCCGAACTTCCAGTGAAACGCCATTGGCTGCTTGTTTACCCTCTCCGTACAGCAAAATTACTGCCCCTCGCCGTCCACAGCGCTACAGTAGTGGCCACGGTAGTGACAACAGCAGTGTCCTTAGTGGTGAACTGCCCCCTGCAATGGGGCGCACTGCACTTTTTTATCACAGTGGAGGAAGCAGTGGCTATGAGAGCATGATCAGGGACAGTGAAACCACCGGCAGTGCATCTTCTGCCCATGATTCCATGAGTGAGAGTGGAGTGTCCACGTCCAGTCGAACGAAGACCTCAAAATCTCCCAAAAAGAGATCTAATGGTAGGTTTTAGTGTCAATACAATTGGGGCAATATTTACTGGTGATCAATTCAAGATTAATTATTAGATGGCCTTTAAAAAATAGAATGGTGAGTCTCTGCAATTCACTGTTTCTATAGTTAAGACGTTTAATGTATCTGTCCATTAACTATCTAGACATTTGATACAGAGTACCACAAGTTATTATTTTAACATTTTGATAGAATGTCTTTTACATTACGGTCACCCAGTATGATAGGACAATCGGGTCCAAATTCTGTGATGTGCTTTATACTGTCTGATATAACCTTATGCGCCAGAGAAACAAGCATGCAGCCTTCTTTAGAATATTGTCTTTGAACATGGCATTGCTTTCGAGGAGTAATTAGCTGGTGAAGTGGATTTACTTATTGTAAAGTTAACGAAAGTTTTCATGAGGATTGTACTGTTTAAAGCAGATGTCTTAACAAACATGGCTACATAAAGTGTATAAAAGACCAATGATGGCTTTTACCAAAGATACCGCTGGGACAATAAAGTAAAGTCTGAGAAGCAACAGTTGTAAAAGATCATAAACATAAAGTGTGAACCTACCTTAAACATTATAAATTTTAGTTTAAATGTTGATTTCAAATCTGTATTTTAAAAAGATTAATTAATAATGACAAATCATGCCATCCCATCTGCTATTTAGTCAATTAAATTTATGAATCCAAGCTTACATGTATATCTGGTGTTTAATATGCATTCGTCCCCTGCCGTAATCGGCAGTTACTCAAAATCACTTTAAATGCTGTAACCTTTTGCAAGCCTCATGCATATTTAAAAGCATGCCCACAAAGTCTGCTGTTCATCTTTGGCCCGCCTGAAAAGCATTGCCCTGTGTGACCCCTTCAGGCCTACAGCGACGGCGTCTGATTCCAGCTCCTCTGCCAGACACTTCTTCTCTGGGCAGGAAGGTTGGTGCAGCAGGCCAGTGGGTTGATCTACCCCCACTGGGGGGTACTATAAAGGAACCCTTTGAGATCAAAGTGTATGAGATTGATGATGTGGAACGTCTCCAGAGACGGAAAGAAGGGTTGGCAGAGGTAAGATGCTATTTGTATAGTATTTGCATCTCATTCTGCTTTAATTCTGAAGTATATGCCAAAAGTCTAGGAAATAAAAAACTGTGAATGTTTTCAAGTATTTTATGCCATGTAATGGTAAGCCATTAGTTAAAATAGCTTTAAGTGTTATTATGAGGCTAGAACTAACTTTTTAAATGAATATTTCTTCTTTGTAAAACAAATCAATGTGGCACAATCCCAGAATGATGGAGTAAAATCAATTTTTCAATTATGCTGAACTCATTGAAGCATTAGCAACAATTCCGATGCCTCTCTAACATCCTGTGACAAGTACAGTTGTCAGGAATGAAACTTATCTCTGTGGCAATTACTTATGCTGGCTAATTGATGTTAGATTGCACTAATAACTTTAGTTAGACTGGGATGACTGGGTGCTGTACTGCAAAAAGAAGTGGAAAGATTGGCAAAGGTCTTTTCAGAAAGAGGAAGAGATGGTGAGAGAGATATAAGGAGAGAGTACATTGGAGAATGGTCATGGGTGTCTGTGATGAATGAGGTGTGGCTCCACAATCTGTGGCCCGCCTGATCGGTCTTTATGGCTCACTCCACACAGCGCGTCCATGGGTCATTAACTGTTTCTCTGTGAGTTTCTAACCCTGTTCACACAGTCAATTGTGTGGAGAAGACGAGAGAAAAAGACATTAACTCAGTCGAATGGTGCTCTGATTTATTTTCAATTAAGAAAAAAATCTCAGCTCGCATATTAGAGTTTGGCAGTCTGCTCATGAAGAATTAGGCTGTTCACCCTCTTGTTTTATGCGAATCTGTATGTATGTGTGTGGGTTGGAGGTTGTATAACTGCTAGGTTTATTTATGTTTCGTGAAATTAAATCCTATTTTCTGTGGGCATATAGTAGTAACAACAGCTTGAATGAATTTTTATTCATCTGTAGTTCACGTAACTGAGATACTTGCAGATAAGAAGTTAATTTTAATAGTATTTTTCTTCATTTGTTTTATAATGGCCGCCTGTCAATGACGGACTGCACATGACAGTAGAAATCTATCCTGTAATTTATCCTTTCAGTAACCAGTTCCTCTTGAACTTAATCTCACTTTTTAGTCCCTTAAGCAACATACATCTAAGAAAAGAGTGAGTGTTTAACCTGATACTAAGTTTTATTTCCAGCTTTGTCCTAAATAATCTAACCAAAAGGCTGAGGACATAAATCCTCTGTACAGGTTACCAAGCATTGAATCAATTCAGCTTAAGCCACTGCACTTTAAATCGGCCCTGATGAGGGTCACATGTAGTCTAGCAGCTGCTTGAAATAGGTACAAGAGGTTTGTGGTTCACTGTGCACAACTCACACTGCTGTTGTCACACTTGCAGGGTCTGCAGTACTTCAACGCCCGCCTTAGGATGCTGGAGAAGAGGCAGCAGGAGATCAGGGAGTTAAGAACAAAGCATGAGAAGCTGAAAAAGGAGTTGGAGGACGCCAAGTCTCGTCTCATGCTGGACCCCAGCAAATGGATGGGAGAATGTAAGTTCCCAAGTGTATTATTGTATGTGTCAGGGAATTTTTGATTGTTTTTATTTTTTTTTTAAGCAACAACCCCAAAATTACGACTTTATGAGAGACCCCCTCCTTAAGGTATTATTATGGCTATTATTATTTTATGTTTTGACTGCACTAAAACCAAAGCGAATCATCAAGGTGTTATCTGGAGAATATTTACTTTGTATTAAGCTGGCCAGTTTTTATTTTTTTTAAGCTAGGGCTGGTAATAGAATAACATGTGCTATAATTTCCGTTTAAAAAAAGAATGAACAGGATGTATTTAAAATTGTGTTTGCATATTTAATATCTCAAATTATCTTTGATGACTGACTTATGCTAATTTTCCGGTGACGTCTTTGCAACGCGTTTTGATCCATGTTTGAAACCCGCTGATTTATTTGACACTGAAGATAGACAGGTATTACGATGGTGTGTTTACAATATGTATGCTGTTCAATCCTGATGACAATTATCACAAACAAATGTGTGTACATTTTGTTTTTGTCACACTTTTGTTTTACCGAACCTAGTGATGTGATATACATAAGCGACTCTCCGTGTTCACACGATTCCACGTCCTTTTAGCCAAAAGAACTTTCTTTTGGCATTTTTACTGTGATGCTCTAGCATGAATCAATGACAGGAATGATTCATTTTACCTTGCATTCTAAACAACATGTGTTTCCCAGTAATGTGATTTAGACTAATGGCTCCCTTTATGACTTGAATTTAAGTGTCTGAACTTAGTGCCAGTGGATTTACAAGAAAATGCCGAGGTAGTGGTGTATTCACCGAAATGGCTTGAGCATTGACTACTTTGAATTGGTGCCTGAGACATTGTTTTGCAAGGATGGATGACATTGGCTTTCCAGATTATTCTCCATAAACCTAAACTGTAAAAAGATTTGTTGAGGTTTTTGTAGTTGTAATTCTCCTTTACTGTTGCTGCCTTCAAGCCTTCAACTCTTAACATGTCTACACCAGACACGAGCGGCACAACTCTTGACACAACCGATCCCCAACAGTAAACTGATGCCCCCTTCTATTTCTGATGTACTCCAAGCCCTCACAGTACTTTAGACACAAAGAAAAAATACATTTGCAACATTCGCTTTGTCACATCCAGAGTAGACAGCCTTAAAGGATTAGTTCACTTTTAAAAAAACTTTTGCTGATAATTTACTCTCCCCCATGTCATCCAAGATGTTTTTCTTTCTTCAGTCAAAAAGAAATGAAGGTTTTTGATGAAAACATACAGGATTTTTCTCCATATAATGGACTTCATTGGTTACCAAATGGTTCAAGGTCCAAATGACCGTTTCAGTGCAGATTCAAAGGGCTTTAAACGCTACCAGATGGTGAATAAGGGTCTTATCTAGCGAAACGATTGGTCATTTCAAAAATAAATAAAACAGTTTATTTTTTTTTTAACTTTCCTAGGGCAATAAGAGCTATGTTTGTAAACCTCACTCCCCTGATCACAGGATGCGCTCTAGCGATTGATGCTAAATGCTGTGGTCTCTGCCTCCTTATTAGAGCGCCCGCCTCCCACGGCGGAGACATCAGTTCGAATCCCGCTCCAAGCAGATTGAGTAGGATCAGTTACAGCGGTGTGTGACTGACATGTCAAACAACCAATCACAGTTCGCTTTGTTCAGCGTCATGTTTAGTGGCGCGAAATGTCAATGTCCCTACAATAACAGACTAGAGTGTAAAACTCTTGCTGTTGTTTTAAGGAGTATATGCCTTGAAATTCACATACTGAAAATACAGCGATTAGTTGATCCTGATAAATGCTCATTGTCACAGTTGTAAACATGAAAGATTTCTACTTCCATGAGAGGGCTTTGCCGTTACAGCGGGCTTGTTTCCAGGCGGATCGTTAAAGAATGCAAAATGTCTCCTGCAAATTCTGTAGAATTCAACCAATCAGGTGAAGACTATGAAACTCCTGAACTGTCTCCAATTTTTTGTGCCCTATACATGTTCAGCCAATGGTCTGTGGGCGTGACGTCTGAGGATGAAACTAGACAGCCTCAAGCTGTTGTAGACATGGTGTAAGCTGTAAGAACGAACTCTGAACTGTACTACATTTAACCTTCAGGCTAACAATGACCAGAATCATCATAACATATTATTCAGCAAACAGTTTATTATTGTAATTCAGGATTTTTTTCAAACAAATCCAAAGGCTTTCTGTATCAAATCTGAATCATGTTATTAGTGTTGTTTACTGAGAGTGGGAAAGAACATTGCCAGCAGCAAAACAAGCTCTGCTGATTCTCTATCTTTGTTTTATTCTGTATTCACCCCTCAGTTTCAGTTCTAAAAAAGAATAACAACTATAACAAAGGACCAATACAAGAACCTTGATTCTGCAAAGTATTTGTCTCTGCTTTGCTTGAAGACACGCTTTTGTAAACATAAATCACAGGACGTAAAAGAATAATGTAGAGAAAATTTGGCAGGCGCATAGAGAGCGTGTGTGTATATCCGTGGCTGTGTGTGTTCTTGAATCAATAAGGTATTATTTTTCTCTTTTGCAATCACTACCTGCCCACTGGCCAGGTGATGTTTACTATTCATCCGTGACTGCTGTCTTGGGTAAAGCTATGATTTGGGCTGTCATGCTGTATAAATCAGCTCCTCTTCAGAGCCCAATAAAATGAGGATGGTGTTTCTGCAAGCCCATCTCCTACATCAACCAACTATCACCTGCATAGATTTTTGTTTATGTCTTGAGTGATAAAACTATCAATCTAGGTGTGTCGGTGGGGATGCCCAGTCACATCCTTTTTATGTCACACAATAATGTGGCTTCCTTGTGTGTATTTATTTTAGAGATGGTTTGATTTTTACATTTAATAATCACCGCACAGACGAGAGATCGCCCTTATTCCTCCTTCTTCGAAATCCAGGAATTCGAGCCAGCGGGCACACAGACAAGGTTGTTTGTGAATAGGAAAGAGGACGTGAGGAACGCAACCAAAACACCTAAACACCATATTTGCTAGCTTTCAGTGACACTGACAGCTTTCTGAGAGGCTGGTCAGAAATGAGACAGACCACAGCCACGCCCTCTTGTAATAGTTTTTGACCCGAAGAGAAGTTGTTTCGAGGAGGGAGGGAAGGGTAACGTATTTGATTAATGATTATAAGGGTACATGAATTTAAAAAAAAAAAAAAAATGAAGTGCTCAGATATCGTAAAATTGCATTTCATGACGACTTTCACATTTTTCACCCTTCTTTTCTTTAGTTGATGTGGACCCTGATCTGGACCAGGAGTCGCAGACCTACCTGGAGGCTCTAGCTCAGGCCACAGGAGACCTGGAGTTTTGTGTCAACCTATGCAAGTCTCGTGTAATGATGGAGACCTGCTTCGATATCGCAGTGCCCGCGATACCAGGACAGAGTGGACAACAAGAAATGGAGGTGTAAGAGACAACAAAACAGGAGGGATTGAGACTGTCCTGCTTTGAGCAATGCAACGAGTGATGGTATTGAACATACATAGTTAGAAACTCCCTGAAATGCTGAGAAACAAAGAGACAGAATAGAATAAAAACAAGATCGTTACCAGGAAGTGCCTTAAACCAAAAAAAAAAAAAAATCCCAACTATCTTTGTTTTATGATTGGTGCTAGCATTGAGACCAACATTCCCAAGTACACTTTGAAAAACAAAGTATTTTGCAATGCAGTGCGGTGTATAGTGTATTTATAAGAGCTAAAGTGTGTAAAAATATAGTTTTAGGTAATAAACACAAAAAAGTTGAGAAAAAAACTCCCAATACTATTGCCTTTTCTTATATTTGAATTACCACGATTAGACATGTTCGAATTTTAACGTGCAGTTCAAGTTGTGCTTGCCCCTGACCGATGTGATGTCACTTGATTGGATAAAGATGCTGAAGCTGTGGCATTGTCGTCTATCTCATTTTGTTACAGTTGCTCTGCATAATCACGTCTCAGATGAAATGTCAAATGTCATTTTCCCTAGATCCAGATCGACTACTTTAACTGATTGTTGCTGGTGGCAGATCAAAAATTAGAGCTCGTCTCAAACACTTCTCAGGACATCGAACCGAAGTGAGTTTGTGCTTTGTGATTTCTGTATGCATCATACTGTAATGTATGGATATGTCTGTTCTTCTCTGATCATGCAACATCCAGCATTAAGCTGGTTTCTTTTAATGAAACAAATCCACTGTATCTACCTGAACTTTAAAAGATTATGCCTTTCTTCGCTGAAAATGAACTTTGAATATACAAATGGCTATCATCTGTTGACAACTTCACAGCACAGGATTTTTTCCTCACTGAGTCCAGTGATTTATGTTCAGCCACTGATGTTTGATGATTTTTTTTTGTCATGTTAATCCTCAAAGTGTCTCTACAGAGAAGTGTGACTGTTGTTTCTCATAAAGAAACAAATAGAAGAGATTATTTGGTTTTGCAAAAGGTTTTAAGTAGAATTTGTGGCTATTTTTTTACAAAGGTTTTTTTTGCTGTTGAATGATTCTTTATTTAAAAGAGAGAAAAAAGACTCAGGCTTTTTTTTTCAAGTTGCTGCATGACATCTTTTATTTGTTCTTTGTAAAATTAATTTAATTTTTCTCTTTGTTTTATAAGTTAGTCTGTGATTTCTACTAATAGTTTACTTTAAACAGATTTGCCAAGCATTTAGACTTTTTCAATCTCTATGACATTTTATCAGTGTTCCTGCTTTATATTGTACAGTTTTTTATCCTTTTTTTAATATCATGTATAGACTCCTTAGTTTGCATTAACATAAAATTATGAATAAAAAGAATGTCGCATCTTTATAATTATTTGTGCAATGTGCAAAGTATTTTCTTTTGGAAGATCATTGAGTTTTTTTTTTCCTTTGATGAAGACCAGAGGTCTAGTCACATTAAAAAATATTTTGCACTGGCAAATTAATAATGAATTAATAACGGATTCTAACATTCTAACAAATGATGACTTTAAAAATACCTGTGCTTCCACATATTTGTTGCATTTTACCAAGTTATCCGTCAGAGCTCGTAATCATCACTTTTCAATAAGAAAATAAAAACTAACATTTGAGGCAAGTAAGATTTTTTGTTTAAAGAAATGAATACTTTTATTTAGCAAGGACACATCAAATTGATCAAAAGTAACAGTAAAGACCTTGTTCCAAGGATTTTCTATTTCAAATAAATGCTGTTCTTTTGAACTTTCCATTCATCAAAGAATCCTGGGGATAAAAAAAATAATTTTATCACTGTTTCCTCAAAATTATTAAGCACCCACTGCGTTTACATGGACTAATAATCCGGTTGTATTCAGACTATTAGTACAGTCGGTATAAAAAAGTCACTTTTAACCACGTCAGTCGGAATGAGATGGGCAAATTTCATTTCGGATTGGGGTGGTTTAAACCTTTAAATGTAACATAAAACCCTAATGTGCATAACAGATTAGAAAAAAAAACAAAACAAAACTATGAGGAACCATAGTTATTTCAACAAAAACTCATCAGATGTGAAGTGTCACACAGGGAATTGTGGGAATGTCAATTTACGTTTTTTCACTGTGAATTATACAATTTGTAAATTTCTTTCAAAAACTGTAAATTTAACGGAATTTTACTGTAAAATTATATCACAGTTATTTACTGTGTATTGTACAGAAACTTTTTGTTAACCAATTAACAGTTTTGCACTGTATCATTTTTACAGTATTTTACTGTTAAAATCATGGTTATTTTTTACAGCAAAATTTCACAATATGAGTGAAATTTTTACTGTTTTTAATCAAATAAATGCAGCCTTGGTGAGCATAAGAGAGTTCTTTCAAAAACGTACAAAAATCTTACCAACCTCAAACTTTTGAATGGTAGCGTATAATGTAATGTGTCCATATATAACACTGTACAATTCACCAGCCAGATGAAAAAGATCACATCTTCCCCTGATCATTCCATATTTGTAAGAGAAGAGACTAAAGTTATGATGGCTTGACATTAAAGCAGTCTTTCACTGTGGACCTGTTTAATTGTTACTGGTCACATGAGGGCAGATAAAGAGATGCTCATACACAGATGGCTGGAGCTAAAACAAATTTGAGAATTTAATCATACCACAGATTGAGCTCTGTCAGGTTTTAAGCACCATAAATGATGGTATACTGGGTTTAGTGATTCATTTATACTCTCGGGCAATGTGAGTCTACAGAATAGCATTAGCCACGCCCAAGAGACCTGATACCTTTAAAGGCCAACAGGGTAAATTCCCTTTATAACTAATTCCATTGGCGGGTTATTCCACCTGCTCTCTCCTGTTCTCCTCAGCAGATGGTCTCATCAAATGTACCGAGATGTTTTAATCAGTCTCTCTGAAGACATCTAGGCATTTATGTCATAATGTGACCCTTTCAATTTGGCTGACTAGGCACTCTCAGAAACTGTCCTCGTGGAAATCTCAGGAGAATTTGATCACCCATCATTCTTAAAGTTCTACACATCCCCCAATTGTTGGTCACCTACAGTAAGAACCTTCTATGCATGTCTTTCTGTATCTGCCTCATACATGGATGGGGGAAGGCAGGTTCAAAAGCAGACAATCCAACCCCCAGGCTCTGAATGTGATTGAGTTCTCTGTCACCCTCTGAATATGTGCAACAGAAACGGACAAAATGGAGGTGGAGTCCGTGCTATTTCAATTCCATCCTCTTTCACAATGGTACTTCTTGCATTTATATTGAAAACTACCATAAATGGGAAAACACTTTGAAATGCATGACCGAATGCATGAAAAATCAGGACAATGGTGATATAAAGCGCACCAACTATAACCAAGTGTGCATAATGCACTGGATAATAAAAAAGCCAATGTACAAACAACAAGCTCATAGTTTATTCGAACTATTTTGGCACACCTGGTTTTAATTCAGCTGTTTTTATGTACATGTAATGTGATGAAATTATATGTATTATAATAATTTCCACATGCAAATAACGATTGTTTTGTCTGTGTTTCTGTGTATTGTTTCTCATTTTAATGTTGCTTATATTTCCGGCATGCATTTGTCTTTAGGACAGCAAGAATTTTGGTTCTCAAAGCATTGCCTTGTATGATGATTGAGTTTGCCTTGACTCTTTGCCTTTGATAGGGGAGCTGAAGCAGTGAACCAAGCAATGGGAAGTCATTTGCAATGAACAAGGCTTATTTCCTGCAGTGACAGTACAAACTGTGAGTATGCATTGGTGAGTACAATTTGATTGGCACATAGTGGTGACAGGGTGAGGTATCTTTCTATTACTGGCACATTGAAATGTAAGGGTGAATAGTAGCGGGGTTAATTGCTCCTTGTTGTGAGGAGCCAATGTGCCGCCTGTCACGCCTATTGCGTTCAACCCATCAGAGGAAGCATGTGCCCATCAAATGCATGGCAACAGTTGATGTGACTCCCATTTAAGAATAGCTTTGCTTTGCCTAGCCTGCGGTAATAGTTTTTAAATTCGTTTTTAGTTGAGGTGTAGACTGGGCTTGGATATTTCCATTCTTTTCACATTTATATCACTTTGTGAAATAAGAGACCCTTTGGGCTGCCAGCTTTACTAAGTAAAATGGGCTACTTTAGGAACACCCTGCAAAAGAACAATATTGTACAAACAATAAACTGAAATAATCTCACTGTCAGAAATTTTCTCATCCAAGGAGAGGAGACTATATATCATTTTTACTGTTTGCCGCGTCTTGCCAGCTCGGATGAAATGTGTTTATTGACTAATTTCAGTGCGAATTAGCCTTTTGCTCTCAAGACAGCCTGGAGCGATCTGTTGTGTTTTCCTTTTCTCAAACAGAGTACTTGTGCAAATTCCCTTTAAGTTTAATGTTAAACGAACTTGATCATATGACCACTGCCAAAGTGTTTGTGTCAATTAGCTGTCAGTTGCTCTAATGGTACAGTTTGTTAAGGTCAAGATCTGAGGGAAATGTTCAGCATATCAATCTGATCATAAGAGCTTGTGTTGCTTCAATGCAAATACAGGCAACAGGCAAGCATGACAGAAAAGTGTCCCAGTCTTTATATCCATACAAGCCCATTTATTTGATCAAAAATACAGTAATTGCATTACCTTTTGGATACCTTTCTTATATGCTGTGCTCAAGGAAAAATTCTTCATATTGTCGATTGTGCTGCTTAATATTTTTTTTATTCAATATACAGTGATGAATAGTAAAGTTAAAAAGAACAGCATTTATTTGAAATATAGTTTTAAAATAAAAAAAGAGTGTCATCCATACAAACATCTTATTATTCATATTTTATTTTTATTATACTTTAAAACGTCCTGAAATCATAGCAAAAAAAAAAAATTAGTTCAATAATATGTGTATACATACTCCTGTTTGGGACCTCACATTTACAGACCTCATTTTATTTGAATTTTGTTATGAACTATAAATTTAAACAAAGATCTACATTTCAGAAGCACAAACATCTATGTTAGAATCAAGCTGCATTGTGAACATGTGCACATGCACCAGCTTTGATTTTGCTTTCCTTCATCCTTTAAAATGAGGCTTTTGAGTTTGCCGTTTTAAATCCGTGGCTGATTCCCACGTTGAGCCATTTCTTGTTCCAGCCCATTTACCATGATAATGTCTTTCGTATTGGAATGGAAAAAGCTGCTCTCACATTGAAGCCCACTGGGGTCCTCAAGGAATAAACATGCTTGGACAGACACATGCAGGGAGAAAATCCCTCAAATGGCTCTTGGGATCCTCAAGGTGGAAAACGTGGCTCCATCTGAGACAGAACAAGGTCAAATCCGAATGCTGAATGTCCCAAATTCATCTCGTCTGGTTTTCATCTTTCCTCTGTTTTATATCCTCTTTTTTATTCAGTTGTCATTCGTCCTTTTCCAGTCCCAAATGCTTTGTTTGTGTGATTTTTGGTCTATTTTTAGTCTTGTATTTTTGTGTCTTTAATGTTTTGTTTAATTTTGTTTCAATGTCATGTTTTTTTTGTAAAGTGCCTTGACCATACTTGTCAACATTTGGTTAAAAGTGCGAGTTGTGAGATGCCAATCGCCTTCGTGAGTCTGTCTGGCCTCTGCATGCAATAACTTTGCATCTGCAATGACAAACATATTGGTTGGATTATTCATAAAGGAGTTTAGGCCATGTAAATTACGAGAGTTTCCCGGAAAAAATATTAAACCGGCAGGGGTCCGGGATTTCCCTTCCCCTTCGAGCTGTCCTGGATGAATGTGAATTCTTTTTTCCATTCAGTTAGGAATTTGCAGGCATATTTTCTCTTTTTGTTTGCCATTGTCTCTTCTTTTTTCTTTTTCTCCTATTATTGTTCAGTCTGAAACGGGTTGTTGTCTGGGTGGAAATCGGGAGAAATTCGTGAGAAAAGTCGGTCCGGGAGATTTTCGGGACGGGCTTTGAAATTCGGGAGTCTCCCGGAAAAATCGGGAGGGTTGGCATGTGTGGCCTTGACCTGCTCTATGTAAAATAGAATACATTTTCTAGAAGATTGGATCATTTGTTGTTTTATTTAGTTTCCTTCATTTCTTTATGTTTAAAACTACCTTTAAAATAAGAATTCTAGCAAAAATCCTGGAGTAATGGCTTTGTAAAACCAAGACATAATTTATGTGCCTGGAGTCAAAAGACCGACTTCTGCCTTGGATATCAAACAGAGCCCTGGATCTAAGCAGTCTGCTGGGCCTGTCACCATCCAAGGGTCTAAAGCATAACTCAGGAATGAGTTAAAAAAAAAAAAAAAAAGGTGGGGGGTTATGGTTATAAAAAGCTGTCCAATGTCTCTTCCATCCCGAAGTTCAAATGAACTTTCTCTGCAGGGGGTCTGTGTGTTCCTGCTTCCAGAAAGAAGTCTTTGTTTCTATTCAAAGACCTTGAAGGCATGTTATATTTAAGACATGGCAGATGGAAATGAAGGTTAAACTGTGACAGGAAAAGGGTTGAGGACAATGTGGGAAGTGGAATTGGCCTTTCCTTCCTAATTTTGTTTCTTCTTCTGTTGTTGGCCTCCTTGGCAATGATATGACCTCTTTTGTTAGCTTAAGTGCATCACTAAACTGCTTTTCTTTAACTTTCTTTCAGTGGCTGCCTAGTTTAAAAACTCAGTGTAACACACATAGGCCAGTTAGAGCTGTGCATGTAAAACTCACTCCCCTGGCCTTAAGAGGCACGCTAGCGGCTGTGGTCCTTGGCATTCATGTTAGCGCTCCCGCCTCCCCGGCCAGAGACCTTGGTTCCAAATCCGCTCGGAGCGAGTCCAGTAGGACTGTTAAACACAAACCGAATCATATTTGGTGCCCGTTGGTGCTAATCGATAATTTGTTAACAAATCCATCACTTACTAAAAAAAAAATAAACAGTATACAACTTCATATTTGTCTCCTACTAGATTTTTGGTTTGTATTTACAATTTTCATTCCATTGATTTCAATGACAAATCAAATTTGCCTTGATCTTTTGTTATATATGAGGTATTTAAACTATTTAAACGTCCTGCAATTTTCATAGCTTAAAACATCATCATTATAAACAAAAATATTTATTTAATCAAGCTACTGTACAAAAAACAGCTTTGAAATTACAAGACATATACGGTAGTTTTACATCATCGCACCATAGGCCCCACGCTGGCATTCAGTCACTTAGTCACACAGTTCAAACCACTTGTTTACAACTTTTTACAGACTAACGAATTAAGGATCCCAGCATCGGAAACAAGTGGATGGTCTATTTTAATTTGCAAAGAAACTTTAGTTGAAAGAAGAAGCAGCCAACTGTATTGGATCTGCATAAAAGCTGCTTAACAAATGGTAAGTAAATGAATTTGTAATGATTTATCTTAAAATTATTTTTTTTTCTTATATATATATATATATATAACATTACAGACAGACCTTTTCCTGGACTGTTCCCAGCTGGTGGAATGACCTGCCTCAATCCAAGCAGTGAGTCTTTAGTCTTTATTCTATACTATTTTTGTTTTGTTTTTCTGATAAAAAAACAAAAATGAATAACTTGCTATGCGTACTGTGTTAGACTAACTGAGACTTGTTACAGCTTAAACTGTTGTCCTCTTGTTGTCTGATTGCTTAAATTGTTCTCCTCATTTGTTAGTCACTTTAGATAAAAGCGTCTTCTAAATGATTAAATGACAATGTCAATAAGTGAACCTCAAGGAGCAT
Source organism: Cyprinella venusta (assembly GCA_038021265.1). Taxonomy (NCBI): domain Eukaryota; kingdom Metazoa; phylum Chordata; class Actinopteri; order Cypriniformes; family Leuciscidae; genus Cyprinella; species Cyprinella venusta. Next base: position 20,971,028 of record CM075876.1, read on the forward strand.
GTTAGAATATTAATAATAACAACAAAATCCAAGTCATGACCCCTTTAAAAAAAAAGTAACCGTAATATGAGAAAGTTTCTAGACTGACAGCATTCTTGGTGCTTCCTCCTAGCACAGCAAGAAAATCGATAGGTTTGCTGTTCTGAGTGAGGCTCTGAATGACAAGAAGCTATATTTTGATTAGAACCTGTACACCGTTGCTGACTTTGATGAGGCAGGACCCAAAAATGACATGAGGGCGAGTAAATATATGATCAGAAATGACAGCTTTCTGAAGCAGCTGTGTCTTCTGATAGGTGTACTGTCACTCAATCCCCTTCACGCTCGGGCTGTCTCGACAACATATTGATTTGCGAACTCCTCTTAAGTCATCATTATCCCAGGTAAATGGCTCGGCCACTGGGTGTATCTTGCAATGAAGCTGTGAGTGATATTTGACCTTTTGTTGACCGTTTGTTTGCTAAGAAACTTTAGTCTAGGTCCATGTTACCAATCTTCTTGACATCCAGCCCGAGAAGCATTTATTTTAATCTTGACATTGTCAGTCGAAGCATGTGGACCCTGAACAATGTGGAAATGCCGCTGTACCTGCATTGATTCTGTCTTACTAGTGTGACCCAAACAGTTCCAGTTTGCATCTGTATTGCCTCAGAAGTCACTCTTACGGGCACAAAGGAGCTGTGACTAAAAAGATAAGGCAACCATTACCCGCCACGATCCACCGAGCCATTAAGCTTTTGCATTCAGGACACGGCTGGCTATCCATTCAACCGTCCTTTTCGCCCGATGTTGTGTTGAAATAGATTCCCCTGTCTCCATCCCCCTGCACCTCAATTAACCACTGCGAGGAGGATGGTTCGGTTGAAAAGAGAGAAGAGAAAAGCGTAGAGGTTTCATACATACTATCCCCTTAAAGATTCAGCTACTGCCTTGAGCTCAGATCAATCCTGGTTGCTCTCCAAGTCTCAAGTCAGACAGCATGTTCTCACATAGGGCAGGCCTGTCAATTGCCAAGACAGCTTTAGTGAGGCTTGCATGTGCTGCCCAACTGTAGCATGAGCAAACGGTTTGAAGAGCAAAGGAGAAATAATTTATGAAACAGTTGAGGTCTCTCAGTATCAAAATCAATGAGAGCTGGGGCCTGAAATTAATCGGGGTGGGGTTCAAAGCTTATTATCATTTAAAGACACATGGCATGCTGAAAACAGAGCTGTTTTTGACCAGGTAAAATTAGTGTTTTCTTACAATACTAATGAGAATTTTTAAAGTAAATTAAAACATTTTTATTTAGACCATCCAGAATCATATTAACTTGTATAAAAATTGCATTATACGACCCCTTTAAGAAAAGCTTTAGCATAGGTTTGATATTTTGTTTCTAATGCAGTGACATTCAGACATTTTTCTATGTCTCTTTAGTGTACAAATACTCTTTGAGGTCACTGTATTAAAATGTCTCTTTTCATTCTAAATCATGAGCATGCAAATGTTGTTTCAAGAGGATCCATTACTTGTGTTATGAATACAGTACATGCGATAGCATAATGTAATAGACTGTATTTTAGCTCCTGGGTTGGAGTGAGAGTATTTGCTTTTAGAGTGGTCCAGTGGACATCACATCCACAACTGCAGTACTTGACTCTTTGGTACAGCATCATACAACAGATTGTGGCGATACAAGCTCACACAATCTCAATCGTTTGTCTCCATGCCCTGTCGGTTCATATGAAGCAGAAGCGATTTTGATGCTTGGGAAGGTTAGAATTGCTGCCTACAAGCTCTGTATGAGGATTGATCCAACCTTCCATTTCTGAACATATTTAAGGAAGCATGTTGCAGCAAAAACATGTTAAAGCAGTTTGAACTGAATTTGCAATGTGGACCTGGATTGTGCACCATTCAGAATTGGATGGAGAATGCCTTCTATATTCCACTTCAGTTCAGGGATTTGAAATGGGGTAGAACAGGATGTATTCATGCTGTAAATGTATTTTTTTCTTGCAATTACAGCAACAACGCTAAATTTGAAAGTAAAATATTTCTTAGGATTAGTTTGTTTATTTGGAGTAGGAGGCCAAAGGGAATAAACCCTGTAATATAGACAATTTTGCTTACATATTCAAATAAAATCTAGATGACTTTATGATGCTGGTATTAAATTGAAAGGTTTTAGTTTATATTTAATAATTAATTCACTTTATTCAATATTCAAAGTTTGATTTTACTATTGAAATATACTTACAATTGTTCCAAACTTGCAAAAAGCTAAATTATACTTGTGTTATGTGCTTTGTTTTTAAAAGAAAAAAGTTACATTCAATAATATTTATAATCAAATGGCCTGAAATTTTTTTTGTTAACTTTGTTTCTCATTTTGTGGACTGCCGGGACCCTTAATTTCAAATAACGCTCTATTTTACTTATCCTCAAATTGGTGCTAAATTATTTTTTGGGCACTGTGACAAAGGAGGAACCTAGAAAATAGCCTAGAAAAACAAATGATGGCCACATTTTCTCTTATCTCAGGTACAGCGCATAACTCAGTTTAATTTACAGTCGGACAACTACAGACTATAAATGAAGTCTAGAATTGATTTGTTTGCTTCAATTTACTTGCTCTTCTGTAATTACATTCTTTACATGATATCGGCACATGCATTTCCATTATATTCAGGGTTGAATGCCTTTAATTCATTTAATTCCTTTAGTCTGGGACTTCATGGCTGGATAACATTCAGGTTTCAGGGGGACGAATGTACTGTGTGTGTCGTGGTCAATATGACACTTGTAATCTAGCTCAAGAGAGTTAAATTGAGGTGACACACTGTGGAAAGGAAGAGGTTAATATAATGTGATGGCTGGTGTTATTGCCACTATTCGTCACTCCAGGGCATGTTTTGCTTTATATAACTCCATATAGTAAGCCATTATTTGATGATAACATTGAATTTGAATTGTGATTTTAGTTTCACTATGTACTGGACATTATAAAGCTTATAGACTTATAATAACCTCTAAAACTTCATATTATGTTCTGATCTGGACTATGATTCCACCTTAGAAACATAGATATCTTATTTTTAAACCATTGTTTAGGTAAGATTTCATATATGGTTCACATAAAAGCTTAATTAATTCTAATAGAAAGACCACATGATGGTAAGCTGCTTAATATTGAATCCAGAGCAGGATGATGTAATGATAATGAGAATGGAGAATTGGAGAATAATTGGATAGGAGAATCTAATCATAGCCCTTTTCTTATAAACTATTGCAGTGTGTGTATGACAAAATCTGACCCCTGGGTTAAACAGTAATGCCAATATCTATTCTCATGCAAGTCTCTTCAAAGCCAGTCATTGGAAATATGATTTACCATCACTGATTAATCCAGCATAATGGTGTTATGAGATAATCAGCATCTGTCTAGGAACTGGCATGTTTAATTACTTTGTTCACATGGTTTTTCTCTTCACATATCACCCTGCAGCCCAAGAGTGGGGGGGTGCTGCACATTGGTGCTTGGTGTCTATGTCACGGCTCTCAGCCTGGCCTCTGTTAGTTGATTGGCCTGCTGTTTTCAAGCTGGAGGAAAACATGACATGAGACATGTCGATGTCTCAGACTGAGAACAGAAGCGAACTGAAATAGAACGGAGGTACGAAGTCTGACGCAGTAAGGCTAGTCTCGCATTGCCAGCAGGGTTAATTTGGTGTAATTAATTCCCCTCTCAGTAAAACAGATCGTCCAGTCCAAAGACAGTAATGAGGTTAGGTTCTGCTGATTGCTGCTGGCTGGACCTGTATAGTAATTGCATTGCACCATCCGGCTGTGTTTCCTCTGTCTCCGCTGACAGTGTAGCCTAAACATCAGACTATTTACAGAAACAGTTCAAAATTGATTGTTATGGTTGCTGAGGAAATAAATAGTCATTTTCAAGTTCATAAAATACAGTAGAATTTTTGAATATTTTCAATGTAGTTATTTTAATAAAGTACATATCTATTTTGTCATTTGTAAGGGTTATGTTTAGTTCCATTGTGTTTGAGGGTACTGTACATTTACACGACAATGATGTACTAAAAACGGAAACGTTTTGCCTATGTGTTTTCCACATACAGACGACTGTGTTGTGAAAACGACCCCCGTTCACACGATCTGTGAAAAAGACTAAAAGGGCTGTGTTAAACATGCCAAGCCTGTAGTTGGCGATGTCACTTTGTAAAGAAACACTACGCTTATAGACTGTTCGATTTTTGTTTTTTACACAAAGACGTTTACTGTATCGTTTTAAAAAACATGCACTTTAAAACACGTTTTCAAAAGCTTTCAAGGCCCCCAAAACGTTGTTGTGTAAATGGCCGAAACGTGCAAAAAGTTTTCAGTTTTTTGTTGAAAACTCACCTCGCATGTATGTCTGAAAGTTTCTTTAAATACAACTTGGTGAGAAATAATTCAAAGATGCTTTGACCAGACAAAAACACAGTATTGTCAATAGGGTAAGCAACAAAAAGAAATGGAAAAAATCATAATGAACGAGAAACAAGCTAATTCTCAACTGTATGAATTAGCATCCCACACAACAACGCATTTATGGATGATCTTCTGAACAACAGCAAATCGTGTTAAAAAACATGGATGTGAACCTAACAGGGGAACTCATTCATTTATTGTTTTTTTTTTTTATTGCTGGCATTTCTTTATGCCTTTGAAGGTCATTTATCTTTTTAGCACACAAAGGCAGCAAACAATCACACAGCTTGAAATACAGAATAAAGGAATTTGTCAGAAAGTCATAGCAAACGTGATTTGAGAAGTAAATGATTGCTGAGTAATTATTTAGAGGTTATACTTTCTGTAGTTAACTTTTTAGACTTTAAATCCACACAAGTCTATGGAAAAAATCAATGTTACATTATGTAATACACTGTAAGTCATCATGAAAGAGTTTGCTCTATTTCAGAATCCAATTAACTGTTCTTGTTACAGTAATGTATATGTAAAAAACATTACTGGCTTAATTAGTGTCTGGAAGGTGTGAGACAGAGAATAAGATGTGATCTTTGTTTGCTAAGAGGCAGTAATTAGTAGTCGCACTCTTTAAAATAGTTTAAAAGCCTATGTGTGCAATCATCTTTTAAATATTCATGAATCTCAGTCTTTGGCAATAATAAGAAAAATCAAAACTCACAAATTGACTCAGCTTGCATGATCTACCAAAATAGAGAAAAATAGAGAAATATTTAATATTTAAACAAAATTTAACCTGCAGTAAAGAGACAGGGTGATTTTTTTAACCACTTGCAGTAGGCATTACAGTCCACAGATAAGCAATATTAGCAGTCACACTGTTTAACAGTGTCAGTAATCTTGATTGATTGCTGTAAACACCTGGTACAGCCCGGCAGGGTGCGTGTTCGTGCTGTAAATTCACTTAAGGCTTTACAATGTTGTGTTTATGTTGTAGCATCAGTAGTTTTATGGCAACACTTGAAATGGCAGGCAATATCACTCTCAGGAGACATGTTACATTGCGTTTATGATCGCCGTGTGTGTGGAGAAGAATGTTTAGGGCAAATTGACATTCAGTTGCTGTGTAAACCTGTCATGTTCAGCTGTGTTTGAGCTGAGGGGAATACTGGATATATTTAATAGGACTCCTGGAGTTTTCGCAGAATTCATGAACTGTGTAGAAAATTACTCTCACAGCACCTAAGCACCTGATCCTGAAACAGTGTTATAGTTTCATATTGGCTTAAAGCTGCAGTCCCTAGCTTTTGGGGGGTTACAAATGATCCAAAATACATGTTTTAGAAAAAAAAAATAACCAGCCTGTGTTCAAAACTTAGCTCGAGTCATAGCGGTAAGCTTGTAATGTTTTTAATTCCAGTGGTACTGGTGGATTTCCGCTGGAGATTCGAGCATGAATTTGTGTCTTTACGTCACATCTGTACACATAAAGGAGGAGTCTCGGCTTGTAGTCTATATTGCAAATGAGGATGTTGGAGGTGGAGATTTATAGCGTTTTCTCACAGCACTTGATACAATTAAACTTATCAATTTGATGGCGGATACAGAAAGGTTTTAACGACAATCACCAGTGACAACAGATTCTGAATGCCAGTATCCAAAACGGTGCGGTGACTGACAGCCTCACACTCTCCTCAAACATTGTGTTCATCCGAGCTGTGGCGTGTTGAGGATGTTGAAGTACATCTCACGTAAAGTTGATAATTCCGTGAATGACTGCAATTGCAGATTTCGAACAGAGAAAAAAGCCGGACTGCAGCTTTAACAGATAGATTGACTCTTAGAAATTACCACTGCCTCAACATACTGTAAGTAATCTGCTTAAACACAAAACATACATCATATGTGCACATTTATTGTGTTTTTGTGTCTTTTTTTTAAGCTTAAAAGCTCCAGACCCAATTTATAGTAATTTCATGGAAAAGAGCTAAAAAGTTTTTAGAGAGTCATAAAAGTTTAAAACATGATGAAGTACTAGGGACTTTTACTTTTGGATGATATCCCAAAATGTGTAAGTGCCAACCCGATCTCACGACCAAATCATATGAATTCGACGAATGATTAAAAAGTGGCTAATTCGTAACAATTCATACGACCTCACTCGTACGAATTAGTACGATTTTGCTAAATCGTACATATTTTACGAATTGGCCAATTCGTATGAATTGGTACGAATGACCTACCCCTTACCCCGCCCCTAAACCTACCCATCACGTGGGTTTAGACAAATCGTACGAATTCGTACGAGTGAGGTCGTACGAATTAGACACTTTTTAATCATTCGTCAAATTCGTACGAATTGGTCATGAGATAGCGTAGCAAGTGCAGATTCAGACATTTCATAGTTCAGTAAAGTTGTTGTTGTTGTTTTGTGAAATTGTGCAGGCCGGAAATGAACATGTGAGCATGTTTAATAAAATCTGAGAAAACTGCATTAGAAGAGCATAAAATTGAAAATGAGAAGTGAATATATAGAAACAAGGAGAACGAATTCACATTCTAAACCACAGGCCATGTCGAGACCTGCCGCTAGAATCGTTCAGAGGTGTTACTAGGTGTTAGTTCACAGTCTGAGTGATGTGAGCTGATGTCCCTGTCTTCCAGAAGTTCAGCATGAGTAATGGGGTGTGCAGTTTCCTCTTGCTGCAGTAAAAAGAAATGGCAGACCAATCCCAAAACACTGTGGTTTAGCTACCTTATTTTGCAGTTACATATGAATTAGATATTTGCAAGGAAATACACACCAAACTAGAATTTAAACTGTAGTTAGATTTAATGTTTGCATTTAAGATTTCATCCATCATGCAAGTAAAGCTAGTTTACGATCACCAATGGCAACAACACCGACTTCCAGCAGATTGATTTGTGTGTTAAGTTAACCCTGTTAAATGGAGAACAGGTTGACATGGTGATGCTTACATTGTTTGTATTGGTTACATGAACGGTCGAAAAGTCTGTTATTTGTAAAACATCAGCAATTTTAAGTTAAATGATAAGTCATCTTCCATTTTCCCCTTTATATATCTCCAGGTTGAGGAGTCGGACATTTCTGTAAATGACCACAGAAGCGAGTCCACATTAATTTCAGTCTGTCATAACACCATGGGTTTGTTTAGTTCAACAGCCTCCTGCTGGGACTGCAGATTCCCCACAGTTTACTGAGTTTTGCCACAGAATGACACACTAGCAGACCCACTGACAAAGTAAAGACACAGATACACACTCTTTCCAATGGCTTGCTTATGAATATCATAGAAGATTTTTATTTAATCCTGCTCTTCCTCAAGTGTGCTGTATTCCACTAGTTACACTGAGATCTTATTCCTGACTGGTTCATGGGTTGGAGAATGTAAGGGAGGAGATGCAGGCATTCGAGTTGCAATTTTCACACCCAATTATGCTAATGTGTTGTGCTGGTGTTTCTGTGAGCAAGGCTGATGGAGCAGTGTCCTTGAAGTAGGGTCCACCGGGACACACGCGGGGCTAGAACAGACGTGACACGCTGTGCATACTTTACCCTGGGGAGTACAACCTACGGCTCCAAAACAATTTGTAAACATGAGGGTTATTCCATGCACAACCTAGGAGGGAGTCTGACTAGAACTGGTCAAATAGCCAATGGAATGTTTCTGAAATCTGCACATCGTAATAATATTTTATATTAACAGAAATCGTGTTTTATATAATTATTTTATTATTGGCCCCTTAGTTAATGCTTCATGTTTCAGCATATCGATACATTTAGGATAATTTCATGCTTCCAACTTTGTGGAAACAGTTTTGTGGGTCCCTTCGTGTTCCAACATGACTGCGAACCAATGCACAAAGCAAGGTCCATAAGAGGACATGGATGAGCGAGTTTGGTAACTGGCATTAGAATGAATTAGGGCCTGACCTCACAAATGCGCTTTAGAAGAATGGTCAAATTCCCATAAACACTCTCCTAAACCTTGTGGAAAGCCTCCTCAGAAGAGTTGAAGATGTTATTAATATGCCAACTCCATATTAAACCCGTCAGATTAAGAATGGGATGTCATTAAAGTTCATGTGTATAGAGAGAGAGCATCTTCACTATATGATATATAAGTCTGCTGTTTTTTCCCCACCTAAAATATCCATTAACATAGATGTGGAGAAATGACTCATTCAGCAGAAAAAATCACTATCACTCCTCCCCGAAAGGGACTGGCAGTGGCATTTATCATTTGAGTTCAATATATTTGTCTTTCAGCAGGCAATTAGAGAAATCTCTCATATAGACAGGAACCTCTGAAATGCTTATTACTTATTCTTCATTCTTTAATGGAGCTTCTCCTGGGTGAGATCATCTCCCCTAATAATAGGTAATTAGAAAACATTTTCACTAATTGGCATGGATAATTTTTTTTTTTTAAAAATACCAAACTCATGCAAAGTTATACCACTTTGACATCCATTAAAGAAAGAGAGAGAGTGTGTGTGGGGGGGGTGACAGATGATGCTTTTTCACCTTTTGAGAGAGAGTCCAACCAGGACCAGCCCAGTCAAGAAAATCGGGATACTCCCGAAAGAACCATTGAAATACTATCACTGAAACTGGGCTTGTGACAGTTATGGCTTGTAAAATTTGAACACGCCTGAATCGTGATGCATCTGGGAGGCTTTTAACTTTTACAGACACAGCAAAAGCCAAACCATAAATGGCTAAAATACATTGTAAGTGATCTGAATGGGGGAAAGCATTGTTGCAGCACACCATTAGACTAGTAATATGCTACTTCATCCCAATAACATTTTCATGTTTATACAGTATGAGAGAGAAGCAGCCCACTCAGAATCTGCATGAACCATCATTCATAAAGTTCTCCTCTTGCTATGGGGCATATGCTCCTGAACAAGCAAGTGCCATTTAGAATAAATAGCCTGACAGGCTGTGAACACTGTCTTTATAGGCCCCAGAGCTTGCACATACTGTAACACAAGGGACATGGAAAATAGCGCAAAATGCCAAACTCAGGAGCTGAAAGGTCAAAGTCGGGAGAGTATAACTCAAAACTATTGTACTACTGAAGTAAATGTTGCCAGTGGCACCTTTTTCCTCATTTTTATCCCCATCAGAATCAGACAAATTGGATAATAGGATGCTGAAAAAGTAATTATGCATGCACATTTCCCTTCTGCTTCACTCCCCTTAATATTTCGATTTAATATTAAGTGAGTGTTAGATGACAGCTAAGTTAATCTCAAATGAATAAATAATGATTAACACTCTTAAATGTAATCTGTAAAAAAAAATCATATACATTTTAATATTGGCCATTTGTCAGACATGTCATGACAATAGTTATTGATATTGAATTCAGTTTCAATATTGTTGCATCCTTTTCCCTTATTTGTTTACCTTAAGATTAACCCAAGGAAGACATGTTCCTGGGTCAACATCCAACATTTCTCCCAGCTAATCATAGCAGGAAAAGCAAAAGCTGTTCATGTTAGAACATATCCTAGTGTAAATTACATTAAGCCTGTAGAGACTGTTATGTCCTGTAATCCCTCAGCTAATGTTTATTTTCATAGGTCTCAAAAAACGCTGCATTCCCTTTAAATGATTTTCAATTATTCATACTGAATAAATTCAATTAAATATGCATTAAGCTTTTTGATTTGAACTTAGGGACTCGACTTTGTGACCTCCTAGAGGATGTGTTGAGCAGGGCCAGAACAGCAGGAGTTTAGGATAGAGGAGTTACGGACAGCCGAGCAGAGATGGATGGTCCTGGTGTGAACGGTGCTTAGATCAGCAGGATGGACACCTCCCTGCTGCTCCAACCACTCCAATCATTCTCATTGATCCATGTGCAGGCTTGCTTTGCTTTCTCTCTGAAGAGCTCCCCTGTGAGTTTTTTCTTCTTTATTTAATGAGATGTCTCCGTAAAGGATTTTCACATGCACACAAATAAATGATGATCTAGTCAATATTTGAAAGAGAAAAATGATGTAGTGTTGTTTATTTGATACATTTAAGGAGGGCTAATTGCTGTCCAGGTCTTCTTAAATCATTATTTTAAGACTGTAAATAGATTAATAGAGGCGTGTTAAAGAGACACTCCACCCATTTGTATTAAGATTTCCATTGTTAGAAATCCAGTCATACTATTGAATGGTCATGCAACAATCTCATTTTCCTCTGAGATGAGAGAAATCCGCTATTTACCCTTTTCACTTCCTTTTCAGTTCCCATAGCCTTTCAAACCCGCCCATAAGGGGTTGGACCTAATGCGCAAACAGACCTATCACAGATCAGTGCCAGTGCGTTTGATTTTACCAGCAGAAACCTTTATAAATGAATTGTCTTTATAAAGTATCTTCTTATGAAACGGTCTGTACACTTACAAAGTTCTCCATGCTTAGTTTTGCATGTAGGGGCCCTCATTATGTTACTGTGTTAGTGTGGGGCTATTTTGAGCCTTGTTAGTGGTATAAACTAGTGATTTCTTTTAACTTATTAAATGCCCCCATTACTAGCGTTATACGCTAAACAGTTTTTAGAGATAAAACTCTTTACATTCGATTATCATGAAAACAAATCTCAAAGAACGGTTGACTAGGTACCAATGTGTTATTAGACTAAAGACTATAGATGATTATGGTTGCAGGTGTTGCATTTTGGTTAAAAATGAAAATCTGGTTTTACGTTAGAACCCGGCATATTTTGTCATTGTTTTGGATCCCACTAGCTTGCAGATAACACTAAGGCTAACATACTAAAAGCAAAAAAATGTAAACAGGGCACTATTTGAGGGAGCAGCCATTTGGATGTCCGAAACCTTTGTGTCAGATTTTAACGATCTGAAATGCAAACTACTCGAAATGTCAAAGTAACTTTGTGGGTGGATCTAAAATGAGTTTGTCTGATTTATGTCCGTTTGTTCGTTTCACTGGCTTTAAGATGTAATGTTCAGTGTGTCTTTAAAGTCTTGAAGTCTCAAAAGCCTTAAAGTCTGTTTCTTTTTATTTTATTTTTTGCTTCCAAGTTTGAGATGTTTAGCTGCTTGGTTTTCTTCATGGCTTAGAATGCTTTGGTGAGTTTTTTTTGTTTTTCCCACAATCGCACTCCCTGCAGCAGGTCTATGGCATTTTCACGCAGGTGATCGGGTTCCCTGGGCACCTTTCTCCTGTTGAGTCAGTAGAAAGGTCTCTTAAGTGTCCTGTCTCCTTAAATGTCTGCCACTTATAAACTGTTAGTGTCTTAAGGACGTTCTGCAGGTTCATGAGCAATACTTGTTTTTGGTTCATTGAACAAGCAAATATCTGTAAAGTTGCATTTAAAAAAATTATCTTTAAAGCACACTTTCCTGAAAAGGGGAATTTTTTTTTTTTTTTTTGCTAAGTTTAGTATATGATGTGTGTTATAAATGCAGAGCACCAATTACTCCATACTTCACGTGAACTGTATTAGAATGCATCTCTATTTTGTGATTAGATTCTAACCCTGCAAGTTGAATATTAGGACACAATACAACCTAAAAGATAATAGAAATCAATTTTCTTTTCAGTTTTTCAAGTATTCATCAAGCAGTCAGATCTTGTGCCATGACTGCACATTCTTTCAGTACGTGAATCATCTGAAGTGCTCCCACACAACGTTTTACTAAAATGATAACCAGTTTGCATTATTCATGTTGCAAGCAGTAAGTGCCCACAAATGCTAAGCACCTTACAGCTGCAATAAAGTTGATCGGTCCATTGCCAATGTTAAAACATTACTCACCTGCCTCAATGGGAACCAAGGGGCCTATATCCACATGTAACTGTATACATAAGAGAATAATCCAGGAAAATGACACCATACGGTGTTCACACTCATATAGAAGCACACATACAAATACTGTGATTTATTTGATTTTTCATTTATTCATAACCATTAATCCAGACCCAAGATAAAGCGTTCTGTGTAACAATTAAGAATGAAAAACACAGCGTTTTGTTTTATGGAGTAGTTTAGGTTTTCCAGGCTCAGAACGCTAAATATTTAATATCCTTCACCAGAACAAGCCTTTCATCCATAACCTTCTTAACATCTGTTTCCAGCGAAGATAATCCAGTGCAGATCATTTCTACCTAGCCCTCACAGATGAGGTTTCTCTTATCATTTTCTCATTGAAAATGACTAGCTTATATCTTTAAAGGTTATATAAGCACATTTTAGGGAACAGATATGGAGTCTACTTCTCATAAATCAAGCTCTCTCCTGTTGCTTTAGTGTTTTTTAAGCATTATTAGTTTCCTGAAGGTAAAATAATGAGCAATACCAATTCTTAACACAGTTTACATTTAAGAAGTCAAGTTTGTACAGTTTGTTTATAATTATTACATTCTTGCAATGAAAATACTTAAAGGGTTAGTTCATCATTTACTCAGCATATTATTCCACACCCAAAACACTTGTGTTCATCTTCATGAAGATATTTCTGTTTCTGTTGAAACTACGACTTTGTCGCTTCAAAAAGTTAATAAAGAGCTCATAAAACTAATGCATAGAAAATGAGTGAGTTTTATTAACTTTTTGAAGGTTCATCATTTACTTTTGTTCATCTTTTGAACACAAGATATTTTAATGAAATCTGAGATTGCTGTCCCTAAATTGACAGGCCACGCAACTACTACTTTGAATTTTCATTTTTGGGTGAACTAACTCTTTAAAATGTCCATACTCTATTTCAGTTAAATCAACAAAATGATTGACACCGCTGATCTACAGCTTATTTAGCAAACTTGCTCTGAAAATAACATCAATAATATTAATGCATTAAAATGATGAAAAAGTATCAGCCTAATATTCCTGCAGGGGATTTGTCATTAGGGCATAAAGACATCCATCTTAGCTGTCCAAGCAGAACACACTCTACCGCCCACTTGATTGTGTTTTTATCAAGCGCTTGCTAAATCAATATGTACCAGATTACTCTAGGATTATGTGTGGCATCAACTCCATCATTACTTCACATTATGGATGTCTGAAAGTTGGTAATTAATTCATTTGGCATGTTGCATGAACTGTGGCTTTTTGTTCTAAGACGTTTGTTGAAGCACTAGATCAATTAGTCTGGTAGTTTAACGTAAAAAAAATATCGTACACACCCCAAAACTTATATACACGTTAACGTACATATGTGATTTTTATACAGTTTTTGAAAAAAGTCTCTAATGCTCACCAAGACTGCATTTATTTGATCACTTCTATTTGAATATACTGTATCTTAAAATTTTCAGTATCATTACTCCAGTTTTCAGTGTCGCAAGATTTTTCAGAAATCATTCTACAATGCTGATATTTTTGTCGAAATATGTTGTTATGAAATAAAATGTCTTTACTGCCACTTTGACAATTTAATGCATCCTTGCTGAATGAACATATTAATTTTTCTAAAAAAAAAAAAAAATCTGACCCGGCGATATCGCATCACATCAGTGTGTATATTTTGTTTTAAATACACAATCAATTGAAGAAATATTTACTGATGTGAGATATACACAAAAAAGAGCTTATTACGTTGTATTATATTTTTACATGTATAGAGGCATAAAAATTCATGTTAAATCAAAACAAAGGATGTAAAATAAACAGAGCACCACTGACCAGCACTGATACTGCAATGCAGACTTAAATGGTCTTCATTGATCTACAGAGCTTAACGAGTTGAAACATAGAAACTAATTAAAATGCTATCAGCAATAACAGAAGAGATTTAAACTGTTAATGCGGCAAATATCCATATCAAAAGTAAATTAGCTCTAATAGCATCAGCACTTTAGATTTTTTGTATTATGTGAGGAGACTTGGTGGTCAAAGTGCGTTTTATATGTGTGTGTTGTGCATAAAAATGGCAGTGTATGAAAGAAATGGCAGTCTAGATCCCAATGGAACATTGAGTGTAAAGAAGATCAGTTAGCAGCAATCATGCTATGCATGAAAGCAGCAATTGTGACAGAAATAGAGCATTGTGGGAAGAGGCTGAAGCCATGTCAGCCACTATTAAAACAGCACGGCCAATGGTCAGCAGCTCAGCACAAAACAGCTACATTACGCGAGATTGAGAGAGACAATAGAGAAAGACAAGGTTTCTGAGCTCATCAGAGAGGAGGAAATGGTGAAACTATGTTGCTTGCACCTTCATAAATGTAAAACCACTGCCTTTGAACACCTTTTACACTTTAGCAATGTCACTGAGGACAAGAATCAGATACACTTTGTACCCTTATTTTGCATCCTTCTGCAGTCTATGCACCAGAGAGCCATTGTGCGAATATACAATGTAAAAGTGGTTTGGTGTACTGGTGTAATGATATGGATGCCTGATGCCCTTCTGGGATGATAAACACAGTAGGATGAGAGGCTCTGTCTCGCCCCTGCATATAATTTAAAAATTGAGGGAGGCTTGAAAAGAGAACCACTACAGGAAGAGGACGTATACACAGCTTCAGGTGTTCATAGAGGGAAAAGGCGCCAATAAAAGATTATGCATGAAGTCCATGAAAATCTGTCATTTTTATTCATGGAAGACTGTGGTGGAAACAAACAGGGGCGTCATATTTATATAGACAGTTCGCTAAGAGGCTCTAACACTAGACTGGAGTCCCTGGAGTGGCTGTATCGCTTCAAACGATAATTGAGTCTGGTAGTTTCTCCTTTTTGCCTGATATTTGTGTATGGCCACATTATTTCCTCAAAGCTGAGATGACTACTAAATTGCACTAGAGGTACACTGTTAGTAAGAAACATTCTTCATCTCTTCAGTTCCACTCTTTTTGTTATTAATATATGTATTTTTCACGGCTATAAGGAAGGAGTATTTTGTATTATACCCTTCAAAGCTTCGAAATGGCTGAACATTGTAAATATTACTTTCTTACATCTTTCTGGGATAAAGCTAGTTCATACAAAGAATGATAATTATAATGGAAACTACAGTAATTAGCATCCACACTAATAGACAATAATGCTATTTATCATGAGCCATGTCATCTGCCGCTTTATATTCTTAAGCTTTTTAAGGTAACACTTTGTTTTGATGGTCCTCTAGTGTGTAAAGGAAGACCAGGAAACAGAAAATTACTAGTCTATATGTAACTTTGCAACTACATGTCTACTAACTCTCATTATCAATATCTGCTAACGCTTTATTGTGATGGTCCCCTAACAGACATTCTCTTGACTATAAGCAACTTTGCACTCATGTCAACAGTCTAATTCCACCAGTTAACTAATACTCTACTAGCAATCTAATGAGAGTTAGTACACATTTAGGTACAATTTTACTTATAACCAACAGAATTTGTTCAAGGGACCATCAAAATAAAGGAGAACCCTCTTTCAAGCTGGATGATTCTGATTAGTTGTAGGTGGTTTTGACAGCTGAAAAAAATATTCTGAAAGTGATTTCAACAATATTGTTAATTTGTGTTGTTATTCTTATAGTTTTAGTGTGGACTTCGATGTTCACATCAAACATTCACATTGACTTTACATTGAAGACTTGGAAGTAAACACCCACTGCTGTGAGTCGATAACAGTTTTTCATATTATAATGAATTTCACTTTCGACCCGGTTTGTCATCACGAGGTAGGCAGGCCTATGTTATTTAGCTATGCGTGTAATGGACGAATCGGTGGACGGGGCTAAACCGGCCGTGTTGAAGTAGGCGTTGATCTTCTTCTGCAGGGGTGGTGTTTTATCCTCTTTGACGTCATAGTTCCCCCCTTTGAAAAATGCGTCCTTTGCTGAGCCTGGTGTCAATGAAAGCTTTTATTGGACTAACAAGGACGTTTTCAGTTCTGAAACTTGCAGGATATTCTTATAATATGATGACCTCTTAGATGTCAAAAGCTCAAGGAAAATTTGAATTCTCAATTCATCACCACTTTAAGGGATGTTTTTTTTTTAATTTAAATGCTTTTTGAAAAATCTATAGAGACTGAACGATAAATTAAACTGTAATGGATTAATACAAAGCATACATATTGAAGGTCTGAGAGGGGGGAAATGTTAGTTCCTTACTCTGTGATTCAAGAGAGAGATTATGCGCTTGTGCCAGGTGCGTTAGAATAAAATGTTATTTCCGGCCTTCCAGAGATAGCTTTAATCATTTTCAGATTGGGTCCAGGAGATCTAATTCAATTTTGTGTTGCTATGGAACGGGGCCATGTGTATAAGTGTGTGTGAGTGAGTGAGTGAGAGGCTATGAAGAGACAAAGAGGGATTTAATCACACATCATACAAAGCCAGAGAGACAGAACGTGAGGGTTTTTGCCACTATCTCAACAGTTTCTTTGCCAATTACTGCTTCCCCTTTTGTTGTGTCCCTCCGCAATGGTTGTGTGTCCAAAAACAAGAGATTAATGACAGCCCTTAATTATGCAGTTATCGTGAACAAAGTATCGTTAGAGCTAAATATAGTAAAGAAACATAAAATGGTTTAAGTACTAATTTGAGAGCCAACTACATCCACTAGTATTTGAGCTGTATGTATTAAAAGCTGTATGTATATTGTGTTTAGTATTTAATATTAGTGAATCATCATTCACTATTGAAACACTTGCATTTTGGGAAACCAGTTGGGAAATTATTATTTCCATTTGAAGAGGCTAGTGCAGAAATAACATCGGCTACTTCCACATTAAGTTTTTATTAACTACATGATTGTTGAAAGCAATACATTTAATCAGTTGCTTGGATTGGTGACAATATTTCCAACTTTTAAATTTCACTGCTTGGTTTTTTAACAAGCAAAATATTGTTCTCAGGGTACTGTTATTAGTATTAACAGATATGCCATAATGGAGATAAGAGCTGGAGATAATCATTTCACTCAAACAATATAACATTAAATTAGACTACACTTTTTAAGTATATGATTTACTCAGAAATGTTAAGTAATCTGTACATATAGTGTATGCCACCATATCTTCATTTCTAAAGTTATATGTGTGAACGCAGACCTCAATACTTAGACAATACACAGTGACAGTAACATTTGATGGATCATTTTTGTGTTTGAATGAACTCCAAATGTTCATTCCAAATGTAAAAATGAACTCCAAATGTCACAAAATGGCAAGTTACTAATCCTAACAACAAAAGCAATGATAAAATAGTGTATATATATATGGAAAACAGTGAAAAATAAACCTCATTAATTATTCATGGTCCAGTGCATGATGGGAACACCAGTATCAGAAAAGTTGAGTAATTTTACTTAATTTTATAGTGTTGATATTTACGCTTTCATCTACATGATTGAATTGAGTACTACTATATAATTTACTTGTTTTTGAACTAACTTTTTTCATGTAAATTACATTTTCATGTAGTATTTACTTCATTTTTAAAAAATAATTTTTATCAGCGTGGGAGAGTCTTTCAGAAGAAAACGGACACACTCGCTCATTGTAAACAACAGTACTCTTCAGAGAAATCAAACGATCGTCTCCGAAGCGAAAGGCGTGTGCATCCACTTCCCGTGGAGGCGGGGTGTGTGGCGTTATCATGCACGGGAATTCCCATCGGCTCGTTCAATAGTAATCGAAGATTGGCTCCCTCACGTGATCCGATGGGGCACTGTAGACCCATCGAAGCATAAGCTAGTAAAATTGCATCCACTTCAGTAGGAAAGTCTTTACTTTGTGACCTGATGCCCTTTGGTGCTGCCTTTGCTCACGAAGATATTCTCCGCCTGAATTGGGCAGAGCAGTCAATATATACTCTTAAGGCCCAAATGGGCAGAGTAAAAACAACTCCTGCTCGCCCTCAGAAAGGGGAAGAGCAGAGAGAGTAATACTTTTTCTTTCGCCTGTTTTAACTGTTTAGGTGTGCGAGAGGTGTAGAAAATTATACATAATTCAAATTTCCCATGTGCTTGAGCGTTGAAAGTAATTTAGGGAAAACAGACTCGCAGACTGTGAGCTATTTTTTGTCTAAAGACCTTAACTTTCCATCTGCCCCTCAAATCCCTATAAGCCCCATTTTCTCATCGACATTATTGGCTTCGTCTTCATGAACACACTTGCAGGCTGTCATAGGACTTGTGCACTGCATTTGTAGAGGTGATCGATGGGAAACGGTAAATACAATGTCAGCCCAACATATGTTTGAAACACCATATGGTTGATTAATCTCACTAATCGCTTCCTTTCACCCAATCATTGACGAACAGCACCAGCAAATATGAAGCGAGTGGCCTTGGGTGATTACAATGAATCATCTGAGTTATGCGAATGGAAAGTAAGCGTTATGGAATTACAAAAACTAGGGCTTATAATTATAAACACAATGAATTGCAACTTTCAGTTATATTCTTGTGAAAATCATACAGTAAAACTGAAATTCAGAAAGGCCAGGATATCTAAACAGCTTTCACTATGACTAGATTTATTCTTCTTCGTTGTTGTATGGGTCACTTAGGGTAATTTTTACTTGTCAGATCAAAGTACAGCTGAGTCAGCAATTATGACCTCAGTCGCAAAGCAGGTCAGCGAAATATCAATCCGCGCATTATTAGATATAAGGCACAGAAAATTTGAAGACAGAAGAAAACACCAACCCACAGCAAGAGTTTGTCCTGAATCATCTTCACTTTCAAGCTTGGGGATTTTTTTTATCAATTAATTTTTTAACATTATCGCTGTTTAATAGTAGCCTATGCTATTCACTAACTAAACATATCCTATTCAATGCGTTCACAGTTGCTTTTACGGCCATCATTTGTAGTAGCATTAGTCTATGCATAGACTGTTTGCTCAAGGTGTCAATGCAAAGTTATTACTATGTCATGCGCGCAAACATTTTTAAGTGGATCGAAGACAATAAAATTAAGTTAGGACAGTATGCATTGCAATTGTGTTGGTGAACTCAATATATGCAAATTTCAAATACATGCAACAATTACTTAATTCATTTGAACAAGCAGCAACATTCATTTTTGTAATTCATTTCTAAAAATCTGAAAATAATGCAGATTTGAATTCCCATCTTGCCTTCTCCACTTGCCATGTATGTTTCTATCCAAATGTAGAGCCTTTCAGCCTTCATAAAATGTAACAGATCTGATTAAAATCAAGTCAGCCTTCAATTGTGTGTATACAATAGCCCTTTCTCCTCTGACCCTCTCAGCTCTGTACCTGTTTAAAATTAGCCCCAAACGAATATGACAAAGCCAAACAAATGAACGGGGATGGGATATTGATAATGTCACATCACATCCCTGCTGCAGCTCTGTCAGTAATGAGTACCTTGGCACTATCTCTCTCTTCTACTGGTCAAAAGAGATTTACATGATAGCTTTGCACTTTAGTATCACTCGGTCAGAACAAAAGCCTCTGTAAATCTGAATAACCCAACCCCCTCACCAAACATTTCCACTGCCTTTAATTGTGTTTTTCACGAAGCTTTATAGGTACGGCCCATGATTACCACCTGTTTTGCATTCTCAAACATGTCAATCAATGGAAGAGATATTGATCTGCCGACCTTACCGGCGCATTGGCCATTATCTATTGTTGACACTCCCCCAACCATTTGCAATGCTGATTGCCCAGGGGTATAGTAACAAATCCTGGGCTTTGGTGCACCCTACTTGTTTCTTTCCTACAGTTGTGCATGTATATATGCATGGGCAGCTGTTTATGGGCGTCTTGATTGCCAGGATGGTCTTGCGGTTGCTTTAAGGCAATGAGTAATGAGAACGGCCTGTAATTTTGTTTTTACCACCCTACAACAGAGACACATGAAGAAAGCTGGCATTGAATTGAAAAGAAGGGAATAAGCAGCTTTAATTTGGATAGAACATAAAGCCTTAGACGTTCGTGAGCATCAGTGCCATGTGCACTTAAAATATAATTGTTTTGTCATTGAAGGGAGCTAATGTGATTATCTGTCTAATAAGGGCCATATTATGAGAATCAGCTATGGTGAAAAGCAATTGTTTTGTGCTTGGCCTCTTTTTAAAGGCCCATGTTAGTAAGTAGATGCATCGTCATGCTAGTCAGGTAAACGCAGACGCAGTCCAAATACCAAACAGAATACTGACAGCATGGCATTAATCCCTGCAGCTCCGAGATGAGAGCTGGAGTGATAGAAAGAGCACGGGAGAATGCATATGCTTCGTCCTTACTCATCAAGGTGTAACGAATATAATAGCCCCATTTTCTCTAATTACCGAGTGCAACCACCCCATGGATAGAATGAAATGGTGATGAGAAAGAGTAAGGTCAGAGAGGCAACGAGGTTCATTACTTATGACTGAAGTAAGTAAATTGTGTCAATCAGTGTTTCTGTGAAAATCAATCTAGTTAGGAGTCTTGAAAATTAAACCGTTCATTGCTAGGAATCTAAATAGGGAAAATGGAAAGTGTCAAGCAAACATATGTGAGTGTTTTTCAACTGAACTTTAAAATTGGATTCAAAAGTAACATGAAATTATTAAATAATACGATTGACTAAATAAGGATGTACTGTGTGATTTTTTTTAAATGGCATTCGTAAATTGTATATATTACCAGTTTAGACCAGTAAACAATGTTTAAAAACGCAGTTTAAGGTGGATTTTCCAGGAGGGATGGCAGCTTTGTGGGAGGAGACACAACCAACTAATAATATCCTCATTAAAATTGATCATAGGTTCACAGGTTCAGCTATTGCCTCAGCTGCAGGGTGACTCCCCCTACTTTTCAGGTCCCGCCTGTATTATAATGACCCATCGACAAAGGGCTGGGCTCATCTCAGCATGGGCTTAAAGCCTTAAAGTGTCAGTCCGTTCAGTGTGCTTCTGAGCTCTGACACTGGTAATTGAGCTCATTAGTCATGACCGGTTTAGGATATTCAGGCATGTCAAACGGCTTCTCTAAATCACTGACAGAAGGGACACTGAGAGACATTAGTATCATGTGATGGAGAAACTTTTAAGAATATGCATGAATGAATGTCATGAAAGCATAAATTTGACGTCAGTATATGCAGTAGACACACACAGGCCGAGATTAAACCTCTCACATCTCAAGTCTCGTCTAAAAATGTTGCTGAGCCCTTTATAAGTCTTCAGGATCAGGCATTACATTTTTATTCAATTATTTTATTAGCATTTTAATATGAGCAACAATCTTTAGCTTTAGGTTTATTGTCTTATTCTTGTTAATCCAAGAACAATGTTACTAACGTGACTCCCTAGGTCAATAATCCAATTTTTTTTAAAACATGTGCTTGGTGGGATTTTTCTCACATCTGTCTTTTAGATTGACTGCTCTGGATGTCTGCGGTCTATCTATGCAGCTCTAAATACAGCTGACATAAGTACCTGCAGTCATCAGAGACCACACATACTTTCACGAAAGTGAGGATGCAGAAAAGTGCCAACATTGCCTCATTTTTCAGTGTTTATCAGCCTTGACAGAGTAACTGAGAGATAGAGGCTAAATAACTTGTGTGCTATGCGAGCTGTGTGAAGCTGCCTCAGGCGGTGAGACTTTCACATTCGGGAGAGATTTTCTGCCTTTTAGTCAGACAACAATTAGACGAACACTGCATTTTTTCAGGCTGAAATGAAAATGGTTTGAGTGTGTGTAGTTTGTGTCAATTTCCAGTGGAAAAGGGTATGAGGATTGTAAAATGCCATGCTGGAACCGTCTATACACCGAATTTTCTTTCTTACAGTACATGTTGGTTTACTTACTCAATACATTATCATATACAGCTATTTATGTGCACGTCCTTTTTTATATCCATGTCCTTTTTTTTGTTGGACATGCTTTGAAATGCCCAACAAAACGAGCTGAATCCAAGAAAGATATACATAAATGAGAAAGGCATGCTTTATGGAAGTGATATTTCCACTGACCAGTGTGAATAAGTTTTTGAGTAATGACAATTTGATATTTGCATAAAATACATGTTACTGGATGAGTGTGCTGAGATAGATCATTCAAACAGCCTGTATTGACCTGTTAATGTCTGGTTAATTCTTTTGTGCTTTGCACTAAGCCACTCTTGCCATTATTTACAAGCTGATATTTGACAGCCAATGGGTGTGCACTTGCATCTTCTATTGATTCCTCTGTTGGCGCTCTTTGTAACATGCAAATATTAATAGGTTTATTATGAATGTACAGCAGCCCACATATGAAGAGTTCAGATGCAAAAGCCTCTAAATGCCATTTGAAATTTTCTTCTAAAATGACAATTTTTTATCAAACTTGTATATTTAAGTTCAGTAATTTCACTTAAATGACAATTAATAGGTAATCTTCATTGCCATTTAAGTGAAATTACTGAACTTAAATATACAAGCTTGATAAAAATGATCATTTTAGAAGAAAATTTCAAATGGCACTTAGAGGCTTTTGCATCTGAACTCTTCATATTCAGTATTTAGCAATATCGATTCGCTAATTACACATGGATGGATGATTTTCTTATAGTGTATGAACTAAATCAAAGACAAAGGGCCAATACATGGTTAATGTAGACACGATTGAACTATGTAAGCCATTACAAGCATCGGTGTCAGTGTCACCACTCATTACTACTCTTCACTTGCTGTGTGGTTGATTGTGTGCATTATTACTTTAAATATTTAAATTACTTTAAATATTAATATTTAATAATCCGTTTTGATTGAGTATGGATATACAATTGAGCTAATTTTAACCTGTAAAACTTAGTCTACAAATGTAATTAATTATAATCCTTTGTGGTTAATTGTCTAGGCACATATATGAATGCAGATGCAGCGAACATTATCATCCCTTTTTGGGAGATTTAAGAAATGTAAAGTTTATCTGGTTCAAACCTGTATGAATAATCATCAATTATTAATCATTGTATACAAATTCCCCAAATCGACCAGAGATACTCTACAACTTATACCTGAAATGACCCTTTATATACTTTTCTTTAGACACTTTTTATATACGTTTCTTTTGTCACTGACCCATATGTTTTTTCTGTAGCCCTGGAAGTTGAATAGATTGGCTGCATTTTTCTCAGCACTGAAATAATAACCATTATCAGACTCCAACAGACTTCCAAGAAGCTGTGAGAAAAAGGTGTGAACTGAACTTAAATAACAGCAGAATATCAAAGTCCCGTAGTCTGAGTATGGCAAGGTATTGATTTTGAAGAAAGAGGGGTAAGTGAACATGAAACTGTGAAAACCTTAGTGGATGTGTCTGTATCACAGTCTGTGTGGCAGGTGCCATTACAGAATCAAAGTAAAATTGTGAGCTGCCCTCTGAGTACTGGCACCTTTAAAAGCAATTTTCTACCAAATAGCCGTAGTTCTCCCACAAATGGAGGAATTATGGAAATGGAGTGTATATTTCTGTCAGTCAAGGCATGACATGAGAAATTGGGAGAGATCAAAAAGAGAACAGGAATATCAAAAATACACATGAGCAAACAAACACAGTCAGGTCTGAAGATGTTGAGATAATAGCAGTCTCTGGGTCAAAGTATGTCCCCACCATTGAGTCTGGTTATAACAAGAAGAACCTCCTGCATTATTCAGTGGGGTCAAAGTCATGCGAGATGAGGAACTTGAGCTCGAAAGAAAGTAGATCAGAGCCCATGTGTGATAATAGACTGAGAATTTTAAGTGCTCAGCCTCTGAAATGGCAGTGGTATTATGTGTTCTTACACTTGACTTCTGTCCTGCTCCATTGGGTACATTCATGAATTCTTTATTAGGTGCAGAAATCTAAGGATCGAGGTTTTCATAGGCTGTTCTTACCCGCAGTCCCAAGCATTGCTATTTGCTGAAAGACAGATCACAACAGTCAATAATTCCCTTCAGGGGACCGTTTAAAACTACTTTGTTTTATTCTGTGAATTCATTTAAAATAATGACCAAGCTCTTCAATTTCAAATTAATGTCCTTATTAAAACACTTTTATTGTTGTGAACAATGCACCTGGGTGTGAAAGTCTGAAAATATATCAGAGCTCATTAAAGGTGCAATATGTATTTTTTAGCGGCCTCTATCGGTGATGTTTCAGATTGCAACCTATTTTTACAAGAGCGCTCGTGCTCTTGCGCGTGCTTGAACAAAAGAGCGAGTACTCATGGTACACGGCCACACTGAGACTTTCAACACACCCGAGAAAGCATCACACGACATACTGGAAACTCATGTAAACTCCCACTGCTACGTTACAATAGGCTACTTTTATCAACTAATACTCCATGCTCGTACCATGATAATGTTACATTTGTGGTGTTATCTATCATAATGCATTTCACTTACTATTCGTGTATCTTTCACAATCAGTAATGTCAACATAGGTCAATGTATAATATGATAACGAAAACTGTTAGGAAACGACTGAACGATTTCATCGTAACAGTAAGATCGTAGGAAGTATCATTACTGTACTGAACGTCTCTGGGCATGTGTATTATAAACAATATGATAGTTGGATGAGTGACTAGACAGTAGATCTAGTACATAAAATAAGTTACATCCTAAAGCACCTACTTTTTGTTATCGTGGAACTCTTTTGTGTTCATTTCATGTCTCATATGTTCTAGTTTACCTTGCCATTTCATCATAGTTTACCATTATTTCAGCCTATCTGAAAACTTGTCATTTATCACAATAAAAATAGTAGAGGTCTCTCCATAATTCAAACGCTCTGCCGATGTTGATCCGGGTTTTCGCAAGTCGATCCGATTCACGTTTGGCCTGACGAGCTTCAGCAGACACATTTTTGTTTTGTTTTGTTTTTTTTTATATTCTTGTGGAGTGTGTGTTATGCTGGAGGCAGGTCGTTTTTGGTGCAATCAGACTCCATGTCGTTCACTGCAGTGCCGTCGCATAGACTTTATATAAAAAGGAGAGAGGCTCGGGAGCATGCGTGCATGTCAAATCCGATGGGTTTCGCAGAAAATCTGACCCGGAGACTTCACATAGAAATAGGAATACTGGCCCTCAGAGGTAATAGCAAAACCCAACAAGTGGATGATTGTAATGTGTGATTACAACCCCATTCACACACAGGCAATAAAACAAAGGATTCATTTTAGAAGAAAAGTTACATATAGTACCTTTAAAGTATATTTCTATTTTAAGTTATAACAGTAGATTCAAACAATAAATAGAACTATATTTTTTAATAAAGACTGACTGACAGACTTGCATTTATCCAGCTCATTGCATGTATACTTGCCAATTAAATATGTGGACATGAAGTATTAATTGGAGTTAAAAATTGCATGATTTTACATGTATACTTTCTTACAGCTTTTAAGAAAAAAATCCATTACAAAATAAAACAATCAGCATAGTAACAAATTGAACATTTTAACACTATTATGTAATAATAATACAGAAGTCTCAGGTCATCCATTCCACTGTTACTGAACCATACTTTTGACAACAAATTTGTCAAAAAGGCAAATTTGTATTTTCTTACTCAATATATTAAAATTGAGACTTTAATGTTCTAGTTTTGAATTATAGATGTTAAGGCCCTGTTGTCTTACTGTAAGGTTTTTACTGCAATAATTAATTTAAGCGTTGTACTAATTAGTGGATTTCATGCATTGTAACTCGGCCCAGAGCAAAACTGTTGTTTAATCCTTGTTTTAGCATGTTCACCTATGGCAATTTATTATTTTATTAATGAGTATGTCTAACACATAACACCTAAAGCATGATTTATTGTGCATTGTTCACCTTTTAAAATGTGGAAAGTATTTCGCTAAAACAGAATATGTACTGTATACCTTTACGTTCTGTCCCTTTCATGTAGAGGTTGTGAAGGACTCCATCACTTGTTCCCTAATTCATTGAGTTTATTTCCATTCTTTTAACCTCTTGAGACCTGACATGCAATATTGACGAAATCCTTTCACCATTTTGCTCCCAAGCTCACCTTCACCAAAATGATATTAACAATTCATAACCAATTAAATGAGAACAGACTTGCCAGTGCTTCAGGATAGCCTCCACTCATGTCAGTGATCTTCTTTTTCATGCTTATGGTTATGAATAGCCTTTATTTTCAACATTCTCTATTCCTGAATTTTGCATTACTAGGCTCAAGGGAAAAACCATTACCGGGGTCTGGGGCTCACATTGTCACTCTGCGTCTCTACATTCAAATCTTTGAACTTAATGTGTTGCTACTTGACACATTTTTTAAGAGTTCGGAAATACAGAGAGCTGCATGAGGTGTTCATTATTTTTAGAGCTAAACTTAAAATGAACCTGCTTCCAGAATAGAAACTGCATTAAAATAAGCTAGTGTAGAAAACATTCATCCTCTTTTTGTATATGGATATATTCATAGAATCTTGGCGACCAAAATTGCTTTACTGTTGATTCCTGCATAATGCATTGAGAACTTGATAGCTAAGTCATTAGGAATTACATCCATTTTTAGTCAATCACCTTTGCAATCACTGCAGATGAGGATTCTAGGGTAAAGTAAAGTGCCTGTCCATTAGCAAGGGAATCCATAATAATCACAATGGAATTGATATGAGAACTTCATGCATGTGTTAGAAGATTCATCCATTTATAGCCCTGTCTGTGAGAGGATATTTGATTATATTATGTGTAATTTTGTCTCTGTGATGGGCAAAAATACCCATTTATCCAGTAGCAGGGTATCTAAAAACATAGACATTTCCCTTTCCCTCTGAGATAGTAAGTATTGCATCTAGTCCTGATATCATGTTTTTACTCTCAAGTGGGAAGCTTCATTTTGATAGCCATATTATCTGATATAGACACTGCACGTAAAGGCTAATTTGAAAATCTTTATTTTCAAATTTCAAATTTATTGTCAAATTTTGTCTGGAATTATAAGCCAAGTCTGATATTGGTTGATTTTGTTTTTACTACATTGAAGGTCATGCTACATTAACTCATCATATTGACTTTTTGGCTCTAATATGAGACTTTCTTTTGTATCTTAAATGTGAAATAATTGTTTGTTTTGTCCCATCAGACATTCATTATGTGTTTACTTTTGTCTGTCTTTTTCTACTACTCTACATTATTGGCCTCGGGATAGCCCTGACTTGTATCTGACCTGCATATCTGATGCTCTTCTGCTAGACTACACAGAGATGATCCCTCATACAGTGAGTGCTATGTCTCTGAGCCAAAAAAAAAAAAAAATTGTAAAAAGACACTGAGCTGATGGAAATCAGACCTCATCATATTCGTCTCGCTTCACATCTGAACATAAAGACGTTTTTTGTTTCATAGATTGTCTAATTAATTGTAGAATTAATTAATTCTGTGCTAATGGTAAAGAACCACCCCATGACCCTCTTCTCCACTGGGTTTCAAAAGCTCCTCAGCATCAAGGGATTGTAAAAGATGTCATTAAAGAAGAAAGGAAAGAGAACATTACCCCTTCCCCCACCAGAAGAAAATGGGCAGAGAGATGTATAAGAGTCCTAAATGTTTTCAGGGATTTTATCCCACTCCTCACAAACTGAAGCTCTTATAAAAAACGGCAAGTGCAATGGCTTCAAACAGGCTTTGGGAAATTCTTTCAGGCTTTGTCTATATCCCCAGTGCCTCTTGAGCCTCTACTTTTTGAAGAAAATGAAAAAATAACAAAGTTTAGCTGGTTTAGACGAATTGTAACTGTATCTAATAAAGGTGATTCCATAATGTGATTCAAAAATGCGTTACCAATCCATGATTCCCCAATGATTTCACTCTGTAAGTGAAATAACATCAAGTTGCTTTATATGATCAGATCTCATATCTGGTTTGTAGGCTACTTATTTTTTCCCCCTTAACGTAGCAACACCCCCCTTTTTTTCATTTCAAAAGAGTATGAAAAGCTCAAATAAACCAAGCATCAATTTCTGTCAAGCAGGGGATCAAATTAGTCGGTCTCATCTGCAAGGATTGCAAATAATTTGCTAATGCAACAGTTGAAATCCAAATTATTCAACCCCCATTGCAAAATTGACAGACTTTCAGCTGTTTGCATTCAACAAATCAAATGAAAGTAATTGCAAATAGCTCAACACAACGAATGTTTCAAGATGTTCCCCCAAATTATACTGAAAATGCAGCTTTTAATGACTTCTGCAGTCAAAATTTTCAACCCCTTCATGGCAAGCATATTTAGTACTTAATAGATCACCATTTTGCTGTCATGACCTGCTGCAAAGGGGCTGTATGACCAGACACCAGCTTCTGGCAGTGTTTCTGAGGAATCTTAGTCCATTCCTCATGAGCAATGGCGTAGTTCAGTAACATCCTTGGGTTTGTGTGCTACAACCACCTTCAAATCCCACCAGAGATTTTCTATGGGGTTCAACTCAGGTGTCTTGGTGGAATTTGAGGTATGCTTGGGATCATTGTTGTCCTGGTCCAATGATGCCCAAGCTTATTCCTCACTTCCGACATGAAATTTCCATTGGAAAGCAGCCGCAGAGCATCCTCAGCCACCACCATGCTTAAGACAGAGTGTTCTTGTCGGGATATGCTTCATTCTTCTTCCTCCAGACATACTGCTTATCCATAAGGCCGAAAAGTTCCAGTTTTGTTTCATGGCTCCACTGAACAGACTCCCAAAACTCATGGCGTATGTGATTTTGAGTAAATTAGAACCTACTTTTCTTGTGCTTTTGGGTCTTGGAGATCTAGCATGGAAACCATCTACTTTTAGTACGTGCCTTTCTGTGCAAGCTGAAACCTCGGTGCCTGTTACCAAGTCTTGCTGCAGGTCTTTTGCAGTCACTATCGAGAGTTTTTCTGAACCAGCCTTCTCACAAATCTGGTTGAAGCCATTGATAGCTTTCTTTTTCTGCCCGTGTAACCTTTCCAAGTTGCCGACTATGCTTCCAACAGTGTCTCGATGAACATTTAGTGTCTTTTCTATCTTTTTGTATCCTGGTTCTGTTTGTGAAGGGTGATGATATCTTCTCTTAACCTTTTGGACCATTCTTTTGACTTAGTCATATTTCTAACAAGCAGGCAAACGTGACACTCAACAATAGCCAGTTCAGATATTTCATATGTTCTATAGCTCAACAATGAAGCCCTTAGTTGCATCAGGTGTGCTTGAGACAACACTTGTTTTGCTGATTTGTGTTTTTGTGAGGGATTCAATTCAGTGTTGTCAAATAATTCTGAGATTGAAAGATACATTTTCAGTTAAATTTGGGAAAACCACTAGAAACATTTGTTGAGCGATTTCAATTAATTTTGTTTTATTGCAAACAGCTGAAAGTCTGCAAATTTGGTCAATAAACCTGATTTGCAATGGGAGTTGAATAATTTCCCATTTATTTACAGGTCAGATTCACATTGGAGTTGGAAATCTAAAAGAAAAAATAATCGGCAGACACACAGTACTGTCCGCTAAAAAGAACATTCCCATGTTTTGCTGGGCTCAGTGGGTGATTTATTCACACACAGTGTGAGTCAGACCTCAAATGTTTTTCAACCCATACACAGCCAATGGCTCGTTACACTTCAAAGGGGGTTGAGGCTCAGTTTTTCATTGTTTTGGTGTATATAGCCTATAGGTAATACGTTTTAGAGCAATATCTGATTTTGTAATGTCGCATTAAAGCCTGTTAATGGAAACCTGTGGTGTTCAACGTTTTCTTTTTTTTTTATGGAGCTTGCTTGGCTTTCCACATCTCACTAATGAAATTAACTTTAGCACCATCTGCTGGACAGGCAGTTTATTTTAATGGAAAATCAAAATTGGAGTTAAATGGCTATTACTTATAATAATGACCACGAAATCAAAATCGATAGTTCTTATTTTTTATAGAATATTTCCATTCTTTGTGACAAAGAGTTTACAAATAAATGATTTATCCGTGTACATTATTATTTTTGAAAAATCAATGTGCCCTCGTACTCTTTAATCAAAAACATGATATCCTCCCCCTGGCAAAAATATCTCTGCTCTGATTAGGGTATGTGTACATTGGTTTGAAGGCAGGACAAAAATCTCATCTCTCAACCTGTCATACAAGTGAGATAGCAACAATCACACGTATATACATCACAAAAGGGAAGGAAAGACGAACAATTCCCGTTTCTTGACAACTTTAAAGGCAGGGTATAGGTAATTTGTGCCAGAAACATTTTTGTTAAGCTGGTTGAAAGTCTCTTCACATCCTGATAACAATCATAATTAAGTGGTTTAAATGTATTTATTTGTATATATCTCATCTGTGGAAGGCATAGTAGGTTACCATAAGATGTTTGTCCTATCACTCCGTTTGGTCCGAATGCAATGGTTCATGTCCTACTTGCCTACTTGTACTTATTCAATGGCAACACTATCAACAGCGAAATGAATCTGCAGCAGTAGGTCACGGGTGGTACAGGTCAGTGATTGGCGTCTAATGTCTAGTGACACTTTGCAAATTGCTATGTGTTGTGTTCATGTGTTTTTGGGAAGGTGAGGCTTTGGAGAGTCCTCTTGAGGGAGGGTGGGATCTCATGCAACCCTTACCCTACCTTTAACTCTTTCCCATCCATTGACGGAATTTTCCGGCTTTCCTTGTTTTTCCTGTTATACGATAGGGTGCTATTACGCATTATGCAGTAGAGAATCTCTGGAACAAAACAGCCAATAAAAGAAGCAGAAACAAACGATAAAGCATTGCTTATTCACGTTGTAGCCTAGTCTTTGGAAAAAACATGATTTTTTTTCTTCTTTTGTTCAAAATAAAGCTTTTTTTATGAAACTTACCCACATTCAAAGTTGATAAAAAAAGAATGCTTGAAGCTAGAATAACATAATATCTCTTTTTGATATACTGCATGTTCAGATTTTTTATACTACCAATATTTTGGGGGCCATGAAATGTTCTGTGAAAATTATATAAAAAAAAATCCTGGCAGTGTCTGGCAATTTAATAATAATAATAAAAAAATAATGAATTCAAAGATTCATTTTAGCTGTTTATTTTGCAATAATGAACGCTTTCTCACAATTTTTACGCACTGACTGTAAACCTTGTTGACTGGAAACATTTGAATCATGCAATTTGTAAGCACAGTTGGAACAGCAATAAAAGCATTTTGTTCCACAACAAGTCAACAACCATACAGTTTGCACCCCAAATTATTAAGCCTCTCACAAGTATACATCTTATGTGAATCTGCATTTAGGTTGATCTCGAATGCAAATATTCCACACTGTCCCAGTTCACTGACCCATTTAGGGAAGTGCCATACCTTTAAAATGCGTTTTGACACAAGTGAGTCCAGGCTGGCATCCAGGGAGAAAAAAAGCACAGCGCTGCCCTTAAATCACTATGTCTCATCTCTTCATTTCCACTGGTGATCACCATAGCTGATTTATCGCACTGTCTTGCTTACTCTGTTTTATGAGGACATAAGTGGGACAGAGGTGACTGTCCATACTCAGGAATTCATGTGATTTTCACTTCCCCAGAAACAAGCACAAAGTAAATTTGCTTTCACACCCCTATTAGCAATTTGAGTCACAAAATGCGCCGTCCTTAGTGAATTAAAATGTAAAAGCAGAGTGCAAATAGAGCACTCTGTGATTTCAATTCCATTACTTTAGTCTGAAAGAAAAATAAAAAGGAAAAAAGTGACGAAAGGCCAAAAGATCTCAGGAAAGGAGAGATAATTGGACCATCTTTGCATATTGCAGTGAGTGTGTGCATGTGTCTCCAAGTATTAGAATTAAATTAACTCCTATATATATTCAAAACATGTACGAATCCCTTTTAGTTTCTCTCTGTTTGTTTTGGCTAGCGCTCATGTTTCTCCAGGGAATGCGTCAACCTTGATAAGGACATCATTTTCATACGGGCCAATCTGTTTAACAAGCAAGGCACCCACATATACTCCCACACAGTTCTTAGTACTATTAGTGTCGTGTCAGGCAAGTTTGCGCTTGTCAGCGAAAAAGGAATGTTAAGGCTCTAGAGGAAGAGGTGGTGATGGAGGAGGAGGAGTGTCACAAAACTATGACAATGTCCATCATCACATGGGCAAAGGAAGTCCCTTTGTAAATCAAGATCACATGATGTACCCTCAGATTTGATGCGGTGCGTCAGGAAGACAGGGCTTTTCTCAGTCAGCCACGTCAACATTTGATGTATAATTATATTGAGAAAAGTGCTAATTCAGCTGTTAACTGAATAAATGTACATAGGGTCAGACAGAAACTCTTTTTTTGCAATTAAAAGATTTTAATTGAGTGCACTTTTATTCACTCTAAAAAATTCTGGGTTGTTTTA
Organism: Cyprinella venusta; assembly: GCA_038021265.1. NCBI lineage: Eukaryota > Metazoa > Chordata > Actinopteri > Cypriniformes > Leuciscidae > Cyprinella > Cyprinella venusta. Next base: position 21,003,802 of record CM075876.1, read on the forward strand.
ACCCAATTTTGCATCAAATATGGAATTTATAAATTTAACCCAACAGCTGGGTTTGTCCATATTTGACCCAAAATTGGGTTATAATAACCCAGAATTTTTAGAGTGTTGTTAGCTTTGTTAGCTAAAAGTGTGTAATGCAAACTCATAAAGGGCTGGAAATTCAGAACTTTGAGAGAAATCTGTTCAGATCAACTTTAATTGTCAGACTCAAGGTTCATTTGAAGACACACATCATTATAACACACTAGATTAGATAAATACAATAAAAACTTATGAAAAACATAACTTATGAAATAACTTATGAAAAACAATTATTATTATAGTATAGGGTTTGGTTAGAATTTTTAATGTTTTCAGAGTCTCATGTTCACTAAGACTGTATTTACTTGGTCAAAAATACACTATAAAAAATATTTTCAAGATTTGTTATCACAACATTTTATCTTTTGTCAAATCAACTTAATTTATTTAGTTGAGATAACTTATTATTTTGAGTTTCTGATGATTAAATTAATCTCCATTGTATTAACTCACTTTTTCCAGTTCAATCAACTTAAAATTTTAAGGCAGCCAGGTTACTTACTTTTTTAAGTTAAACCAACAATATTTTTTACAGTGTACAAATACAGTAATACATTTTTTTTTAATTCAAATATTTTAAAAAAGTCAAACATATTTTATCCTGTGATGGAAAAGCAGAATTTTCAGCACCATTACTCGAGTCTTCAGCATTACATGATTCTTCAGAAATCATTCTGACACAATCATGCTTATTTATTTTGACATTTTTGTGCTGCTTCATTATTTGCTGAATTTTAAAAGAACTGAATCTATTTGATTTTTACAGATATAATTTTCACTTTAGATTGTGGACAGAACAAAAAGTATAAAGCTCACCAAGCCAGAGACACAAAGTTGAAAGTGCTTTTCCAAAATAAGAGTGAAAGCAGCAAAGTTTGAAAAATACAAGTATAAAACGGGCCTTTCATGACACTTTAAACTAAAGGAAGCTGTATTTATATGTAATTTATAGCCACAAGACATATTTTGTCCTCCTTTTATAAACTCATACTTGTGTGAAACACGTGTGAGTCTTTAGGGATTTGATCAGGCTGTTCAGCAGGTTTTGAAGACAAATAAGGAGTACAAAATCAATACAAACCATTTTCAATGAGTTCTGATACCAGCTGTTAGCCAATGCAAAGAGACTACTTGTACATCTCTAGCTTTGAATTAACTGTGTGTTTGTATAACTGTATATTAATAATATTTGAATGCCCAGTATCCACCTCTGGTTTGATCATCCGTCCAGGAGTTCTGGGTCAGTGGCGTCTCAGTGACTCATGTGGCATGACGTAATGGACCTACTTCTGGCAATGTGTGTAAATGTAAAATCGCTCTTCAAACATTTTCTCCCCGGCACCAGAAGGAAGTCAGGCTTATATTATTTAGCTAACAAGCTCAGTCAGACCAGAGCAATTACACTCTAATGTCCCTTAAGCAGGAAATAATCCTAATGATTTTAATGCTTAAATAGGACACTAATGGTGTTCTGGAGAGAGCCTGCATGGTGGATCTGCATGGTGAATAGCCAGACTGTTCATTTGTGGGGATTCACCAGAGATTGGACTGTGTACATGAGAAAAACATATAGTTGTGGTTTAAATAGCTTAACATTCATTAGACTGTTTTTCTGTGTAGACGCAGTGTTTTGTCTGTCAGTGTTTCATTGCTGACTGTTTTATTAAAACTGACTGTTTTGTTCACTGTTATATGATTGTTTTATTTTATTCATATTGCATCACTATTGCCATGTTTCACAGACAAGGCTTAAGCATAGTCATAGACCAAAATGTCTGAGCTGTCTAAACTGAAAGCAACTTGCACTGACTCAAGAGCTGAGAACCACCTCGTGTGTGAGGTCACTTAAAGCTAACACAATATTGCCCCCTAGTGGTCATAACAATTTTAGCTGTGGTGGGAGGGGCAGAAATAAACTTTTTATTATTTTTATTAAAAGGCAATCTTTACTTCCACAACTAATGTTTTGGTAGATTTATTTATTTACAAACTTGTCTATTTATTTTCAAACTATTTAAAAACACATTACATTTTAAATTATCTGTTATTTTATATAAAAAAAAATTATATATATATATATTTTTGCTGAATTTTCAGTGTCACATATTCCTTCAGAAATCGTTCTATGGTGATTTGGGTTTAAATGCACCTTTCTTCTTATTAATAGTGTTAGGCGATAAAGAGTTGTGCTGGTTACATTTTTAAGGTATGTTTTACAAAAAAGAGTGACCTCCATATATAACAAAAATAGTATAATCTGCCAAAAATGACTTGAATAAACACCCAAATAATGAATACCATATGCTTAGACTAAATGGTTGAGTCTAAAATCTAAAGAAAAAAAAAATGATTGAGACTACAGAGCAAGCGTCTCAAGGTTGTTATGCAACAGTTTCTCACCAGTGGGCGCTAAAGTTAACAACAACAAACAAATAAACGTGACATGATGTTCTCAAGTTTTCTGTTGTCAATATTTAATTTAATCGAACAGCGCATTTTACATATGGTTGTGCCATAAATGCATTTTTTAAAGACTACCCTTAAAATCTTTGCACTTCAAACTAAGTGAAAGTTTAAGACACGCCTCATCTATATCATTTTCTGCATCGTGGCTGACTTAAAACAAACTTGTACTTCGAGTTTGCAGGCTGCACAAACTGCACTTGACTCCTCCCAGACACCGCATGATTGACAGCTGTTTAGACGTGAGAAGGGGGGACTGATTTGGAGATCACATGCTGTAGTTCTTTCGCAGGCAAGAAAGAAGGAGGGAGCATAGCTCATGGTCCCAAGAATGCTCCTCTCCGAGCTCAAGGGATCCCTGATTGGCTGCCTGGCTCTTTGCTCTGAAACATCCCACTTCCTTTACAGCCCAGCAGTTGTATTTTAACCTCGGCTCTTTGGCCCTGTGCAAGCTTTTTCCGCACACCATGTGATTGTTTGTTTGTTTGTTTGAGCTTGTCTAAGCTTTGCAGCCTTGACGGGACTCCTTTATCAGCCTACTCATACTGGAATCGTGTGGAATGCCGCAGCTGGACCCAGTGATAACACTCTGGTTTGGGAGCTGCGCACTGCACAGTTTCCCGTGACAGCAGAGGAGAAGCGCGCAGAAGTGAGTGTGCAGGCTCCGTTTTCACACAGGACAGGTGTTGTAGAAAGCAGCTTGATTTTTTTGGTGCTTGTTTTCTCTCTATAGTGTTTCCCTACTAACATTGTCTCAGTGTTTTGCTCAATAGCAGCTGGATATGTTTGCCCTCACTACCTCTGTGCTCCGGCGAGGAGCTTTTAGGTACCGGGAAAGCCAATGCACCATGGCAACCATTGTGTCCGGAAACAAGACCTCGCAGTAAGTTTGAGTGTATTTAAGAGGCCCTTCATGTAGATCATGGGTCTTTAATCATTTTCAGATATAGAAAATTATATGAAATTGAATTGCATTTTAAGGCTGGCCATATATGCTTATAATATAATAATTGAATTATTACATAGATATATCAATATCAAGTCATATAATAATTAATGTATTTATTTATTGTTGTTTAAATTTACACATATATTGTATTTTAAGCCAGGCCATATGCTCAAAATATAATAATTGAATAATTACAATATTAAGAAACATCATAATTCATACATTTATTTATTGTTAATTATGCATAGATAACAATCCTGGCCAGACACTCATAATATAATAATTGAATTACTTCATGCAGGTGTTAATAGTAAGTAATATATTAAATAATTTATTCATTTATTGGTATATATATATATATATATATATATACACACAATTTGTTGAAATGTAATAAAACTTTATTACATAAAAATTATATTTAAAAAAAAAAATGTTCTTTTGAAATTATATTCACCAAAGAATCCTGGAAATAAAATGTAGGCATTTTGCAGTTTTTACAACATTATTAAGCATCACAACATTGATAATAATAAGAAATGTTTCTTGAGCATCAAATCAGTGTATAATGATTTCTGAAGGATCATGAGACACAGAAGATTATAGTAATGATTAATCACATTTTAAAAAATATAAAACAATGGCATTCTTCTCTGTATGTCCAGACAGGTGAAGGAGCGACTGAAGAAGGAGGTAGCAGAGATGAAGACTCAGTTCCCCGGCTTCAGGCCCGGCCTGGTTGTGCTGCAGGTCATTCTGGACCTCTTGCTCATTATTTTGGTCCATATAATACACCTTGCGGTGATAGCTAGCTTTATAATTTCATCTCTCTTGATATTCTGACTCATCTTTCTTCTTTTTCTCTCACTCTACTCCAGATGGTCATTTGGTAATGTGCCATTTTCTTCTCTCTCACGGTTGTGGGTGTTTTGTTAAAATAGATAATCTCTCTATGGCTTCATGGTCATGCGTTGATAAATGCAAAAGTGTGCAATGTGAAATAAAGGTGTGTTAGTTTAAGGTCTTTGGGATAAGATAACATTGTTATGGTGTGTGACTCATGTCTTGATTCATAATACTGTAACCTCACTGCTTGTTGTTTTGTTGTTCTTTTTAATATTTACAGTCTGTTTTAATAAATGCAATAATAATGACTATATTTAAAACAATAAATAAATAAAATGCATTTAAATTTCAGTATCAAGATGTAATATAATACATATTTTTGTTTAAATATTCATTTAAAGTAATTTCACAAATATTCAATGTAATAAATGAAAAATAACATGCAAAATAGTTTTACTTTAATATATTTGATTTTTTTTTCATTATATGTATACGTATAAGAAACTAGTATAGAATATTATAATCTGAAAAATCTCAAAAATATTCAGATAATATAGCATTATTTAGCAAAATATTTACCAGTATTGTGTGAGATCATATATATTAGACATATTAGATCAGTGAGTTTGCTGTTTCTGTTTTTCAGGAAGTGAACATGTAATATATATATATATATATATATATATATATATATATATATTTTATTTTATAGGATAATATATATTATTATCCTCTCTGCTCTCATTTTGCCTATGATTTGTTCTAGGTTGGGGACAGAGATGACTCAAACCTCTACATCAGCATGAAGCTCAAGGCAGCGGCTGAGGTTCAGTGAGCTGATTTAATAAACAGAAATCATTTTTAACATAAACCTCTCGCTGACACTCACTATCTTTCTCCCTTACATAGATTGGAATCAATGCAAACCACATTAGGCTTCCCGAAACAGCCACAGAAGATGAAGTAAGAGAAACAGGCCTCAAACAATAACAAATGTGTGATTCACCTCATCTCATTTTCTATCCTTTCCCCTTTCATATATACATGCACCATTGCTCACAATTCATTATAATGAAAATTAGAGCTGTGGGAAATCTCATCTTGTTCTGGTCATAGATCAACAGCATAATAAACCATTAATAAAATGTGGCCCACAGCAAATGAAACTTTGTTTGGTGGATGTAGTTTAAAGGCTGATGCCACTGATTTTCTTAAGGTCCTACAAAGCATAGTTGCAGTGAACGAGAACCCTGCGGTTCATGGTCTCATCGTACAACTACCTCTTGACTCCATTTGCCCAATAAACACAGAGAAAGTGACCAATGCAGTGGCCCCAGAGAAAGATGTTGATGGGTAGGTGAAGTCTTTTTTCTTCTTCTTCTTCAAGAAAGATATGGTGCAGCTGTCAAACTGACATGCTTGAAATGTTTGTTTGAGGAGCACAGCCTGAGTATAGGGTAATAGTGGATTTTTATTATTAATAAACTAACTGGAATAGACAGGTGGGGTCCAATAGACTGCAGAATTGATCCATTAAGCCACTGCTAGTTCTAGTTTCCAGGTCTAAGCATTTTGCTAAACACTCTTATCTGTATTTTTCCATCCAAAGTCAGAGAGCGAATGTCCTCCTCTTTGTAGATGTCTGTGAATATTGGCCGTTTTTTTTTTTTACTGATTTCAGATATGTTATCTCTGAGTAGTTTGAGGGGGAGCTGAGTCTAAAATCTGCAGAAATAAGCAATATCCAGTTGCAGGATCTTTACACATCCTCGTGATAGTTTCATCAGCCTCAAGCATAGATCAGTTGTGTTACTGTGATTTCAAATGTGTTTTTCACAGTGTTTACTGTGATATTGACAGGAGAACTGAGCTATATTGAGCTTTTTTGGGCTGAAAAGTGCTGGTAATCATTTTAATACATTGGTGAGAGAGAAAAGGGGATGTAGTAAGACAGAAATCTTCATACTGTAACTGTTTGTCAAGATTATGTTTCAAAAATATAGTTCAAATCAATAATACAAGCTCACTACAATGGTATCATAAATGTAGCTTCTTTTTTGTTGTTGCTCAAATCACACATTGCGCAGAAAATATTCACAATATCAATTTTCAGGATAACTTCCTTAATGCATGGTATATTTAAAAAACATACCCTCCACAGAACATTGAACTGTATTTGATTTGTCTTCCTCCTCAGCTTGACCAGTATAAATGCGGGGAAGCTTTCTCGTGGAGACCTGGGCAACTGTTTCATCCCTTGCACTCCTAATGGCTGCATGGAGCTAATCAGTCAGACCGGTGGGTGGGAATCTTGTGGTAATCTACCCAAGAGCTCTTGCTTTTTCAGTCAGAATCATAGCACGATTGGGGGGCCTTCATACTACGGCACAATCAGTGTGAAGTGTCATTGGATAGGTGTGAGATCTATATATACACACACAGAGAGCAATGCCATCTGATGACTGGGTGATGAAATGAGCTGTCACCCTAAGGAAAGGAACGAAGGATCTAGAACAATCTTTTTTTGCATCAAGTCAAGATGAGTCAGAAAGGAGCTCTGATACAAACCCTAGTGAGCTTCCTTATTATCTACTGGCTACATGGACAGCATCTTCATTGATTGGCTTAAAAATGCAACAAAAATATTTAGTAAAATAGTTTAATTATACAGTTCCTTTTTATTGGTGTTTTGCAGTCTTTAATAAAATATACACCTCCGTTCAAAAGCTTAGGGTCGGTTCAATTTTTTTAATGGTTTTAAAAGAAGAGACTAATCCTCAACAAGGATGCATTTACTTTATGAAATATACAGTAAAAACATATCCTGAAATGTTATTACAAATTAAAAACATGTCCTGAACTGTTATTACAAATTAAAATAGCCGTTTTCTTTTTTAACATATTTTGAAATGTAATTTATTCCTTTCTTGTTAAAAACAGTTGTACAGCTTTATATCTTTGTGGAAACATGATCAATTTTTTTCAGGATTTTTTGATAAATAGAAAGTTGAAAATGAACAGCATTTATTTGAAATTGAAATCATAATAAATGTCTTTACTGTCACTTAATTGTCGAAAAAAAAACAACCTAACTGACCTCAAACGTTTGAACGGTAGTGTATAACCTTGTCGACCATCTTGTCTTTTTTAAAGCTGAACATATTGCAATGAATTCTGCCTTCCCCACAAACCACACATGTGTTTCTGCTTTATCATTTGACTCAAGCAAAGCAGAATAATTAAGATACAAGCTTTTAGAATTTTCCGAAAATGCTGCCTCTCTGCAAGTGTGATTCATGTGTGCAGGTGTGAGTGTGATGGGTAAGAATGCTGTCGTGATCGGCCGCAGTAAGATCGTTGGAGCTCCAATGCACGATCTGCTTCTGTGGAACCACGCCACAGTGACCACCTGCCATTCAAAGACCCTCGACATTGCTGAACATGTGGGTTTCGTCTGCTTCTCTCATTATCTTTTATATCCCTTTTCCCATTATAGTTTTGAATATGAGCAATTCCTTTTCGAATGGGAATACTGAGTCCTCTAGAGCAGTGTTTCCCAACCCTGTTCCTGGTGGCACACCAACACTGCGTGTATTCTTTGTCTCCCTTATTAAACACACCTGATTCAACCCATCAGCTCAATCACATCGGTTAATGAGCTGATGAGTTGAATCAGGTGTGTGTGTCCTCTAGAGGACGATCTCCCATTCGAAAGGGAAAAGCATGTAACCATGGTTCCCTGAGAAGGGGAATGAGACACTGCGTCTCTCTGCCATGCGACGGGCCAGCCTGTCTATGTCTCCTCAAGACAAAGAAGATTATGTCTATTACAGGGGCCCTTATATACTCACGGTTATGCCAGTTGTGACATCACAGACTCTTGCCGGCCAATGACATTGTCCCATTTAAACGCATGATGAAGTTACCAGTCAAGCCAGAGGCATTCCCCAGTGTCCTCTTGAGGATGCAGTGTCTTCATCCCCTTCTCAGGGAACCATGGTTACATGTGTAACCTGAAACTTTCTTCATCTAGATTCTACAACAAAGAAGAGGTCATGACATATTGAGATGTATTTATCGTTTGCTTTATTGTTGTTGAGTACAGACCTTTACTTGTAGTGCAGTTTGGTGTAATGAATGGAGTGCTGGAGTGAATGATGGAGTAACTTTCAGTGTCTTGTTCTTTTTTTAGGTGGGAAGAGCAGACATCTTGGTTGTGGGTGCTGGCAGAGCTGAGATGGTGAAAGGAGAGTGGGTGAAGGAGGGGGCGGTGGTCATAGACTGTGGTATCAATCATATACCAGGTCTCTCTGCTTGACTGTATCTACTTGTCTAAAGCAGTTACGGAATATTAAATAGCTAGGGTTTAGCTCACGTGTTTACATTTAACTCACACACAGACCACAGTAAAGCCAGTGGGCAACGAGTGGTGGGGGATGTACACTACTCCTCAGCTAAAGAGCGAGCTGGATACATCACCCCAGTGCCTGGTGGAGTAGGACCCATGACTGTAGCTATGCTGATGAAGGTATGATTTCAGGAGCAAATGACTCCTTTTGATTGGTTTGTAAAGTGAACAGCAGTTGATCATTCGCAAAGACCTACCCCCTTTAGTTACTGTTGCTATGTCCAATAAGCTACACTGCTCTCGTGCCCCAACATGTTGTCACACAGTGAAAAATACATCACGGAGCAAAGAGGACACTGACAATGCGCTGACAGACAGGACAGACCAGGTGACCTTTGATATGAAACAAAGTCTCGACTTTCAAATTTGGTGATTTTTAAAGAAATTTAAACAATAAATGCCATTTTGTAGATGAATTCCTTTAATGTGTCGCTGTAGAGCCTCAGTTAAAGCTGCTTGTGAACCGATCTAGATCAATTATAGAAGCAAATAAACATGAATAAACATAAGAGGGAATGTTGTTTTAACCACGAAAAGATGTCAGTCAGTCGGTACACTCTGTTTTTCAAGTTCAAATCCTCCAATGTAATCTACTAACTCTCTTTACTGACCTTTGTCGCAAATTAAAAGAAGTTAACGGTCATAGTTGATGCTTCTGGAGCCCCTAAGCCCTAAGGGGACATGGTGGTGGGAACAAATATGAAATGGGAAGAAAACTAGTCACTGCTTTGGTCAAAAAAAATCACTGCTTTGGCATTCTCTCGGAAATGTTCACTCACTCGCAAAACTGTTTTTGTTCTTTGCGAGTGAACGCAATGTTTCTCAGGGAACGCAGACAATTTGCGAGAGAACGCAAAAAAATGACAAATTATCATCTACATTTAAAAATATGGGGAAGTGAGCTTGCCAAGTTAAATAATGACTAATGGAAATAATGATTTTTAAACAATATAATATCGGCCAATAACTGATATTATTTGCTTTTACAAATGTTTGTTATTCTCATTTGGATTTGGATCAGAATACAGTTGAAAGTGCAAAGCGGTTTCTGCAGACATACACTCCTGGGAAGTGGAACATAGTGTTCACAAGGCAGAAACTCCAAGAGCCTCAGCCGAGGTACTGTCGGGGCTGGCTTGCTATTATAAAGATTATTTAATTTAAGCATATTCTGTGAAGTGCATCATGACTTGCTGACCCATGTGATGCCAATTGCTTTTCCTAGCGATGCTGCAATATCACATTCATGCCAAAGCAAACCAGTCGGTCAGCTTGCAAGAGAGGTGGGCCTGTTTTCTGAAGAAGTGGAGCCATTTAGCAGAAGTAGGGCTAAGATACGACTAGATGTTCTGAAACGCATGAAGAAACAGCCTGATGGGAAATATGTGGTTGTCACTGGGTAAGATGCATCTTGAAATATTATTATGTACATTAGCATAATCTTATAGGGTAGTAACTTTCCACAAGCAGCAACAGAGATCTTGCAACGCTCCATTAAGCCTGGGTTACACAATGCATTCACATCCAGCTTAAAGGGTTAGTTCACCCAAAAATGAAAATTATGTCATTAATGACTCACCCTCATGTCATTCCAAGCCCGTAAGACCTCCGTTCATCTTCGGAACACAGTTTAAGATATTTTAGATTTAGTCCGAGAGATTTGAGGGTGACATGAGGGTGAGTCACTAATGACATGATTTTCATTTTTGGGTGAACTAACACTTTAAGCTCGGTCTCTGAGCAATTCGCCAAACAAACGAAATGAAATTTTTAAAGTCAATCCATTCTGTGTTATTGTGACCAGAATTACTTCTACTCCATTGGGCGAGGGAAAGCGCACCACCGCTCTCGGACTGGCTCAGGCATTCGGGGCCCTGAATATCAACGCTTTTGCTTGTGTGCAAGAGCCTTCCCTAGGATCCTGTTTTGGTGCTAGGGGTGAGGGACAAACATTTGTTTTTTTCCAAGTTTCCAAGATAACTACTGTAGAAGCTCATTTCCGCAACATAAGAAAAGAAATCATGCTTTGGTAAATCGTAATTATGAGATAAAGAAGATTTGAATGAAGTGAATAATAACAAAAAGTTGAAATTATGAAATAAATTTATAATAATGACAATTCCAGTACAAAATTTCGACTTTTTAGGTTATGACTTATCTAATAATTTTGACTTATGTCATAAATTAAATTGAGATAAAACGTCAGAATTATGACAAATGCTAATAAGTCTTACAAAGTTGAAATTATGAAATATAAAGTCAATTATGAAGTCAAAAATTGACAAAATAAAATTAAAAGTTATAATTATGACATTAAAAGACACCAATATCCCTTAATATCTAGCGATTGCAAATTGATTACAAACATTTGAAAATTTATATTTCTCATAATTTATTACCATGCAACTTAATCTCTCACAGTGTGGCTTTTTTAATTTACGGAACTCACAATTGCCCATTTTAATTTAGACTCTGAGACTTAAGTGGCTCAAAAGATTTGTTGCTTTTCGTTTACAGGGGTTGCTGTTGGAGGTGGATACTCTCAGATTATCCCATTGGAGGAGGTATGTTTGAGTTCCTCTTGTTCGATAGAAGATATTCACGTTCTATTTGATGAAATATGCTAACACATTGATCCCAGGCAAGCCTTCAGCCTTCAGGCCAGAATGAGCTCATATCTACTGCCAGTAGAGTTGTAATGGACACTATTAAAGCACATGCCCACTATGAGACCAAGCTTTCTGAGAAGGTCAGGTTTGTATTTAATATGTGTGCAGGTATACTCATGTGTTTTAATGGCTAGTAGTTGGTATGATGATCTCTTATGCTTGTATCTTACAGGCTTTGTTTGACTTATTGGTTCCTCTCAAAGAGGGTCAAAGATCTGTCTCCCCAGCCCAGCTTAGCCGGCTGAAGGTAAGTCATAGAAAACTCAGTCTAGAGTCAAATATTAATTTCAAAACCACTGCAGAAGTATGATGACATGGTCACTGTGTCCTTTATGACCTGTAGAAACTGGGCATTGAGAAATCTGACCCCTTGACCTTCACAGGGAGCGAGATAAGACGTTTTGTCCGATTGGACATTGACCCAGAAACTACAGCAGTATGTATCAGTATCACAATGTCATTTTGTCTCTACATTTGACCTAGTGATCATGTAATTCACATTGTATCATATTTTGTGTATATATATGTATACAGTGTATTTTTGGGAGGGTGATTTGTTTACTTGAAGTATCTGTGCTGTTCAGGATTCTGACTCTTTGGAAAATGAGATCATGGCTATACTGTCACTCAGCAGCAGTGAAGAGGAGATGCAGCAGAGGCTGGCCCAGATAGTAGTGGCTACAAACAAATCTGGAGATCCTGTCACCACCGAGGATTTAGTCAGTATGTGTTCATGTGTTTGTGTTTCTGTATTATGCATGTGATCTAATGCACACAACTTTGTCATCACAGAATGTCAGTGGCCCACTGGCCATGCTATTGAAAGATGCCCTCAAACCTGTCTTGATGCAAACTGTAGAGGTAAGATTTAATAGTGAAAAATGTTGCATGCCCAATAACAAAGTCATTGTCATTTTTCAGAATAAATATTTTAGAATCACTTATTTATTTCAGCTCTGTCAGATTCTGTCTCAGCACATCTTTCTCTCTAGGGTACACCAGTGTTTCTTCACACCAACCCATTAGTTGACATTGCCCAAGGCAGTCCTTCCATTCTGGCAGACAAAATGGCTTTAAAAATGGTCGGATCCAAAGGATTTGTAGGTGAAGATGATTTTTTATAAAAATGATTCATTAAAATGTTTTTTTATCATTCTTTTTAAATGCTGTGCACTCGTGTTAGAAGAAATACTGCATAAATACTCTGCCATTCAAAAGGTTTTGTTTTTCAATTAGGACGAATTCAATTGATCAAAAAAGACATTTATAATGTTCAAAGGATTTCTATTTAAACGCTGTTCAATTTTCTATTCAACAAAGAAATTAGAATATTAGAAAACAATTATTTTAAATTGTAATCATATTTCACAATATCACTGTTTTTACTGAGTGTATCATCCTATAAATGCAGTCTTAGTGAGGATAAGAGACGTCTTTCAACGTTAATGTACAATAATTCACACTGTCTAGGTTTCTGCAAAATAAATGGCAAAAACAAATAAAACTGCCACAATATTCAAACTCCTTTCCTGTCTATTCAGTTACTGAGGCTGGTCATGGAGCTAACATTGGCTTGGAGAAGTTCTTCAACATCAAATGCCGGTTCTCTGGCCTGCAGCCTGATGTGGTAGTAATGGTGGCCACTGTTCGTACCTTGAAGATGCATGGCGGCGCCCCCCCTGTGAGTCAGATCCACAAATCTATAGATAGATTTCCATTATGGGTTCAATTGAACCAATAACACATCAGCTTTTTATTAAATGATCCATCTTGTGCTTGTGACAGAGGCAATAGCTTACATTGGCTTCTTTTCTTTCTTGCTTATAGATTCAAGCAGGTTTGCCCCTTCCAAAAGAGTATTCACAGGAGGTAGAGCAATCTTTCAACTCTCAATATTTTAAATATGTTTATAACCTGTAATTTACTGACATCCATTTAATGTTCAGCTCTAAATTTTGATGATCATCAGTCAGGTGGAAGCCGTATTACTGCAAGACAGTTAGGGGCACGTTAAAAATTGTATATACCACATGACTTGAGGTGTATTCTCCAATGCAGAACCTCATGCAGCTGGAGAGAGGCTGTTGTCACTTGAGGAGACAATTGGAAAATGCACAAGCTTTTGGTTTGCCAGTCATCGTAGCCGTCAACAAATTCAGGTACGACATCAAGTGGCCAACAAAAATGATTAATATGTATAATTTTATCACTATCACTAATTATATTCAGATAGTCTCTCAGTTTTTTATCCATTGTACACTAATCGTATGCTCACAAGCCAATCTGAACCACACACAGCCCTCCCACTCTGAGTGAATGTGTGTAAATGTGGGCTCTGATTGTATTTGGCGCAGCTCTGACACTGACGCTGAGCTGGAGCTGGTGTGTGGCCAGGCGAGGCAGGCTGGTGCCTTTGATGCAGTGAAGTGCACTAACTGGTCTAAGGGGGGCGCTGGAGCGTTGGCTCTGGCCAAAGCTGTCCAGAGAGCAGCAGAACTACCTGGACGGTTTAGGTTCCTGTACGACTCGCAGGTAAGAATTGGCAGAGTGGGTAAAATCTGCTTGGATACATTTACATTTATGCATTTAGAAGGTGCTTTTATCCAAAATGACTTAAAAAAAGAACATAAAATACAAATAAGGTAACCATGTTTAAATCTCTCAAGGGAACATCCACTATTGCTACCACTGAAATGATATCTGTTAACGGCATTAAATGCCTTATACAATTATACATTTTTTTCATTACCCGTCCCAAGGTCCTTGTGCTGTTCTTTCCCTCACACCTATTCTGAGATCAATTTACACTTTATATATAGAGCTGTTTCATTACCAGCCAATTATTTTATCATGCAGGAAATCTGTTTAATTAAAGCTCTAAATATAACCAGTATAAGAATTGTGCATCACACATTACACCAATTAAGGCTAGGAGGACGCCTGTGTGTATTAAGTACAGAAAGATTTCACTGATGGAATAAAGCCAAAATCCATTACTCAAACTAATGCATTATTAAACACAAATAAATGTTGTTTTTTCCCTCAAGATTCCAGCTGCTGATAAGTTAAGGACTGTGGCACAAAAGATGTACGGTGCGAAAGATATCGAGCTCTCTCCAAAAGCAAAGGAAAAACTTGCACTTTATAAAAAACAGGTGGGCTTTTACTACACAATAGTTCACACAGAACACACTGAACACATTTTTCCATTCCAATGCGATACTTTTCCATTTTTCCCTATGTAAACGTGCTAGACGGACGTGTATAACCATTGCACTTTGCCTCTTGCATCTTTTGCAGCATCTCTTTGGCATGACACAGTGTTCTAAAAACGCTGCGTTTAAGTTAAAATCAGTTCAACTTAAAAAAAAAAAAAATTAAACCTTGCATGTTTTCCCCATCTCTTTGCCTAGAACTCACATTTTTCAGAGCAAAAAAGTGTGTTTAATTACATATACATGCAATGATTAAGATATTTGCTTCATTATAGAACGGATTGGATTAATGAGAAGTTCTCCATTAAATGCAACACTGACTCAAATACTAATATTCTTGGTTAATTAATGTGAGTTGTTTATAATTAGTGGAAGCAGCTGTTGAAAGTTAATGAGAGGTTTATAAACATATGGTATGACATATTGTGAATACTGTTGTGTACCAGATTGTTGAAGAGATAGGTTTGAGTGTTGTGTATATGTGTTTGTTGTATTTTGTGTGCATAAAAAGGGGGGGGTTCTTGTTATTTTGGAATATTATTGGACTTCTGGGAAATGTCAATGTGTTCTTTAACAGATAATCATTCTGCTTCCAGAAGCCCTAAACTTGCACTACAGTATTTAATGCATGTATCCCTGTCTGCCTGAGGGAGTGTAACATTCTTTCTTAGTCGACTTCTCTCTTTAATCTCTCTTAAAGGGCTTTGGGAATTTGCCTGTTTGCATAGCCAAAATACACCCATCCTTGAGCAATGACCCCATGATGAAGGAAGAACCCACCAACTTCATGCTGCCCATAACCGATATCAAGGCCAATGGTGGAGCAGGTTTCCTCTCTTGTCTGACTAACTCGGTGAGCTTTATAGTATCTCTCCTAAGCAATATTGTGTATGTGTATATATATATATATATATATATATATATATATATTTATATATATATTAGGGCTGTGAAGCGATTAATCACGATTAATCGCATCCAAAATAAAAGTTTGTGTTTACATAATATATGTGTGTGTAGCGTGTATAATTATTTTGTATATATAATTACACACACATGCATGTATATATTTAAGACATATTTGCATGTAAATACTTTATATATATTTATACAAAATTAATATATAAATAAATATAAATATTTGATATATTAATAACACATTTTTCTTAAATATATACATGCATATGTGTGTATTTATATATACAAAATAATTATACACACTACACACACATATATTATGTAAACAGAAACTTTTATTTTGGATGTGATTAATCGTGATTAAGCGTTTCACAGCCCTTATATATATATATATATATATATACAGTAAAGTGATTGTGTGTGTGTGTATATATATATATATATATATATACAGTATACATATATATACTACCGTTCATTATGTAGTTGGGGACTGGGGTCAGCAAGTTTTTTTTTTTGTTTTTGTTTTTTAAGAAATTAATTCTTTTATTCAGCAAGGACACATTACATTGCTCAAAAGTGACAGTAAAGACAATCATAAATTATAATATAAAAAATATATATTTTTGAACTTTCTATTCATCAAAGTTTCCTGTAAAAATATAAGTTTTCTAAATAAATTGTGGTAATTACTGTAAGTATTACAAATGATACAACATTGATAATAAGAAATAATTCTTGAGCAGCAAATCAGCATATTAGAATAATTTCTGAAGGATCATGTTATACTGAAGACTGGAGTAAAAAATCTTAACAATCCCCAACTTTTGAATGGTGATATATGTAAAGTGATGTATGTAAGTATGTTAATTTCTCACACCTTGGTGGTGTTAAACACTTCGTCAAATGAGTCCAGCCATGTTAAACTATCTTCCCGTGCCTGAAGAAGGAAAAAATACAACAGTAAAGTGATTGTTGTCATCAACATATTGATGGACGATTATGACGAGATTACGTAAACACTAGGGTGGTTAACCTCTAGTCAGATGATGTCATTGACTCATTTCTGTCCCCTTTAGTCAGTCACTCATCGGGTGAGTCTACATTGCAGAAAAGAAAGAGAGAATATTTGGTGACACTTGTTGTAGATATTTTTATCCAGACACGTTGCTAGGCTGCATGCTGTGCTGAACATGAGCTGTTCAACAAAATCCACTGGTGGTCCAAGTGACCTTATCCAACGTTTATGTTCATTACAGATTACAAATGCAAGTCAATTTGTTGAACTGCTCTTCAGGGTAGCAGTGATATCCATATCCATTTTTGGTTAACTTGGCTCAGGATGGTTTTCTTTAGCTTGTTGGACTGTTTTAACTTGAGCTAGCTTATTTTTTATTTTTTAGTCTCTGGAAAACAAAACATTATATTGTGTACTATTAAGATAGTCTCCTTCATGATAACACCAGATTGACTAATTTCTTCAAACTCTCCAACAGACAAAAACAGAAATGGATGATCCAATGTGGCCCTGTTTCCATGGCAACAACCTTTACCATGACAGCAAGTAGCTCAATGGTTACTACGGTGGGAAAACAGATATTGGTTTAATTAATGGCCAATCAAACTTTTAATAACTGGAAAGAGACACTTTTCTTTTTAACATTTCTTTTTAAAAATGATTTTTAGAACTAAAACAAATTCAAGCACCAAATGGTCAAAATATAGACCATTGTCATGTTTTGCTGTAATTTGCTACAAAACATCCTACAGTATGTAAAAAAACCAGCTATTTATCAATATTGTTGTCACTATATTATTTGTAAATGGACAAATGATGTTCCTGTGTGCAGAATTATAATTCACTCCAGATTTCACAGTTATTACGCTGGGCTCCTTGAACCAAGATATTTTTAGCCATGACTGAGCTTTAGCAGCACAGAACCAATTGTCTGTGAGTATTTTTCTTAGCACATTTACGCTGCAATTTGCCATTATTATTGAAATCCCATTTGATTTTATGTGACGCATTGATTTTATGAGATAGCTTCCATGTTTACACAGTTATCTTATATAACTTAAATAAAGTAAAGTCTTGGCTTGGTCTTTAATGAAGTTTCCAGTTATACCAAGCTGACAGCCGGATTGTAAACTATATATATTGTATATTTGTCCAGCTTGTTTGTCCAGTTTATTTTTAGCCTTATCTTCAATACATGTTACCCAGCAGCCATTTCTCCTGTCCATTAGTCAAGGATCACATATGTCTCCAGTTATCTGGTGCTGTTTGGCTAGCAGGGCATTCAATTTTTATTGGATGAAACCATACTGTACTGCTCAAAAGTTTAAGGTCAACTTTAAGGTTGGTATGATGCTTTAAAATATTTTTGAAAAAGTCTCCTATTCTCACCAAGGCTGCATTTATTTGATAACAAAATACAGTCAAAATTGTAATATTGTGAAATATCTATCTATTCTATCTATTTATCTATTCTATCACATGATCCTTCAGAAATCATTCCAATATGCTGATTTGGGGCTCAAAAAACTATTATTATATAGTTTATTATTATCAAGAAATCATCGATGTTGAGAACAGTTCTGCTGCTTAATATTTTTGTGGAAACTGATTTATTTGATTCTTTGAAAAATATAATGTTAAAAAGAAAAGCATTTATTTGAAATATAAAGTTTTGGAACATTATCAACATTATCATTAACATTATCTTTCTGAAAATAAGTATTAATTTCTGTCCAAAAAAATCATACTGACCCCAAACATTTGAACGGTAGTGCTGGGTAGATTACATATAAATTGTAGTTTGTTACTGATTCCAAATTGCATGACAAAAATTGTAGTTCATAATGTAATCCAATACATTACACATTTTTAGGTAATATAATCTGACTACTTTTTGATTATTTTTGACCTAGTGTGTGGTCAAAAATACCTTGGTTTACCAGTGTGTGTGTACAGTATATACATTTCATGAATTGTATCTGCCCATTAACAACCAAAAACAGTTGCTTTAATTGCTTTGTTGAAACTGTTGAGTAAATGAGCTAATCTAAAGCTAAATCCAATGTTTTATGGGCTTATTTTAACAATTTTTTGACTGCTTGTTTTAAATGTTATAAATGTTATAGGTTTCATGGAAAACAGACATACATACAAAGGCTTCCAAGAGCATATTTTCCTCAGACCTCTGGGACCTTAAGTCACTGTGTATTAGCATTGTTGGCTTTGAGTCTGAAATAGCATTTCATGACTGAGATATTAAGTTTTTTGTCATATCCTGAATAAAAGAGGCAATCCCTCTTCTGAACAAAGTTTAAAACATGCCTGAATGATAAAAAAAATGGAAATGTCTACTAGACATAACTATAAAGAAGAGCCTGTGAAAATGAGATAACAGGTCATATTTGCACATATGTCTATTGCAAACATCAAGCGAGCTTCCAAATGAGAATTAATTTATGTGTGCCATCTGCTCATCATGGGCGTTTGATTTAAATGCCAGATTAAAGATTTTTGTTTGTGATCATTTGAGGGCCACTGAACTGATAAAGCGAATATTGTAAGCGAATTGCCTATATTTAACAGTAGGCTATATAGTCCAAGGTGAGCCAATGTCATTATTAACCTACAAATTGTGTTTACACAGAAAAGCATGTATATATCAGAGCAAGCGAGAGAGACAGAGATTTAAAACTGTACCTCAGTTTTAAAATCATCTTATCTAGACCAACAATGTTGCCCATAAAATAAGTAATCAAATCTTGGTAGGCTACTTGTTTATCAAGGAGACAGAATTGATCAGATGAAATAAAGACATTGGACGTGGAAAAAAACAAGGTAATTATCACATTAATAAAAAAAATCATTTATAATTTCCAGTGAAGTTATTCAAAAACTATCATCATTGTTAGTAGATAAATTAAACTAATGAGAGTGTAAAAATGTTTCAAGGGCCCAAAAGTAGTTAATAATTTGACAGTGTAGTGCATTTTCGACGTTTATGTATGGAGAAAAATGGCAGAATAGTAATTGTTAAGAAATTGTGTATGTGGTCGGAATGATGGATATTAATCTTCACATTAGCCGAGCCTCCGTCGTGTTGATTGGATGGGTGACGAGCACGCTCACATAAAGCGTCAATCAGCTGGTCGTTATGGAAACCGATAGGCGTGTAACCTGCTGTGCTGAGTGTCCACTTGCGCGCGGCTGATCTGCAGACTCTGCGAGGGGGTTTATAAACGCCACAACAGTGACAAGTTTAAGTCGTGCTCTTCACTTTACAGGTAGGTGTTTTGACTTAACATTAATAAGTACGTTGTTGTACCACTTTTTAAATCTAAGTTAGCCCATGTTGTTCTTCGCATGAGTTAGCGTATATTTGTCATCATCATAAAGATTAAGATGTAAAGTAATAACCGTTTACTTTTGCCACAAACAAAAATACGTTTTTAATTGGAATTACGTCGTCGAGTTGTGACATTATATCTTTATGTATTCATGTCGCCTTTAATTTAAAGAGATGAAGTTGTTATTTGCCATTAATAGTATTTTTATAGTTAACTTTTATTGTTAGAACCGGTAAACAAAACGCCTAACAGTTAGCCTGAATTATTTAGGATGTTTTCATATAAAGAGACTTCGCATTTGGTGTCACGCCCAGAATGCGAGTTTGTTGTTTGTGCTGTAAACATTGCACAGTGTGTCGTCTCGTCTCTGAATAAATATATATAATTAATGATAAAGAGATTTTAAATGCGTAATATATAAAAATACAAATAAGTCAATGAATATGATTCAACCAACAAGTGAAATACAGCCTTTAACTTCCTTAATACAATGTTTTTGTGTTGGTTTGCAGCATTTCCACATCTTTTAGCAGACAAATATGTAAGTGGAGAAAACACCCGCTCATATAATTGATCCAATATTGCCAGTGAGAACAATTATTGACTGTAGTAGCCTACTGTTTGATTAACCATGTCCACACAACAAGAGACTGAATTACCAGACTGTCAAGAGAAGGGGGGCTTGAAGAGAAAACTCACGGGTCCACCCAGGCTTTTGCTGGGGAAGTCAAAATCAAAGGAGAGATTTGAAGGTAAATCACAGAGGCGGCAAAGACAAGCGAAATATTGTGATGGCACATTGGAGAATAATGATCAAGAGAACAGTGACGGCAAAGACAATGAATCCTCACTTATTACCCACCACAGCCCTCAAAAAGCCTCAGAGGAGAGGGAAACCAAACCAGATGCTCCAGGAGATACCTCAGTAGTTCTTGTAACACTGGAGGAGGGTGAAAGCAAAGATGAAAATATGGAAAATAAAATGGACATGACCAGAAGCACTTCAAAAACATCCATTAAGAGGACATTTTCCTCACTCCTCGGGTGTGGAAAGAGGAAGGGATCAGACAGAACAGAAAACAAAAACAATTCTGAACACAACTCTGTGTGTGAGAATAAAATGAGTAATGCAAACAATAAGGAATTTCCTAATGGAAAAAGTAAAAAGAGAGTTTTCTTCACAGTGTGGCCCATTTCTAAGAGATCAGCCACATCCAATGTCAGGCGTAAAGAGCAAGGCGGTGGCATGGTTTTTCAGGAGATGGCGGCACCAAAAGATTTGACATTTAAAAAGATCTATCGCATCTTTCCAAGAAGGAAGAAAGCACATCCTATTGATCAGTTTGAGTCTAGTGCTCATAATCCAACACAAAAAGAAGAAGCTGATCAACTGAATCAATTCCCTGCAGCTGTTATTGACACTCCCAAAGGGAGCCAAAAGGAAGAAGACGAAATACAACCAGAAAGCATTCCAGAGACATTTACATTCAGTGCAGATGTGAGTAGCAACACAAATATGGAGTCTGAAATGGATAAAGAGCAGGAAATGTGTCCTGACCAAGATGCGAGTATGAATGAAGAAGAGGATCAGGTGTTACAAACTAGTGGTATTTTGGATTCTGCGGTTCCTCTGTCATGTTGCAGTGTTTCCGAGTTTCCGGCCACCACATCAGGTAGTGATCTGCTAGTCTTAAATAAGGAGACTATAGAGAATTATGCCAAATGGAGGCCAGTGATTACTATTGAGCATGCATATGTATCAGAAGAAGAGAACATGAACGAGGCACCACAGTTTGATTGTCTTACAATCAATGGGTCCTGGAAACATTTAAAAATAACCAACACACTACATCCTTCTGACCTAAATGTGTCTACTGAACATGACCATGGCCGATGTAATGAGACCTTACTGATTCAGACGGCAAGTTCAATGGTGCGAGCAGCCATCCGTAGTGCTGTGGAACAGCTCACAGTCGAGCTGCAGCACAATCAGATAGGTTTGGACCATGCATAACCACACATTCACATTCTTTATTCAGCGAATGAATTTCATATTTTTCTGAGATGGTATAAATAAGCTGCATAAAAGAGGAGAGGAGACTTTCATTAAATGTAAGATAACGCATGCATAAACACATTGGAAATGTGATCGATGTCAGATTGTGGAAAAGTTTGTATTCGCTGTTATTTTAAATGCTGTAAATTTGTTCGTGTGATTAACCTCGTTTTATGATTACACTTTGTATTTAATGTTACCATTCGGTTTTCATATTTTTATACTGCAATAGTATTTCCGATATTAAAGCAGTCTAGTTTCTATAGCAATGAATATCTCTCACATGATTTCAAGAAGGCACTGAGCCACAAATTATGTTGTGTAAAAGTTAAAAGGACTGTTCATTTTCTCACACTAACCACTCGTTTCGTGTCTTAGGCCATCAATGTGTACTTACATGTACGAGTCATTAAATCATGTTTAATTTTGACTTTTCTGTGCATGCTCTTTGAGGTGGACCCCATAGACCTCCATTAAATGACTGACAGACAAGAATGGTTTGACCTAAAAATATCAAAATTGAAAATACTGTGGAAACAAAGACACCTACATCTTGGATGCCCTTGAGGTAAGCTAAAACATCAAAAATTAATTTCAAAGTGAACTATCCCTTTAAGGCAACGTTTAATGATAATAATTGGTCTAAGAACCCAGGTGTGTGTATTGGTTGCTCAATTCATATTTAAATGAAGCCCTGGCTGAAGCCTACGGTGAAGTTGTTAGATGTTATGTTAAGTGACTGTATACATGACAAACTTGGGAGTAATGCTTGAAGGACAGAGTTGGCAGCAGGGAAGATGTTTGCTTTTGTGACTACATGCTACTCTCTTGTGGCATTAAGATGCTACTACAAGATTTCAGTTTCAGGATAGTTCACCCGAACATTTTAATTATGTCATCATTTACTCACCCTCATGTTGTTGCAGACCTTTAACCTATGACTTTCTTTCATATGCGAAACAGAAAATATTTTGAAGAATATTTCAACTGTTTTGTCCATGCAGTGAAAGTCCATGGGGTCCAAATTGACAAATTGACCTGAAACTTTCCCTATGGGAACGAGGCCTTTGGGGTGGTAGCCTACTTGGTGTGTTTCGACCGCAGGGAACAGGGTCCCCTAAATTAAGTTCTGGGTAAAAAATCTCCCTCAGAATCCCCTCAGAAAGTACTTGCTTGTACTTGGGGGGCTGAATCCAGCAGGAACTGGAAAGTCGCCTGTAGACTTACTACGTGACCAGACTAATTTTCTAATCTTAACGGTACTAAAACGCATACAGCAACAGGTAAGTGCAGGGTAATTTCACTGGAAAAGCAGCTTTTGTGTTAAAAGTAATAGAATAAAGTCATGCAGGAGGTTTATTATTATAGGGGTTGAGGGTGAGTAAGTGATGATAGAATCTTCATTTTAGGGGTAAAACATTAAAACCAATGACAAGTATACAAACAAAGCATATGCATTATAAATCACAGTATTCAATGTGCCATTTATTTAAAAAAATAAATAAATAACCAAACACATTATCACACAATGGCACCGAGTGCTGATGATGAAATAAAACTAAATGGGACTGTTTAAATGCACTACACAAGTCACACAAATAACACAAACGCAAGTTTTGCTGATTTAAAATACTCATCACAGTACACCAGCCTTAATTTGGGTATTCAATTAATGTAACTGCAAAAAATGGTGATTTGACAGTTCAAATACAGCACAAAGAAACCATGTATACCATCAGTGATGTCTTAAAGTTGATCAGTCATTCTAAATAAAACGTTTTGTCATGAAACATGACTGGAAACTATGTGCCGTTGCTGTTTTTGTCCAGAATTGTTACATTAGACATTTCCAGTGGCATTGTCCCATCTTGGTTGTGCTCTACCCCAGTTTATGTACTAAAGTTGTTAGCAAACTTGGATTATACTTGCTGTTTCGTACACAATATAATCATGAAAATCCTCCAACATCAAAAAGCTTTTAGAAAAGCACCAGTTGCTCACATTCATTTGATAGATTATTCTGATTGTGTAGAAGTCTTGGACAACTTTGCACAAATAGGCACTGTTCACTGTTAACTTGAAAATGAAAAACAACAGGATTTGGTTCAACAGGCTGAGCAATAGTTTAAGTGCTTTTCTTTACAGAGATGTTTGGCAAAATATATCGTAAGGCACTGAACCCGTTTTGTAGGAAATTCGATTTAGGGAAGAAATCATTTAGTCTCTTTGCACAGTCAGTTTCACTCATTAGGCCACAACCCAAAAATAAACAAGAAATAATAACATATTATATTAGCTCAAACTGGCCTCTAAAACCAAATATGAGTACGGTCGTTTGTCAAATGTGCCACTTAATGCTATTTGAGTTTCCTGCGCATGTGCTTGTTGATTTCATACTTTCTTTGAATATATAATTGATCCAACAGTGTTCAGTCATCCAAGAGTCAGCAACGTCATTATATATCAACACTACTATCATCAACACTAAGTTTTAAACAAAATTATTTTTATGTTTTAACACTGACAGAGACTTTTGGGACGGGACAGGACAGAAGTGCTGAGTCAGAAAAACAAAATTCAATCAAGGAATATTCTGCGTTCAGTAAAGTTCAACTCAATCGACAGCATTTATGGCATTTTGCATAAGACATAATTTCGACTTGTCAATGCTTACAAAAGCAAAAATCAACATTATGGTAAGGCACTTGGAATGAAACTTAAAAGTTGTTTGAAAGGTTTAGGGTTTACAGCATTAAGCACAAAATATAGCCCAGTGAAAGGTAAATATACCAAACTGTATTTTTGCTAAGTAAATACATTTACATATTTATGTTCTTAATATGCCCTGCAATTGTACTGTTGGTCTACTAAATTGATATACTTATGGTCTGCTAAATTGCAACAACTAATTTTACTTAATACACTTCAGTTATCTGGAACAGGTCTAACTAAAGATATTCTGATTGTGCTAAAGTGGAACTATCTTTAAGTACACTTTAAATATCTTGCATTTAAAGACTGATATTATACAGAGATCATACTATACTAATAGTGATATTAAAACACATTTTCGGCTTAGTGTTAAGAAATGTGCATTCTGCAATAAAGAAGTACTGCATGTAGTTTAATTATAATATTTATATCAGCAAGTATCAAGTGATATGCCAGTAAATATGTTAATGGTTTTACTAAGTGTAAAATAAATGTATTTTAAATATGTTCTTTCACTCAACTAGAGTGTATATATATATACTTTCTAAGGATACGAGAAAAGGTTATCCTTCCAGTTACCATGCTATTTCTTTCCAGAAGTTATGACCGATAATTTTTTTTTTTTAATTTGGGTTCCAGGTACAGTATTTCTTAACCCCACACAAGCGCTCGTGAACATGTGCGCCTGTTGTAGTCGAACAAATGGCCTGGATGTAGTATAACTTAGGAAACTTAGAAAAGGATAGTAAGGGCTTTTATTTTCAGACTAAGATCGTGGTAATACACTATTTTTGTTTTTTTACGTCTTGTGGCTGTACTATTAAAACAGTGCTTATTTAAACATTTTAGGGATTTACCCCATTCACTTCCAATTTCCAAAGTGTCTCAGTCTAACCTAGATTTTTGCTCTTTAGTTTTTGAGTAAAGAAGAGACAGGTGGAAATTATGCCACAAATGCTGTCAATTAAGCTTAACGTACTGTACCCAGAACGTTCCTTTACCTTACATTGTATGTTCACATGAATATGTCAAACACGACGTCATTCCACAGTCACTGCGTCCACGCTCTCCTGAGAGACCTCAGAGTCCAGTGAGTAGCAGGAGCTTCCATTATCCTGAGTGTCTTTGGCTGCGTCCTCTCCCGTGGCTGCGGTAATATCAGGCTGGCCCTCGCAGCCATGGAGCAGCTGCCCGCAGAAGCGGCTGTAGCGATGGTATCGCAGTGGCTTGCCCACATGGGAGAACATGTGCTCCTGCAGCTGGCTCTTCTGCGAGAAACGAAGATTGCAGACGGCACAGGCCATCTTGCGCTTTCGCGTGAAGGCTGCCAACGGGCTGCCGCTCCGTCCGGTCCCGCCACCTCGCCTGAGTTCTACAGCCAACTCATCTGCCAGGGCCTGGCTCTGCCGTAGGGCCTCCTCCAGACTACCAGAGTCTATGCGCTCCTTAAGAAGCCGCCTCTCCTCCAGGGACGTGTGCTCCCCGGTTTTGTCCTCTGAAGGGCCTTCCATCAGGCCGCTAGGCTCGAGGGCACAAGCTGTGTGGGTAAAAAGGTGCTCTTGTAGGCCTTCGGGTGACAGGCATCGTTCACCACAGCGGGGGCACAAAAGCGCTAGAGGGCCATCTTTGAATAGACTGGCTTGACAGGGGCTCACCTGGGCTGGGGAGAGAGAGCAAAGCTCTTTGTCGCCTTCCTGTTGTTCTTCCTCCTCTACCCTTTCCTGTTTGATCCGTGCCGAAATGTCAGATTCATCCCCCGAGGCCACAGAGGACGCGGCACGGAAGCTTTGAGGCTGTCGCTCAGATGCGATGCCCTCCAGCCCTACAGTGAGAGCTAAACGGCCATGTGTGCGATCAGCCCTAGTGCTGGAGCAGCTGTCCTCAGGGTCCCGTGAACCACCAGCCTTCAGGCCCGAGTTCTCTTTACCGGCCAGCTGCGAAGAGATTTGGATGCCATAAAGATTGGACATACGGATGGCGTCAGAGGATGCATCGGGGCCACTCTCGCCTGTCTTACGGCAGAGCTGGTATGCATGGAGGAACTTGATGCCTTCCTGAAGTCTGCCCTGGTCTACAGGTTGTTTGGGACCCATGCCAGTGTACATGATGTGTAATAGGTAGCTGAAGACATCTGGTTGAATATCTGTGGGCTGGATCTTGATGCACTCACTGAAAAAAGCAATCAGAAATGTATTAATTCTCAACTAAATGTGCTTGATAATTGTCATTTGCTTATATTTAATATTATTATCAATATGAAACAACTTTTATTGTTTATAAATCAAGTTATTTTGGCTTCCTTCACATTCTTTTTTTTTTAATTATCAGACTATTAAGCATGATGGGTGACCCTTCAATTCAGTACTGTTACGTTACAATTCAAGATAAAGTCAACAGGTGGTAGTTTCAAAAAGTGGTAGTTTTAGAGCTTTAGTTAACCTGGACTGGTGGATAAAGATCATTTTGAAGTAGTTTGAGAAGGCAGCGAGGACTGCACGATGAGCCTTGAAGTATACATTGCCAATGGCAACAGTGCAGTCACACAGAAAGCCAAACTCCCTTTGGACGTTCAGCTGCTGCAGGAGGAACAGACTATGACCAGACACGTCCATCTCAACCTAGAACATACATATGTAGAAGACAGATTTCAACCAAATAAATCCCTATGCATAACTTGAATATTGGTCAAAACATTTTAAAAAAAAATTCTATAGCAACATACAATTTAGTAGCCTATCTTTTGTATTTACTGAGTTATTTAAAAACTATCCTCTTATATGTTTTCAAAATGCATGACTCCACCAGAAATACAAAGATTACATGTGAAAGGACTTGGTTACTAAAGGACTTAAGAATACTTTTAAACTATATTTCTCTGTTTTTTTATTCTCTCGGACTATACGTTTTTTGGTAACGCTTCCTTTTACAGTCCAGTTACCCATGTAAATACTATGTACTTATTTTAGAAACTACAGTTACTGGGTAATAACTAGTACTAACCCTGATCCTACCCCTAAACCTACCCCTGTTCCATGTACTTACCTTATATTAGCAGTACTTTCTAGGTAAGTACACAGTAAGTACTGTACTGTAAAAGAAATCGTTACCCATTTTTCCTTGTCCCGCAAATGCATAGACCAGTGCCAATGAAGAGTCTCTGAGCCTGAGTTTACTGAGTAACTGGCGACCTCTATCGATCAAAATGGCAATATTATTATTATTTTTTTTTTTTTTTTACAAATTTTGGGACATACCAGATGTTTACATCTGGAGAGGATTGGCTTTTTTTTTTTACATTGAAACGCATGTGTAAATTACGTTCTTACATTATTTATAGGTAGGCTACTATTTGGGGATTTTATAGGAATAATTTTCTTCTGAAGCGGCACGTTCCATAGACTATAACTAAATCGAAGAATGACATCTTGAATCATTGTATCAATATAGCCCACGTAATAAGCAGCAACGACTGGATTGTATTTCATGGTTACAGTCAGACTCGTGCAACATTTTAAAATCTTTGCATGCAGACCTGACCAGACAATACCTGACAGGGATTCTTATATTTCATTACACAAAAGGACATTTACAAACAGCAAACATATCGTACAGAAAAATGTCAACGAATGGATATTACACAATATATCGGGTAGGAGTCATTTAGTTCATGCTTCTGTAACATGCATGGTCTGATTCCCAGCAGATTTGCCCGCGACAGAATCATAATTTTTACACGTCTAGTCTACACCGATCAAGTGTTGTCGAAGAAAAGGTGTCCGTTTTCATGCACCTTGGCCAACAAAGCATGCATTACCCAAAGCACAGACAAATGCATTCACGCCGTCAAAAAAATGCAATCTTACCAACTATATGAGAGAAACGGATAATAATTTCGTGTTTGTTGCAGCAGGGAAATTCTCTTATGGTCTCGCGGTTCTTCATGCGATTGACGGCTTAGCTTGTTATCCGTCACGTGACCGTACTGTACATTAGCTGAGTCTATGATCCAGACGCACGCATAGTGAAACATATAAAGCATGCGCTTGTGTTTAAATGCTCGTTCGTTACATTTTTGTTCTGAAAGATCACTCAGGCCCAGTATAGACACTGCTAGTCTAGTGTGGTAAGCTCGCTAAACAAAAATGCGTGAAGAATAAACATTTGAAACCTTGCATGGACGAGAGCAAATTCAGGTTTGCAAAAGAGTCTGACAGACCACCCGAGGCGCTCATAAAATTGTTTTAGTTTAACACACAATATAGGGACACTTCTAACAACTTAAAGAGCCTGCTTGAAAATGATAGCCTACATCTTTAAACTCACATCTTAGATTATAGACTTAGCAACACAATATAGCAGTCAATTTACTTAATGAATAAAAATAGTTTTATTAGTCTATATATATATTTTTTTAATTTTGAGAATTGCAATTATATCAAATGTAAAAATTCAAACAACATGTTTATTAATGACCATGTGTGATGTAAAATGAATGTATAGGCCTACAAAAATATTTCATATTTGAGTTATAATCAAATACAAACTTATTTTGGAGAAATTCAGTTCCCCAAAATGCTTGGCATGGTGGTAGCGATTTTTATTATTTATATAAAAATTCCATTATATTAAACTAGGCTACTAACAAATAAATAGGCTAGTTCTTTCTGAAAAAAAAAAATGCAAAATGTAAGATGTATTAAATAATTATTTCGTTTTCAACACAAGTGTGACCGCATTCGTCCTGAAGAGCATATTTTCATACATGGTTTGGTTGCATTTTCACTGTGCTGCGCGTGCTGGGGCGGGCTGGATTTGCGTGAGCGGGGCCGGATCTCAGTGCGGTGATAGAGCTCGCAGAGCGGCTGTGCGGAAGTTCTTTCATCCGCGCTGCACAGAAGGGGCTTCGCCCTCGAGATTAGCTATTCTCGTCCCAAGTTTTC
The DNA here is from genome assembly GCA_038021265.1 of Cyprinella venusta. Classification (NCBI taxonomy): domain Eukaryota; kingdom Metazoa; phylum Chordata; class Actinopteri; order Cypriniformes; family Leuciscidae; genus Cyprinella; species Cyprinella venusta. Next base: position 21,033,421 of record CM075876.1, read on the forward strand.
GCTTGGACGAAGGCAAAAGAGGTGGAACTTCTTCGCTCTGTGTTTTAACTCGAATTCTGTCGTTCGCTACAAGTTAGCGCCCATTACCGTCGGTGAGTATTTTCCGTGTGTTTTGCGTGTAAACACGAGCTGCAGTAATGTGAAGCTCGTAGCGTATGTGCGGGAAGCTGCGCGGGGGTGGCACTGCATGCTTGCGTGAGAGATCTCCCTACGACAACGGTCAGATATACTCTGTTCTGCTGTCTCTTGAGTAACAGGTCCTTTTCAGACTCGATGTTGACACTATGGGCAATCGTATGGTCAGATCTTTTGTGTGTTGTCCAAGTAGTTTGATTTTACTTTTAAGTGCGGTGCATGATTGACAGCCATATCGCCCGCATGAGTCCGTCTCTGAAATGGGCCAATGAGAACGCGGGGGCGGGATGTAAACCTCTCTGGTGGCTTTATCATGGAGCTGAACAACGGAAACGGGCTAAATTTCAAGCTAACTAATTACATTGTAGATTCCATTAATTATTATAGCCAACTCATTGGAGTTTGTTACCAAGTTTGCTCCTTTTAGGGATTTTTTTTACCGCGTGAGTTGCCTATTTGGTTATAATATAGTGCAAATATTTGTTTAATGCAGCCAAATGGCAATTACTTAAGTTTTACATCTAGATGGTAGTGACTAATGTCGACTATGTGTTCAATACTGACTATGTATCTACTTGATTAGTGATTTTGACTATTTTATCTATACTGTTCAAAAGTTAGGGTTCAGTACCAAATCAGCTAACTAGCATAATTCCTAAAGGATCATGTGACACTAAAGAGTATCATCACAGTAATAAATTACATTTTAAAATGTATTGAAATCAAGTTATCTTAGATTGCAATAATTATTCACAATTTAAAATGTTTTTTTTCCATATAAAATTAGCAAGAGACTTCTTTACAAACCATTAAAAAGCTTTTTGAGTGTCAGTGCTTGAATTAGTGTGCTGTTCCTCAGCTGAAAATTTGCATTATAAAACCCTCTCATAAAAGTTGTTTTCTATTTTTCATCCTGTTTTTAAGCAGACATACGCATTCGCTTGTCTGTTTTTGGGTGTCTTGTCATGATGAGTGTTATAATTTTTTGACAGCATGACATTTCAAGTTAAAAATAGGCCAAAGGGCACCTGCGAAAAAGTTTGATTCCTTGATTCTTATTAATTACTATGTGTTTCTTTATGATTGTTCACAGGGTAATGGCAAGGCCAAGCCACAGTGAGCATGTCCTGCAGCAGCTCAACAACCAAAGGGAATGGGGATTCCTCTGTGACTGCTGCATTGCCATAGGGGACATTTATTTCAGGGCCCACAAGGCCGTGCTGGCAGCCTGCAGCTCTTACTTCAGAATGATGTTCATCCGGGATCAGCAGGGGACGGCGCGGTTTGATCTCAGCAACATGCAGATCAGCGCAGAGTGCTTCGATCTCATCCTGCAGCTCATGTACCTTGGCCGAATCGTTGTGGATCACTATGAGTTTGAGGAGCTGAAATCATCTATGACCTACCTACAAATGTACTACATCCCAGACTCTCTTGAGGACCTCCGAGACATCAGAACGTCCAATTTGACACCTTCGTCATCTGCGTCGTCCTCTTCATCGTCCAGTTCCTCGTCCTCATCCAGCGTGGTTGGAGGCAAGATGATGTTCGGCGTTCGAATGTTTGAGCAGCAGCGGCCAAGCCCTTCTGAGAATGAACGCACAGCAAAAGCCTCAACCACAACTGCTCGTCAAACCATTAACGTCTCAACTGTCAGGCCCTCTGAAGATGTGGTCATTCCACACCCTCAGCCACACTCAGAGACTGTTGTAGATCAGCCGTGTGACTTGAGGAAGAGAACTTCAGGCCGAAGCTCTGCCATGAAAGAACGTCCTCGGTTCGGACGCACATACACGTGTGACGATTGCGGCTTTGTGTTCAGCTGTGAAAAGCTGCTCATCGAACACATCCTCACATGCACCAATCGCAAAGCTTTCCAGACGCCCAAAGTCGGCAAAGAGGGCAACGGTGATGCTGGTAAAGCCGAGAGTTCGAACTCAGAGGGTACAGATGAACACAGAGCGATTTGCAAGGGCGAAGAGGACTGGTCAGACCACAAGCTGGATGGAGAGACCGTGATCAGGTCTGTCGCCACTGGCATGGACAGCGAAGCTGCCTTCTCCAGGAATATAACCATTAAAGTGGAACGAGACAATGACTCCGAGAGCGATTTGGAAACTATAAAAGTCGTGAAGGTAGGGAACCATAACGTAGGGAGCTGCAAATTCCGTACTAGGGCATACAAAGACAATCTTGCCGACCAGATTAAGTTTGACAGCGAGGAAGAGGCTGGGGTATCCGCCATGGATGCTTTGGAGGGCCAAAGCACAGGGTTAGAGACGGATCCAAAGGTGCACCGGATCAAAGAGGAAAAGCAAGATGGTGCGTGCATTCCATGCGAGTTGTGCGGAACCCTGTTGACGGAGGAGAATCAGTCTGCTCATTACATCTCCAGCCACATGGGACATATCTGCGCCTGCGGAAGGTGCGGCCAAGTGCTCATTAAAGGCAGGCAGCTGCAGGAACACGCGGAGCGCTGCGGTGAACCCCAAGGAGCCGAGACGGACTCCCCAGGTGAGGATTCGCTTCTACTTGAAGACGCCGAGGCTATGGACGAAAGCTTGCTGGAAGGAGCCGACCTGGGCTTTCGCTGTCCGCTCTGTGGGTTGATATTTGAAAGTGAAAGTCTTGCAGTGGAGCATACGTTGTCTTGTCCGGAACAGGAGACCTTCCGGCCCGTTCTGTTGGAAGACAGCGGCGAGCCAGACCATCGGCGCAAGCATTTCTGTGCAATTTGTGGCAAAGGCTTTTACCAAAGGTGTCACCTACGAGAGCACTACACCGTGCACACCAAGGAAAAGCAGTTCACCTGTCAGACCTGCGGGAAACAGTTTCTGCGCGAACGACAGCTTCGGTTGCACACTGACATGCACAAGGGAATGGCACGGTACGTCTGCCCTGTGTGCGATCAAGGTACGTTCCTTAAACATGATCATGTGCGACACATGATCTCTCACCTCTCTGCCGGAGAGACTATCTGCCAGGTGTGTTTCCAGATTTTCCCCAGCGCCGAGCATCTGGAAAAGCACATGGATGTGCATCTGTACATCTGTGGCGTTTGCGGAGAGAAGTTCCGCCTCCGGAAAGACATGCGGAGCCACTACAACTCCAAGCACACCAAGAGACAATGAGAGGCCTCTCTCTCTGCAAGCTTCGAATCTTTGAAATAAGCCATACTGTAAATGTGAGAACAAATCTATGCACTTAGACACCAATTGTAACCTTTACAACTGCACTTTCTATGTGTATGCAAATTCTGGATGTCTTGCTCAATGTTTTTGGTGGGATATAGTGCCTCAAGCTTTTGTTTTCATTTTCTAATACTTAAGGATATCTAGTTAAGTTAAGGCTAGATATCAACTAAATCACACTATCAGTGGTGTTTCAGTTGAAAATGCTATATAGGTTTGTAGTTAGGAAACTGACCCATGGCTATTAGTTTAACATCCAATTAATAATATATGTTCATAAAGCTTTAATGATGGTGCACATTGGCTTGTTAAAGTTGAAAGTTTACCAACATTTTAACTTTATTATTTAAGATAACTTTTGTCAAAGGGGTCATTTTTTTATGTTATTGGTGGTGCTCTTTCTTTTTTTTGTGAACACATAGATTCAAGCACATACTGCTACCATTTTGTCATTATTTCAAATAGCTCTGGTGCCATTACCTATCATAATGCTCCATATACAATTGCCCTTAAAAAGATAGTTTAGCCAAGTGAAAATTATTTACTCACCCTCATGTCATTACAAACCTTGTGACTTTTTTCTGTGTACCATAAATACCATTACAACTTTTTTTTTCTTTTTTGAAAAATGTCTGCTTTTTATATACGGCTTTTGTCAACAGGGTTTGGACACCATTGACTTACATTGTGTGGATGAAAACATTAAGAATATCTTCTGTGTTCTGCAAAAGAAAGTCACACAGGTTTGGAACAACACAAGGGTGAGTAAATGATCACAGAATTTAAATTTTAGGCTAACTATCCCTTTAAGGCACAGACGTAATAAGGAGAGTAGATTGTTAATAGTATGTGGGCACTTTTCCTTCCTTGCACCAGGACACTAAAATTACTGTAAAAAGCAAAGAAAAACACTCTTGTTGATGCCTTTCAGCTAGCTGTCCATGCATAATCGTCACTCATACGAAACCCAGGAATCTATGCAAACTGTTGTAAATTCAACCCTAATTTATTGTGCATTCACAGAGTTGATGTGAATGGAGTTTAATGGAGTAAAGCAACATTTATTGTGTTTAGATATTTCAGTATCCCAAAGATATTCGTGTAATATTCATAAACAGATTTATAAAGCCTCTCAGTTTTTACGCAAACTACAGTATCTGTTTCTAATAAGGACTATATGACTATTGTTCAGAGCAATCGAGCTATGTGGTTTTGTTTAGGGTCCAGAAAAAGCTTAAATCGGCTTATAAGAGGTCTTAACATTTCAAATATTTCACACCTTGTAGAGTTATTGTGGCTTGATGTGAAGTATGTGAAAATGCAATATAATGCTTGCACAAGGGTGTAGGGTAAATTATTACATGTTTGTATTAATAAACAAGCACTTCTGCAATCGCTATCTTGTCTGAAATATCCTGTGAAATAACCAGGTTGGTTTGTTTTTGTGTTTGAATTACATGGCATTCATACAGGCCACAGAGCAGATTTTTGGACCTGCGATCAGTGAGAATTAACAACGTGGCCATGATATCATATCGATTAATAGGTGCAGTAAATGTTTGGATTATGAGCAGGCAGTCTGGCTAAACTTTGGACAGTTGGTGCTCCATGCTTTTGTTTGAAATAAGTTGCCACATTCAAGTCAATTGGCCTATTTAGGCTAAGGTAACTTAATGACGTAATGTACTGATTTTGTAAAAGACTATCAAGACTATAACAGTGGGGTTTATGCAGATCACTGCATCTATTCTTCATCAGTAGTCACATTTGTGAAGGGTCATCAATCAAATAGAGTATAAGGACCAAAGCAAGTGATATAAATTTACAGACAAACAGCTCAAACATTTGCACAGGCTTTTCAGCTGTGTGTTTGAGTTGTGTTGTGATCTAAACCTATAATGGAAAAAAAGGACTATATGCAAATACTGATTTTTGTTCATATTTAAAAAAAAAAAATCTTTAAATAAATTTAAATAAAAGTTTAAAAATCTGATTTGTTTGATGTAATTGACACGAAATTCTAGGAAACAGGAAGGCAAAACATATTATATATGATGTATTTACTGTTTTATTTGACAATGATTCATTTATCATATTAAGTATTGTCTGTAGTCATATACAGACTGACTGCTGAAATATTATAGCCTGACTGTTGGACAATGGCAGTGTAATATTTGCCATGCAAATGATCACTCCAAACCCATCCGGGATATTTTATCCGTTTATTTAACCAACCATATCAAACACAATAACTTGCAAAGATAAATCCTCAAAATTATTTTAAAAGGATTTCGAATTATAATTTGGTTCATCGTGGCAATGGAATATCAGTCGTGTATTGTGCATTAGCATTGATACCAATCACATTACCCGTGCCCTCTAAAATGTTTCCAAAAGAAAAATAGAAAGCCACGACTTTAATTTTGAAATTAAGATAAAAATTCGGAACAAGGAGTGATCTGTGTAGGCCTGTAGGAAAGTAAAAACGTGAACTAACTAATCAAACACACGGGTCAAATTGAACGAGCATTTACAGTGTTTATTTGTTCCCAGGGTAGTGCCATCACTAACCTCTAGATGGTGACATTTCTGTTATAATATTCGTGCTTTTTATACATATACCACAATCTACAGGTTAGGTTTATGGGAGATGATTTAAGGGATTTATACAGCTGAATTACAGCCCTTTTTTGGCAGTCTAGAGATGGTTTCCTAACCACAAGCTCATTGGCTGCAAAGGCAGTCAAGCTGTTGGAACATGTAGGCATTATCTTTTAAAATCATCTCCTTTTGGATTGTATCCCTTAAAGTCACGAGGCCACTTCTATCACACACTCTAGATATCAGCACAAAACCATCCCTCGCATATAGCCTGTATTTTGCTATAATTGTCTGCATAAAAACAGGCCCTATCCCAGGCTTTCAAATGAGTTTATGTCTGGTTAAAAGCCCTTTAATGCCTACATGTTCCCCCAACAGCCTTGACTGCCTTTGCAGCCAATGAGCTTGTGGTTTTGGAAACCATCTCTAGATGCCTTGTGGTGCTCACTGTGACGCATACAAACTCTATTTGTCCAACCAAATTAGTTTAGCATGGAAAGGAACTTTTTTTTTCTCTCTTTGGGGAAATACCTGACTAAGATGGCAGAATGTGTCTAATAAAAAGACCCTTGATTAGAGATGTGGAATTTTTCAATATTCCAGACCAAACTAACTAATTTGAAGGATTCAAGTAGCTGTATTGCCTTTTGTATTTAATGTAGCCTAAATTAATGTAATGTGTTAACCTTTCTATTAACTTTACTCGTTGTAGGCTATTATAGGCTTACCTTGAAATTTTTAGTTAAGAGACATTTTAGGCAAGTGTCAAGTGAGCCTAATGTCTTTGTTGAAGCAAAAAGCACACGCTGCCTGCTTTTGTTTATGCGTTTTCATGTTAATCTTTTATTATCCACTTGGTGGCACTGTTTTATTCTTATAAATGTGTTTGGAACTTTTATACCACATTATGAACAAGTTATGTAGCCTACTAATGAGTGCATTTTAAGAAGCTTATGTGTCTGTTTGGCTGCCAAAATTTAGTCTACTAAATAAGTAATATAGCTATTACTTGGCTATGTTTCTCAGATTACATTATATATTGTGAGTGTGTGTTAACGCCTCCACAGGAGCATATTTCTATTTCTTCCTATCACAATTTACCTAAGGAAATACATCCGGATTAATGACAGAATGACAAATAAATGATTACTGGTTTTTATTCACGTACTTACATAAAGCATATTTCAACCCATAACATGACCAATTTCTTCAGAAGACTTTCTTTAGAATTGCTCAAAACCAGAAATATTTATTTTTCTCAAAAAAAAAAAATGGCCTTATCTTTGACGCCGCAGTCTGTTTCCGTTACACCCAGCTAATTGAATTTCTTCCCCATTATCCCTAATTATATGTTCCAAAACAGCAGAGTTCTGCCTTGGATCACAGACCCAGAGAGCCCGTCTCTCATTTCGCGCCCCTCTGATTTAGTCTGGTTTTCATGATGTCCTTTTAAGGCAGGTCTGTTTGTCATGACTGTGGGTGTCTGGTCCTCATGGAAGCTGATCACGCTGACTTCAGTAATGGAGAGTTTCCATAACACATCATCCACCCACTCCAGTCGTATGTTCATGGGCTTGGTCCTCTTGAAGGTGTACTTTACTGCACTTCACAGCCACCTGGTCCTTTTGTAGTTGCTTTATTATTCGTCAATTAGCACAGACATTGGCTGTCACTCCTCTTTACTAAATTAATCTTTCATGAGGCTCAGATAAATCACAGGACACTTCTAATTAGCCATTTTGTTAGGCATTTAACAGATGCCTCTGTCAGGAGTGACTTTGATGAGTTCTCGACTAAGGTTTGTTCTTTCGATCTGGGCAGACCTAACAAAAGCTTTCGTTTTTATGCTGATTTCTTATTCCAGTCCACACACACTCTAATGTGTCATGTGTCGATATATTTGAGACAGAAACCGAGGTCTAATGCCTAAAGGAAAAACACAACTTTTTATTTATTTATTTATTTATTTACACCAATTGCATGTGATGGTAGACACCCCCAAAATAGATTCACATTTTTTCTTTTGGCTTTTTCCACTTTCTCCTTATCTGTTACTCCCACCGTCTGTCCTTTCACACAAGAGGTGAAAAGAGTGAAAAGCTGTTACTTGAATCATGTAGCTATGAGTCATGTACTCAATGGCCTTTAGATAAAAAAAAATAAAAATAAAGCCCATGTATGTCATGTTAAAATGTCTTTTTTTTTCTTGACCCACTTTTTGGGTTTGAATGTTTACATATTCTGTATAAGTGAGATATAGCTTTTAGACCCGCATGCCTTAAAAGGACATAAACCATTCTTGAAATATTTCAAAATGACAACAAAATCCCTTAAATCTGTATGCTGTTTAAAAACATGGCTGACATTATTTCCCAAGAACCTCAGCTGTCTGCATGGGAAACAATATACATGATGAAAAAAATGTGGGCAATAAGTTCATTCCGTAATGATTTTTTTAAAAATACATGACATCTTCACAATCATTTACTGTATCAGTTTTTGACAGAGGAAAAGGTGTCAAAACTGTATTTTGGCCTGCTTGACGAGTGTAGATATTAATCAAGGTTGGCTCTTGATGGTGTTTGATAAGATTAAATGTGTGCGTCACCAAATCAATTCCTCCCCTTTGTGAATAACCTTGACTAGAAATTGTTAACACAATTACTTTTGATCACCAAATGCATGTTGGATCCTGCAAATCCCGGTTATGTGACGTGCACAGTTCTGTCTATTTCTCAATCTCTGTATGATTTAAGGTCAGATTGGGACACTGGTTTCCAAGTGTTTCAAAACCTTTGAATGGTAAGGTGGATGTATTCGTTTTTTGAAAGATATGCCTATATACACTTTGAGAGATGAAGTCAACTGCAAATAGGGTTATCGGCTACCTTTTGCCCTCGTTTCCTTTTCTGTTATTCAAATAATAATTATTAATATGAATTACGGTGAGGTATATGTCAGTTATTCTAGTCCTATGGGTGATATACAAATGTTTTCGTCTGAGGGCACCTGCCCTGCTCCCCTAGTGTTTCTCAATCCCACAGGGTTTGTGTGATGTGTCATGTGACGCCCCTGTGAAAAGAGGCCAATCAAGGTGAACTAATACTTTCACAGTACAAACTCTTGGAACATATACCATAGTAGAATTATGACTCAAAGAAAAAAATCATTTTAATCTTTGAGATTAAAAAAGACTTTAATCTTTGAAGTGGATGGACAGAATGTTACTGCAGGTGAAATTACTCACTGTTCACAGTGACACTTATCAGCATGATTGATGCCACAGGGATTTCATACACATTGTCACCCCATCCAGAGTCACCCTGATATACTATGCCTTGTAGGAGTATAAATTAAATTGGAAACTCAATTTCATGACAGTTCAAAAGTTTGTATTATTTTGTAATGTTTTTGAAATAAGTGACAGTGTATGTTTCCATTTATTAAGTGTTACCCACAGGACCATCTTTATCAATGCAGGGAATGTCCAGTTCCTTGTGTTTTAAATGGGCCAAAAGGTGAAATAAAAAGTGAAGTCCCATTTTAAGTTGATATTGCTATGGTACAAACACTTTTTGCTCATCTAAACCTAATGGGAATCTGGTGAGAGGCAGTGCTATTAGTTTGGTTGACTGGAGGCTTAATGTGATGAAGAAGTCCCCATGGAGAACTGATGGCTGGAGGCGAGAGATACTTCAGGTCACTTTAAAACCAGCAGCAACTCATTCATTTTTTTAAATATCTGTTTATGGCTTGTCCAACAGGAGTTCAAGAATTTATTTCTAGAACTGTTTCTAGATTTGTTTATTGGACTACTTTGGTTTGATGCCAAATATTTGAAAGAGTGTGATGTTAAGTCTGTGTTATAATTAGGCCAACCATTTCCTTTTAGACAGAACTGCACTGATTAAATGCATCAAGTCCCTAATTCACTGTTCCTTTGATCCATTCATTTCCAGTGAATTCCTTATATGCCATCTTACTATGAGCTTATTTGTATTTGTACAGACTAAGCATAAAATTATCTGAGACTCATCTGTGGGGTTTGGTTTACATTGCATGCATTTTCAGACAGATTGATGATTCAGAGATGGCAACAAGCTTCAGTTTTTAGCATTGAGCTCTTGTGGAGACATCTGGTAACTGTCACTGTGAGTGTCCTGCTGCTATCTTCAAGTGCTTTAAACGGAATAGTTCGACACATAAATCTGACTTTTTTTTGAGTAGTCTGACATATTTCAAATAGAGTTATCTAGGTTACATTAGCCAAAATTATTAAATACATAAACTAATTAATTATAAGCTTAGAGTATAGCTAACTTAAGAAATAAAGCCTGACTAGTTGGTCTTATTGTTTATATAAAATATAAATATAAAAATATTGGAATAAAACATTTACAAAAAGTTGTTTAATACTAGAACTACCTCTAGATAGATTTAAATGTAATGTATTTTATTCATTTTATTAATAAGGATGACTTTACATTTGTTTTTAAATGAATCATGTTCTCAAATAATAAATAATACAATTACAAGCTTAATTCCCAAATATGTCAGTTTAAAACAAGTGCCTCATAAACATGTTTAAGCAGGGCCATTTTGTTACATGTTAAATTCAAGTTGAATAACAGTGCACTGAAGGAAAATATTTGTTTATTCATCCATCATATTTTTGCATCTTGTATATGTTGTTCAACCCACGGCGGTTTATAAAACACGCTGTTCAACATGGGTGAGTTTGCACAGTGTATTCTTCCTACTAGCCAGGCATTTTGCATTCAGATAGATATTTCATTCCTGAGCATTCCTGAACTCTATTGGCAAAGTGTTTTAACTTGCTTTAAACAGTGTTGCTCACGATTACTACACAATGAAATCGATGCTACTGTAGGATGTGTGTCCAATGTTGGTGATGTGAATGGCTCATTTTCCTGTTGTTCCAAAGGACATCATCCTGTCTAAAGGAAATCATGTTGTTCTAAAGGACATAATTATGTTGTTCCAAAGGAACCATAAGCCTGTCGCTCTTTGTATGTAAAGGCAGTTATTATCATTTATAATCCACTATACAACAGTTAGTTCTTGTTATCAAATTTTTCAAATTAATGTTTCTATGTTTGGAAAACCTGAAATGAATGTGGAGCAGGGCTAGGAAATGTCTGTAGCTTTGTTTTGCTCCACTTCACTCACACATGCTGTGCTGCCGTCCTACTCGACACGCTCCAAGCGAAATTCGGTCTCAGGCTTTGGAGGCGTGCATGCTAACAAGAACGCCAAAGGCCACAAACTCTTGAGGCCAGGGGAGTGAGGTTTACATGAACAACTCTACGTTAGTTACAAGCATCCCCCTAAACTTCACTTCCACCCGGGTCACGGCACCAAATGTAGTCCTATTCAATCCGCTCTGAGCGAGTTTTGAACCAGGGTCTCCTGCGTGGGAGGTGGGCGCATTAACAAGGATGCCAAAAACTGCCTCATGCCTCTTGTGGCAAGAGGAGTGAGGTTTACACCCATAGATTTTACTGGCCTACGTCCGTTGCACATCCAAAGATTCGATGCTTTGACTTCTCTTGGAACTATTTTCATTGGAAATAAATATACAAACTAACTGGTCAATTTTTGTCTAACATGTAAGTTACTGAATATTCATTTCCATGTTTATAGAACTGTTGTATAATAGCAATATAATCCTTCTTTTGTTCTGAATCAGCGTGGCTGTGATTACCTGCACACGAATTATAGAGTGCAGCAGTGCCTGGCCACTTTTTCAACGGCCTGGATGGTTCCGAATGTATTTTTCGCAATTTGCTTGTCGCAATTATCAGATTGGTGGAGATTTCTCTGCAGGATCTGCCGAAGTAATGTTTTTTTTTTCCAACAGGAATACTGCTGTTAAACACGATTATTGAAAAATATATATAATGTGCGATCAGAAATAATGTGGGCTGGTAGCTTCAATAAAAACACTTATACCGTTGATAAACAACCTCATAGATCATAGTATGTCTGTCTTTATAGCCTACGTTTATAAGTTACCATTCAAAATGAATTTATCGTAGTAAAAATTAGATTTTTACTTATGGAGCCTGACTGTTGCACTCTATAATGTAACAACCTTTATAAGAGCTTTCCAAAGTAGGTAGGTCAATACAGTTCCTTTCCTTGAAAAAAAAAAACAAAATTAACAGAAACTGTATGACGTTCACAGTTGTTATTTCTCTCTGTGCACAGTCATTGCCGATAATGTCATATAATTACAGGCCACACAAATAATCTGGTGTCACACTCCAATAGCTGCATTCTCGGTGTCCTTGGTAACCAACTCCTCTTGCAATGGTGACGAACCCTCCATTAATTCTAGACCATGTTCTGTCGAAGATGAGCCATCAGGTCTTTCACTGTAGCTTTTCAAAGATCCTTGGTCAGTTGTGGGAGAGGCTGAATCCCAAATATTTGGCTGATTCTCAGGGGTGCCGAACCCAGAACTGTCATAGATGTTTTGATCAGTCAAGGATGTGGCTCCATGTGCCGAAGGAGGTTCAATTGATGCACCTGCTACTAGAAAACTTGTTTTTGACTCATCGCTAACTTCTGCTGTACTGAAACGTCCTGGTTTTTCGTGAATGTGTACTGGGTCAAATGTTCCTATTTGGTCAATTTTCTCTGTTTTTGTTGTGGGGATATTTGGTAGGCCTTCATGACCTTTGTTGTCAACCAAGTGCAGTTGTCCCTGTTGAGAAGTGGAGTGGGCGTAGGTGGGAGTCTGTGTTGATCCCAAACTCACCGGTGGTGTATTCATCTTGGTAATTGTCGGTACATCACTTGTTGTTGTGATATTACTTGTTGTGTTTAAGGGCATCATTGCGGCTGTCACCAACACATCTGACCGTCCAGACACAGAGGCAGACGTCGGTTTCCATATCAAACTGTAATAAATTGCCAGTATAATAGCAGCCAAAGACACCGACAAAACATATGCGAATACAGTAGCCAGTCTCACCCACTTTTTATTGGTTTTAGCAGCCATTTTAGCCTTTTTATCTCCCGTGTATGTAGCCGGTTTGCCCCGTTCTATGTTAGGCATAAAGTCCCGTTCCCTCATGTTCGCGCGGATTCTCCTTCTGTGCTCCAGTACGCCGTCCGTCTTGAACGCTTGTTATTGACGATTAAATCAAGAGAACTGCTGACGGTTTAAAACACAGCGCTTGTCGATTATCCACGTCGCTGTTTTTTTATTCATTCATCATTCCTCCAATTTTGCAAATCCAATCCAATAATGATCCAATAGTGACATGTTTCCAGCATGACAGTAGCATGTGGTTATTCCATGCAGAGATGACCGGTAGCTAAACCCGAGTAGAGGTGGGTTGCATCTGCTAAAAGACACGAGAACTGACAAACAGACAGGCTCTGTGTTTGTGCAGTGAGGGGACCTTGTGCTACAGCTAAAATGAACAGAGGTGGGTCTTACTAGTGCGCACTAACAAGTCGCTGCCCACAGCTAAACGTCATCCAGAATCCTGTGTTTGGGTAGCAGACAAGTAACATGGATTGGTAACATTTAAAATGAAACTGTGTCTATTTGGCCACAAATACATTTGAACGGTATTGCATTTATCAATTCACTTATTAATAATTAAGAAGAAGGTATAGGGTCATTCTGTTTTTTTTTTTGAAGGACACTGTCTCTGCTTGAAACTTAATGTCAACCACCACACATTTCTAGCAACTTTATAAACCATTAAACAACTGTACACAAATAGACATTTTTTTTACAAATTGATTTCTTTATCATAATTAGATTCATTTTAGGATTTTAATTTTAAGATTTTTCTATTCTGTTTTAGAAACCCTGGTGCATGACAGTTGTTTTCTTATTGGCTATATTTAAAAAAAAATAAATAAAATAAAGGTCTATCAAATATATTATGCATTGAATAGTTTATTTTTTTTTTTTTTTTTAGAAACTAGTCAAAGATTTTACCAAGTTTGTCTAAAGGACACTTTTGGCCATATCAGATGTAGGATGGTTTTTGACTTTTGTCAAATATCCCTTTTGTTGTGCATGTGTCAAAACATTGCCTTTGTTTTGATACATTATTCATGGATATTCATCAATGAACTGATGCCACCAGCTGGGCAAACAGCTACACTGCACTATTACTGACTTTCTTTTTTTCAGCACTGACTTTCTTTTTTAAAGTACACCATTGCTGATGGTTATTGTGATGATAGAATATATATGATTGTCAGAAGAGAGATATTTGAAGACATATGGAGAGAGGATAGAGTTGACGTGTCTCATTCTGTGTACTCCCAAAACGAGCTTGTCATTTTGACATTTTTTCAGTAACCAGACAATAAAGAAAACACTGAGGACAAGTGTTGCCACTAGATGGCTTGACTTTTAAAAATGCAGGACAATAACGGACTATTTTTTTTAGTTATGTTATACAAGTATTCAGTAACATGGACTTGGCTGAGGGTGCTGAATATGCAACCTAATGGGTAAAAATGAATCTGGATGCCTGGCAAATGGCAGATGGTGACAAGCACTCATGATCAATGACCATATAAAAGCTTTTTGCATAGTCATGAGCTGGCATGTGATTCTTTTCTGTTTAGCTTTACAGGCTACAACAGTTAGTTGTAACAGAATACGTTTTTTAAAATATTTAAAGGGATAGTTCACATCAAAAAAAAAAAAACTACTAAATCACAATCCAACAAATGGGACATGTAATATGCAAATTAATTCAAATTAATATATTATCACATTATATATTATCATTTAAAGTTTTTGGGGTGTGAATTTAATGAGTAACTTTAACTGGAACTAATTAAAAAATATTTTATGCAGCATATAAATTGATGAATCTTTTTTTGGTGAATTTTGAAGCTGTTATTTAAATGTAAGTTGTTAACAAGTTGCTATATAAGGACTAAAGCGGTTATACAATTCCCAGAATTCCCAACTCACCTTGGTGAGTCTACATTTCTATGGCTTAAAACACATTTTTATTATTATTATTTTTTGTAATTTATATGCGTGATAACAAACCCCATTACAGGAAATAATGACCTCAGTGAATTGTGTGTGGGTTAAAGACATTAGACCAAGACATAGTAAAAAGAGTCAGTCTGATGACAACAAATAAAACAGTAACGGCAAACTAATTTAAAACAATTGACATTTTAATTAAGTTTTTGTTTGTTTGAATAGTTTAATTTGCACTATATTCATTCATTATTAGCACATGGGTACATTTATTTTCTTTAGTGTATTTTCTCTTAGTTTATCAAATAACTTAATTGATATTAAGTCACTTAAAAGGAGAGTTCGGACATAATTTATTTCCATAGTATTTTTCTTCCAATGGGGTCCATTATCTGTTAAACTTAGTTTTTTCCTTTGAAATGCAAATAAATACATTTTAATATTGCCAGAGCGAACTTAAGTTCTTAGATTGTTAGAAAATAATCTGAAAATGTGTTTTCTTATCCCCATACGCACCTTTAGTTTGTATTGTTAGTGAGGTGAAACGCTGTTTAGAAGCAAACTCTGACTGCATGTGCTTTGACGAAAGCAGAACCCATGTTGAGATGCCCCAATAGGTGTCAAAGGCCTGCTCTTGACTGTGCCGAGTCCACACGGCCAAGCTCAAGAACAAAGGGTTGCAAGACTCTCCTTGTCTGTGTCCCACAGATCTTTGACGACCCCCCTCAACCCCCCAACATACACAAGCACTGCCCATTCCCCAGCACATACATACAACCTCAGCATGTGGCAGACTACCGGAGCCGACCCAATGTTGCCCCATTTGCATTTTAAGCACAGGATGGAAAGAGAACACTTGAGGTGTTGTAGCACACAACGGCTCATCAACATTTCAGCATTTCAGTGAGTTTTTACATTACAGCTCCTCACAGGCACGATTCACCCATGTATACCATAACAGCATGATGCTTGACTTAAGAGTTCAAGATTGTTTGACTTGGACTGGCCGACTTGAACGGCCAACTTCTGGACTGGCCGTTTAGGACAACTGAACCAATAATTATGTCAAATTTGGCATACAAATAAATAAATACACGCTACAGGGGTCTTCTGCATTGTTTTAAGCCTGGCATCAAGCTCTCTCTCTCTCCTCAAAAACTGTACTAGAGAGGATGGGGGTTTGTAGGTTAGTGGGTAGAAGAGGTCAGGCTGATGTGGAGCGGGGGTGTGGCTGAAGGAGTAGAAACAAAAGGTTCTGTGAAAGACTGCAAAAGGTGGACAGGCAGAAGTGTTAAAAGTGATACCCTGAAGGAACAAGTGGGAGATATACGCCTCACCATCCCGGATCTCTTTCTCTCTCTCTCTCTGCCATTTGCACATACTGTCTGCTCCAGCACAACTCCAATCCACAAATTTGTGAGCTTGACCTTGTCCTGCTAGTCTTTTAGTGAGATAACTGGAGCATGAGCAGCACTTTTTGACTGTAAGGGAAATGGTTTTGGAAAATTGCATACCTGCTGAAATTGTGGAATGCTGAGAATGTTTTCAGGAGGTTCAAATGGAAAACAAGGTCTTTCTAACCCATTACACTAAACACATCCCCGGGTATACAGAAAAATCTATCTACATCTGATTGAAACTGGACCCAAGGCTTTTGGCATGGAAAGAAAACACTTCAAAGCCATTGTCTGAGGGAGTTCACTTTGAGCTATGGAAATGGAAATTTCCAGCATTCCTCAATGATAATTGGCTAACTCCAAAAGTGCAGTGAAGCTTAACTTTAATTACTAAGGAAGCAATAGACCCTATTCAAACTTTGTTTACCATTTAAAATCTTTTTATTTTTAAGTGTTATTGCTAGTAAAATGCAAACATATAAGGTTGAACTTTGCAACAAACTTTTCATTCAAACTTTTTGAGAGGGACATTCCGGATTCATTTTCATTATGCCTTTTCTAAAGTAACATTACTGAACAGATTAAAGTAATATAGCCTATATACCGGCATATATCATTAAACTCAACAAATTATTTAATTTAAAATGCAGCACTTTTACATCATTTGCAGGTCTTCAATGGTACTAATGGTCATATAAAAAGTTGGCTTTTGTTTACACTTCACATTGAAAATTAACTTCCAGGGCCTGTGTGTGGTTTGTCAAATCAGTAAGCACAAAATTATTTGGAAAACGTCCTCACATATTACACTTAGTGAAGTATGTGGAAATGTGTGGACTTATTGTAAGGCCACTAAATCAGTCAAATTGTGTCACTTTCAATCTGCTACCGTTTTGTGAAGTTTATATGTAGGGTATAATAAACATTAGTATAAAACCATTGTGTTAGAGATAAGTCCTCATTATATTATGCGTGTGTGTGTGTGTGTGTGTGTGTGTACAACGCAACTAGTGATTGACAATTTCCTGGAGGGAGGTCCCTCCCTTATCATGTGAAATTTCCACTGCTTGGGTTCAGATTGCGCTCGTTGTCACCTATGATGAGCACGTTGTCTACCTCACACAATGGATTAAACTTGGAGTTGTGAGAAGGTCACAGTTTTGCAATTCCTGACTGCTTTACGAACTGATTTAAACCTCAAGGGAGGGAAACAGTAAAAAGCTAGGTAAGCCCATTCGCGCGATAATTTTGTCCGTTTGAATAGTTTACTCTGTACGAAATTGTTTGTAATTGTTCGGAATAATTCAGTTTTACATATTAGTCCACTTTTATTTTCTCAAGTGTAGGCCCATTTTATCTTATTTTCTCAATTACTTGATTGTGTTAGGTATCACAAATGGACAAAAGGTTAATGCATAACCGTGGATGCTAAAAAGTAACGAAAGTGCTGTTTTTTCGCCTTGTCAATGTAGGCTCGTCTCTGTTGCGTTTGGGCTTCGCTGTATTATTAGTGAAAAGAAACTGTTACTGATCTCTGTGTAATGGCTTGCCGTTTCTTGTTTCCAATAAATTGCTAAACATGTATTAAATGGAATACAATAGCCTATATAATTTAATTTTAAAAAGAGTTTCATAAGTCAGGGAAAGTATGAGTGGGAATCTACAGTGAAATTCAGAATTAATGGGAAGTTGCAAATAAAGTAGCAAATAAGTATTTAATTTTCAACGCAGCTGTGGAAAAATGTATTGATAAACCAAGAATTATTTTTCACTTAACATAACAATACATATAAATATGCCATTTTATAATGTGAATCAACCAGTTTCTTAAAACTGTGCTCTGTGACTACTGACATTATTACATGTCGTGATCATGATTTCTATGATACAGATACACACTCTATAAGTGTTAAATGCAATAGTCTTCTACTTTTTGTAGAGCTTCAGCAATTTTAAGAGGGGAAAACTGGAACTAAACAGTGATGTAAAATTTGCACTAAATCGAGTATTAGTTGTAAATGCTGTTTGAAATTATAATTATTGGTAATAATTATTCTAGACAGTTTGAACCGAAAAGTAAATTTTAGCACAAAAATGGGTTAATTATTAAATTTTGTCAAGCTACAAGTCATCACATCATCATTTTACATATTACTCTGCATTACCTATATGTGATAATGCTGAGTAATATGTAAAATGGTGATGCAACGACTTGTAATTTGATACAATTGAATAATATATTATTATGATTCATAGGTCCTTCTATTATCATCACTGCTATTCGTATCCAAAAAAAAACCAAAAACCAAAATTCATGTCATACAAATGTTTTAGATTTTTTTCTCATCAAAGTGCTGAAGTAGAGATCTCTTCATTGATATTTTACATCTGTTTATAAAAAAAAATAGGCACACATTTTGCAACCCCTCAAAATCTGCTAACGTTAATCTTGTTGTTATCTCCTCATGTGTTTCTGTGTAGGCATGATTCAGAGGATGGAAGTGGTGCTCTCGGTCTTGCGGGAGCTGCAGGAGGCCACAGAGTGCATGGGTCTTGATGCCCTCACTAAAGTTGCTGTGGAGGTGGAACAGGCCCTGGCCTCTTTCTGTCTTCCTTCAGCACTCTGCTCTGAGATCTCCTCATGGCTTGGCATCGACGCAGTAGCTCACAGACTGTACCCGGCAGACGCCCCGGCGGGTTTGCTTCCTCTGGTCTGCAAAGGAGAAGGAAACATGCTGTTTGAGGCAGCTAGCATGCTTCTAGTGGGCTCGACGTGCCTGAGTCTGGAGCTACAGGTCAGGACAGTGGTGGAGATGCTTCTCTGGAAGAGATACTACCTGTGCGGTATGATCGACTCAAAGGTGATGCTGCAGGCTGTGAGGTTCTCCCTCTGCACTGAGGAGTCTCAGGACATGCTCAATCTGCCGATTCAGGTGCTGGAGGCCATCTTCGACGCAGATGTCAAGGCCTCCTGCTTCCCTGGCTCGTTTGCAAACATGTGGCACGTGTATGCGCTGGCGTCTGTCCTGCAGTGCAACATTTATTCGGTTTATCCCATGTTCAATTTAAAGATTCGGCCCTATTTTAATCGACTCATTCGCCCAAGAACGTGGTTGAAAGACTCTGAGCCCTTGACCCTTCACATCATGTGGTCGGGCGACCTGGAGGCAGGCTCCGTTTTCAAACCCCTCAACTTTGTAGCTTTGATTCATGCCAGTGACCTCAAAATCGGGAGTCCCAACAGCGAGCAGCGAATTCCCTCGGTAAAGTCCCTGGAGCTTCTGAATCAGGATGCCCAGCTGTCGTACTCCAACCTCAAAGACAAGTTCAATATCACCAAGAGCACCTTTTACCGCTGGAAGAGGCAAAGCATCGAGTACCACAAGAAATCGGTGGCCAGGTATGAGGCCAAACACTTTTTCCTGACATCCTACAAGCAAGGGAAGCTGATTCCCCTCAGCCACTTTAAAGGGCTTTTCCCAGAAATTCCAAGATCCACTTATTACGCGTGGAAGCAAGAGCTTGTGTCTACTTGCAGCATCTCGGGCGGCTCCACAGGGGAGCTGAGTCCTGGAGACAGCACTGAACAGGACTACTGGTCCTCACCAGAAGTCAAGAAGAAGCCCAACCAAGGGAGCTTTGCAAGCATGTTGGCGTTGAAGTGCGAGAAACTGGAAGGAGAACGGGCCCAAAATGTGGCCTTGATGCAAGAGGCGAAGAGCACCTTGCAGAACTGTATCATTGCGAACGCCTCCTTCCCTTACAGAATTTTCAAAAGAAGGTTTCCAGGCATCTCTAGATCCACGTACTACAACTGGAGGAGGGAAGCCATGCTGTACATGCCTTTCAAAGAGCTCTCAGGTAGCAGTGAGGAAAGCTCAGATGCTGATAAAACCCAGAGTCCCAGAAGTCAAGTGTCTCTTGCTACGTTTGACAGGCAAAAACTGTCACTTAGAGTGAAGATCTCCAGACGTAAACAAAGGAAGCTGAGGCTGGCATACCACCAGAGGAAAACGTTAAGGGAAGAAGCCAAAATGCACATCCGGAAGTCAAAGATGTCCTTCATTAAATTCAAACTCAAGTACCCTTCAGTTTCCTCCACTTTCTACTGGCTCTGGAGAGATGCTTTGAAAGGGAAAACCAAGATGCCCGCCCTGATGTCTGAGACGGAGGAATCCCAGAGCTTGGCTGTCTCACCAGAGGTCTTCGAAAAGATAAAAACTCCAGGAATGTTTACTTTTGATGGGAACATCGATTGCCTGAATGGGCAGACAGGTCGTCCCTCTGAATTCACACTGCCTGAATACACTTTGCCTGACCAGTCCAATAATGAACACATGTTTGTAATGGATGTCGTGGCGCTGGCTAATTTCAAGGCCCAAGCAAAGCTGTTTTTGCAACAACGCTTTGAAGAGAAGTCCTTTCCCACATTCAAAGAGTTCCGGTCCTACTTTCCTCTTACACCTCGTTCCACCTACTACATGTGGAAAAGGGCTCTGCATCACGGGGTGCCATTAATTCATGGCTAAATGCTGTTGTTTTCTTCACCACTGTAAAGTCCAGTAATTACATCCAAAACTGAACCTGCTCTTTTTTTTTTTTGTTCACAATGCAATGTTTCTTTGAGACTGTTTGTTTTTTTTTTTTTTTTTTTTTAGTCACCCGCATAATTGCAGTTCATGCATCTTAATTATTTGCCCTTTTCCTTTATTTGACCACTTGGTTCTAGCTCAAGGACATTTGCGTGTGTGTGAAATCAGACAGTCTTTGTGTCCACCTACAGTAAGTGCTGATGGCCCCCAGGCAAAAGGCAGTTCAAAGACATTATCTGGCTCTCTTCTGACCCCCACCCCCAAATATTTACAATTTAAATGAGTTCTAAGTTCTGATTAGGTTCATTTTATTTTATTTTCTTGTCTATTTCTTTTTAATAATTTTGGGGTCTTTTTTTATTATTTTGTTTTATACTTGTTATTTTCCAGTTGAGGATTTTCTTAAACAAAAATGTATATTATTTTAATTCTTACATTGGAGTGTTCTTTATTTCTTCTTTTATACATATATATTTTTATACTGACAATTGAATGTGATCTCAAAACTTTGGAAAATGGGAAAACTTTGTGGCCACTTTAAAATGGATTTCTCACAATTGAATGTTAAAGAATTGTTGCTGTTTTGCACATTGTTTTTGACCATGATTCAGTTCACACATGTATTTTTTTTGTTGCTGCTAAAGCTGTAACTATTTGCAAATCTCTGATTTGATTTTGTTAAAGTGTTTGCTGAAGTTGTGTTTAACTACCTAGCTGAAGTTCACAATGTACTCCTTGGATGATTTTCCTGAATTGGATGAGTACAATGTTAATTTTGTTCATTTCATCATTTTGAGCATCTCATGTATGAGAACAATTGCTCTGTGCAATAAAATCTGGTTTATGCCCACTGTTTTCTCTGTAGGTGAATGTTTATGAGGTATTAGAAACTTTACCACCTAGTGTTGAGTTAATTTGTTAATAAAGATCTGTGTTAAAGTTGAGAACAAATATGCTCTGGGGTTAATTATGAAAATAAATATGTTGACCTCAAATTAGGCAGATCATTTAGTCCAACAGTCCAAACTGTTGTTTAAATTGGCTCAGTAAAAGTTCCACCTGCATGTTTAAATGATCAGCTTGACATTTTTCTCAATGCGTAATTGGTTTAAAAATTGCAAATGAGAGTGAGAGAGCTTGCTGGTGTGATTCATCAACATCGTGATGTCTGTCTTGTGTTTCTGGAGCACTCATAGTCCAGATTTTTCCATATCAACACTAGTGTTGAAATGTTTACTGCACAGTAGCATGAAAATAATTGACAAGTGGGCCAAGCATCCAGGGATAAGCATCAGAATTAAGAAGCGTTTTTCTCTATGGATGCCAGAAATCTGCAGAAATAAACGTGTCTCTTTGAGTCAGTTTTGAATTTGCAGCTTTTCAATGAACATATTAAAAGAACAACAGATACAACGACTGAAAATAAGAGTTAATCCATAAGAGTCAGAGAAAACTCTTTTGAAAATTTTACTTCCATGATTGTCTTGGTGAACCTCTTCAGTTTTTGCACGTCATGCAAAAAAAAGAAAAAAAAAAAAAAAATCCACAGGAGAAGGTCTGAATGTAGACTATATGCACTAGATGGCAGTGGAGGGCTTTTTTTTTTACAAGCATCGTTATTATGAATCTTTTTTTTCTCTTGAGCTACAGAGTTCTTCTTTCAGCTATCTAATGCTGGAATTACCCATATTGCTTGTTATAAATGAATATTGTTAGGCTACTTTTGGATCAAAATGCTCATTTTTAATGCTACATACAGTTTTTAGATACAAAATCAATAGAGTCTAGTCTCTATATTTGCATTCAGAGTTCTTATTTAGTGTAGTGGTTTACAGGCTAAATGTTTTTTACATTAAAAAAAAAACTTAAATTACAATACATTTTGTTTGGTCGCTGTAAGCGTTCCTATATGAGTTACACATCATAAGCAATTACTTAAATTATTATTTTATTTTTGGATTATGTAATTTAGTGTATATTTGTTTAGTTTGTTTTTGAGCATTATTTTGGTGGGTCTTTTAGTTTGAAATCAGTTTATTCAGCTACCTGCAAGTTACGTCACTGGAACTTGCAGGTAAGCGCCGAGCGCTTGAGCGCCGAGACTGAAGTTCAGAAAGAGACGCCTTCACTAAAAAGAAACTAAGGTAGGCCTACTTATTTATTTATTTATTTATTTATTTTGATTCCGCGGGACATTTTGTGACGTTTGGTACTTAAATTGATCAAAATTTTAATATGTAAAGGTACATTTTCATGATTTTTTTTTTCAGGTTTACCTAGCGTTTGTGTCTGTTTTTCTGTGAAAGATGCCATGCATGTTTTATCTGACCTGAACATATTCAAATAACTGTTTAAAATGGTATGGCGTCATAAGTAGCCTAAACACTTGCCATTTATAATTTGTTAGCATAATCATTTTGGCTATTTTTTACGTTCTCACTGAGTGTATTTGATTTTAAATTGACATATTATATGTCGTTGTATGGTTGTGGATTAGTATACTTTTCAGAAAAGGCTGTATGTTTACTTTACAAACATAACAGTACAAAAAATTGTCCAAAACCACTGGCACCAACTAATCATGATCAGTGACAGCTGGGACCTCAGGTGCGTAATAGAATGTCTCTGAATAGGCTCACGCCCACTTTTGGGGGAAAACAAAATAGACTCCCCATAGACTTCAATACAAAATAACAGCAAAAAACAACGTCCGTACACAACCGACAGGCGTAAATAACTTAAGAAATCACTTATATAAAACATGTCAAGTAATTATATGTTCACCCTGCCTGCCATAGAGCATGAAAGATACATACACAAACTTAATTTGGCCAATTTAATAACATGTCCCTTTATTCTCCCAGCATCAAATTGGTATAACAACCCCACCCAGTGGCCAGAGGTGTCTTACTCGGACATTTAATTGTACCTCATCGAGTCACCAGGTAAGCAACTGAATGATTTTATTTCGTTTTTAAAGTAAAAAACCCTAATGTACATATTATGAATTTATGATGATGATGGCAGGTAGCCTGGGCTAGTTGTTCCCGGATGTGCCGGTTGTGCGTATTGGTAGTTAGTAAGGCTAAGGCCATTAAAACGGTGGTAAAAAGAAGGGGGTGGAGGGGGTCATGAATCAATAATCCCATAGTGCAGAATGATAATCTTTTCTTTTGGATATTCATCATCAAACACTTGAATGATTTGGTCATATTATGTCACTGCATTCAAACAGAATGACTGGAGATTTTGTTAATGTGTTATACAATTGTTTAATTTGTGCGAGGGAATCAGTCAGCTCTGACTAATTGTACATACTTTTGCTAGATTAGACATGGCGCTCTGCTCTTGCTCATTTTGAGTAATTTGTTGTACTGCTCATAACGCGTGATGTGCATATATGTGAGAAAATCATAATGCCCTGAGATTTTCAGAAGCATTGACAAACTTTGAAATTGCCTGATCCCTGCACTTGTTATTTTTCATCACTAAGGTGTCTAATTAACTCATTTGGTAGTCAATTTGCTGTCATCTTTCCACTCAGAGGCACTTATGGTGAAATAACCTACACAGACAGCACTGCTGAATTTACCATTCCGTTACCGATGCAATTATTGTTTGCCTTCTGTGCAAGGTTTCAAATGTCATAAATATAATGTTTTATGGCATTAAACAGATTTTTCCATCAGACAGAAAATATGACGGCACACCTCTGAGATTGCTTTAGGGCTACATGGGCTTTCGTGGTAGGAGACATTTTAGATTGAGGATGAGAAAGAAAGAGTGAGATTGGCATCTATGCATCCATGGGAAGCTAATGCCTCGTTTCTCTCCTGTAATAAGACCACCTCATTAGTAAACCCAACTCTCTCATTTAACCTCGTCCCTGATAATGACCAAATGACTTCCATTGTGGAATCCTGCTCACCGCTGCGCCTCCCTAATGGCCTCTCTCCTCTGTGATTAAGAGGCAAACATCCTCAGTCACAAGCCATGTCGCCTTTTGTCTGCTGTAGAAGAGGTGAAAGAGAAGGACAAAGGATCATTTTGTGGTTTTGTTTAAGCAATAGCAAGAGAACCAACATGGTATAAAGGTAAACTTCAATGCAAATGGATAG
This sequence comes from Cyprinella venusta, assembly GCA_038021265.1. Taxonomy (NCBI): domain Eukaryota; kingdom Metazoa; phylum Chordata; class Actinopteri; order Cypriniformes; family Leuciscidae; genus Cyprinella; species Cyprinella venusta. Next base: position 21,058,453 of record CM075876.1, read on the forward strand.
TTATTTTAAATACATTTTAGTGGGCGTGAATAAGGATAGCCAGGAGACCATTTGTGAGAGAGTTTTGGGCCAGCTGATGGAACTGTCTCTTGCTGCATTGACTTGAGCCAGTGCTATATCTTACATATTTTTCATCATGCCATGTTCATTCATTTCATGGTAACATTTAGTTGTAAATTCTGCTTGTAAAATGTTTTAGCTTGTCAGTAGATAAAATAATCTAACTCAATCTGTCTTCAATCCTGCTCCATGGGGTCCCACTGAGTTTAGCACCAAAACCAAACAGCTAATCAAGGTGTTCTGAAAGAAGGACGACTCAAAACTTTCTGGCAGATGTGTTGAAGCAGGTTGGAAGTGTTCAAACTTAGTGGATCTTCAGGAGCAGGGTTCCTGATCTATGATCTAACTGGCTTACATGTGAGGTTTTTAGTCTTGGTAAATTAAGTCTCAGACTCTCAGTTGTTTGTTAGCTTTACAATATGCATATTTGATACTCTCACATTCGCAGTGTAGTGAACTAAGACTGAACCAGACTGTATACAGTGTGTGTGTGCAGGAGGTAAATACAGGATTTGCCCCATGTCTTTGGTGAATTATTTCCTTATCACTTCCTTTCATAGTGTACAGCCGCATGTTAAATCAGTTTGTTGCCAGACTAGTTGGCACTCGGTGAGCGTGTACTTTCTGTCTAGGGAATTACGTGGTCTCCTTCTAATCTTGTAACTTTTTATTTTGACTTTCACTTTGCTTTACAGTTGAAGGGTACCTAAGCTTGGAGACCAAAGCAATGCCGTCATCAATTCTCTAAAGCTTTTAATTTCTTTCGCTTTATGCTATTTATACCCATCATTTTTGTACTGACTGATTCAACTGAGACTATTTAAATTGAATTTAAGTTAATTATCACCCATTATCTTAGTATGTCATTTCAGGAAATAGTATTTAGGCATTTTTCATATTTCAGTTCTCATCCCTCTGATTGTAATACTGGCAGTCAATGGTCCACTGGGATCTGGGTTTAACAGAATCCATTTTCATTGGTGAGTAAGGTGACCTGTGGCATCTCATGCGTATGCCTCGATATACACCCACCTAGACTTGGAGTTAATTCCTCTTCAGGCACCATCATAACCGCTGACCCTCTTTTTCCATTGCTGGTTATTGTGGAGGGGCTCTGCTAGAGTTTATCAGCTTTCAATTTGCCATGTTTGAGCTCTAGGGGTCACAGTGCAGTCACACTCTCCCTGGGTTTATGCCTTTTTAATCAACTTCTACAACCTCTTCTACCTATGAGGTTTAGCCTGAGGGAGCAGGGGACGTGGGAGGATATAGAATTGTATCTTTAAAAATACTGAGTGCAGCAAAACGGTCATGGCGATATCTAAATGAGCCTTTAGCTTCTTAAAGCATCAAAGGCTTTTGCTGAATCTGTAATGCCTACTGTGGAATATTTTCATTGTACACTCTAAAAAATGCTGGGTTGTTTTAACCCAATTTTGGGTAAAATATGGACAAACCCAGCCATTGGGTTACATTTTTAAATGACATTTTTAACCCAATGGCTGGGTTTGTCCATATTTTACCCAAAATTGGGTTAAAACAACCCAGCATTTTTTAGAGTGTAGTGTGTCCTATAGGTGGTTTTGTTTAGTTACATTATTACTATGGGCAGCCTGATAGGGCTTGGCTTACAGCAACAATCTATCTGTGTAACAATACAAATTAGTTTAGTTTTCTGGTTTAGTCATAGTTTTTGTCTTTTGAAGAAAATATTCTTTTGCAGCAATATATTATACTTTATATTGTTCAAAGGTTCAGTACATTTTCATACTTCATTTATGTTTTTAAATAAAAAAAAAGTCTATTTTATGCTCACCAAGGCTGCATTTATTCAATCAAAAATACAGTACAAACACGAATATCACACAATATTATTAGTTTTTGAGGATTCTTTCTAAGTCTGAAAATGATGTCAAAAATAAAAGACAATTGTTGGTACAGTGAGATGGTTACACTTTGGAAACACTCAAGTTTAAATAAATATCGACAAATACAGGTGTATAGACCTTATTCAGAGCAGCGCCATGACAGGTATGAGAGTGAGGCTGTGAGGGATAGACTTACCGTGTTTCCAATGGCATCCGCAGTAAAAAGCTGAATAAAGCGGCTAGATTACTTATAATTTTCCACAGTTTACATTGTCGGGAGTTTCTTGTCAACTGACATTTCTTGGAAATATGTTTTTCCAGTGTTTCATGAGCAGAACAATCCGAAAACACATTAAATAACAGTACAGCCCATTGAAGAGATGCAAGTCTATCCCTCACAGCCTCGCTTTCATTCTCATTAAAAATCAAAGTTGGCGCTGCCGTGAATAAGGCGTATTTGTTAGCACTGAACATTTTAACTTAAAAGTGCGGGTTCAACAAGAAACCCAAAGGCACCATTAAAGCAGAATGACATACTAGGTGTCAGCATTGAGGCCTGCAGAACTTTGGGTCACTTTCAGCTCTCAGATCAATATGAGCTGTTGCAATTTCACAGTTGGTCATGCTTCACTGTTTGACACTTGCTCCTTTAGCGTGGATTGGGAGAGTTTCTGAATGTGTGAGGCAGCACAGAGAGAGACCTGTCGCCATATGGGAGCTCACATTGACACCTCCAATGCACAGCTCCACTTGAAATGCAGTCGACAGTGTTCGTTGAAGGGTAGCTGCAAATGAGTCCAGTCTATCTCACAGTTCCCCAGGCGGCAAAATAACCCCTTTCCTCACCTCCATCAGAGTATCCTAGAGACCCTTAGGCAGTGGTATACAAACCTTAACTTTGCCTGGCTCGATGGGGGGCATCATGTATAATTTAATGGATCATGTATACAAATGCCCTCTTCAACACTTTTAGCCTTACAGAGAGTGAGTGGGATGGCAGAGTTCCACTGAGTCAAATGTGTACTTCAGTATCTGGCACTTGATTGAAGCTGTTTGCTTGTGCTAAGAATATGTTTTCCTAAAATTAGTTCTCATGTTATTCCATGATAAAAAAATATATATGCTCTGTAGACTTACCATTTTTCAGTGGTTTTTTACCAGAGGGCAAAGGCCCATTTGTGGGTCTCAGCACACTTCCAGTGATGACTTAAAAGGATTTAAAATAGGACAAAATAAGCATTCACACCGCTGTGACTTTGTCGCGGTATGTCATAAGGCTCTGTACTGTGAAGTCGCTTGTGGACGTTCGTAGTGCTTTCACTCTAATGTTATTGGTAGACTTGCATGTCTGGCCACAAAATACCATCACAAGTAATATATACATATACATGAGCATGTGGATATTATTGTTTCTCAACATGGAGGTGAAACAATATAAACACGATAATGCAGACTTTGAGTGCACCTACGTTCTGTACGATAACTGCGCCGTCTGCTTTATTAGCGTTTTTTCCGTTCGCACTGCTTGAGCTTAAATGCTTTTTTTTCTTTGTTTTTGGTTTACACATTGTTTAATGTTTTCAACTAACAGAAAACATTAATATATATATATATATATATTATATAGTGTGTATATATATATGTATATATATATATATATATTATTGTGTATATTGCCTAATGTATGCTTGTTCAGAAATGGAGACACAAACTAAAAAACAAAACAAACAACAACAAAAAAAAAACCGTAAACTTAAATTTCTCTTTAAACATTTAAATAAACAAATATTCGAATATTGATTTTTATGAACCCGAATATTCAAATACAATATTTTTGAAAAATGCCCATTCCTAGAATCATGGCCTGAGTCATCAGCCTTTGTTGCAGGGTGTCTGTCCATATGATAAACAGAAACCAATTCACATAGCCCTGGTTGTGTGACAATAACTAAAGATTTTATATTTTATTTGCAAGCATGTAGACTGACTCCTTATGACTGGATCAACAGTTTCTCATCGGGGACTAAATTCCCTGCAGCTTGGCACCTTGGTAATTCGTCTCTAATGTGACACCAGCCCATTGGCTGTTTATGCCTCATTTTACCAAAGTTATTCAGCAACACATCTGTCACTGTGGTAAGGTGCTGTTTCCCCCAGGCAGATTTACTGCTACACACTGATACGTGAAGAAGACTGTTCGTGTGCTTCCAGTCATCTCTGGGAGGAAAGTTAGTAAGTACTTTCGAAACTTTAAAAAAGTGATTTCTAAGTTTGTATACCTGTTGCTCCAGCCTTGGGATTTATCTTTTGCATTGTGCTTAAGAGTCTCTGAAATGACTTTCCTTAAGTATAAAAACGCAATATGGAACCAGCAAAGGCTGTTATATGCCTAGGAAAACAACCAAGGATATTCTCTTAAATAATTAAAATTTTCTGAAATAAAATTTTTGGTTTCGTTATTTTTCGTTCTTTGCTTAGGGTTTTAAACGAAGTTCGAAATACGTGATCAGCGATATACTGTTAGTGAAGATCCGATGCTGCCCACACTGCTGAGATCGGAGTTTAGAAAAGCATCTGATCATAGCAACGTGGATATGTTTGCACAAGCTCTGCAATTCAAATGCTCTGCAATTCAATTTTATGTAGGAGTTTATACAATAGATTGCTTAAAATCAAGCAGCTGTACTGTATTAAAAATGAAACACTGTGTCAGTATCTTGTTTCATCAAAAGTACAACTTAATTTTCTTCTATAAAGCAGCTCTCCAGTGTCTTCATGTTTTCACTCGAGGACGTCTGACCTTGACGGACTGAACAGGAGAAATGAACCGGTAAAGATTTTCACATGTACGCATCATGTTCCACATCTATTTCGTAATCGCCACAGATCAATGGAAGAACAAAAATCTTTACCAGCCGTAGCGAACCTTTCTGGAAAGTTCACTTTTGCAAGCTGAAGTTCGTTTTGGCCTGATTTTGTACGAAATAACGTCACATCAGTTTGTTCTTTGATTTCACTTGAAGTATATATCAGGACATTAAGGCATTCATCTTGTAGTCTGATGCCCACTGAGGTGGTGTCTCATTGAGGGGATACCATATAATACAATGGATAGCATATAATACGATGGATACCTCAGGATCTGGTGTCTATTGTGGCTTGTTTGGCCTCTATGGGATTTGAAATGTGTGTTAAAGATAAGACAAAAATGTCTTTCTTCAATTGTTTGCCCTCTCCATCCAAACGATGCCTTTTTCTCTCTACTTCTTGTGCCCAGAAAGCAGCAGGGCCCTGAATCAGCCATGCTGAGATCAATAGAGAGGCGGGAATAGAAAATTACTTCCCTCTCCTGCTGGAACGTAGATTGGCTTTTCACATCTTCATTTGGAGCTGTTTCAATGACTGGCAGCACTGGCTGGCGATACAGCATCTGATTCTTGTGGACAAATAGCACATTTTAGCAAGAGTAATTTATTTTGAGAGTATCAATAGAATTTTGTGAGACTGGTGGGTGGGTGGTGGCTCTTAGTATAGGGTCGGCACCAGGACCCTCGAAGTGGGTGGGAAAACTTAGAATTTTCGGGGGCCGGCACCATATAGTACGTTGAGGAAATTTTCACATCGGTAAATAAACTTGCAACACCACCAGTATTACCAAAACCGAATTATTCGCTTCGAATACGTGCTGACTTTTTACTTAGCTTTCCAATTCGCAATCATGCATACTCTGTAGGGGGCATCTGATGCACATTTTGGCCTCTATGGGATTTTTTTTTATCTGTGAAAAAAGGTGCTATACAAATAAACTTATAGCACCTGGATAGTTCCAGATGGTGTATGTTTGTATGCAAGAAAAGTAGGTCTGGGTATTGATACAGATTTCCTGATTTGATTGTTTCCACAAGCTCTCCGTTTGATTCGATTCCAGTTTAAATTTTATTGAATTCAGAAAAAAGTAAGTAAGATTTTACTTTTGTGAAGATTTTACGTTCCGCAATGACATTTGATCAAAAGTGACAAAGATCACATAGATCCTGTGATTTTTATGAATCAATAGCTGGATTGAAAATAAACTGAAAAGCAGTTGCAGTCCTTTTCAAACAGGAAGTGCTTGGCTGGATGAATGCTGTTCAAAGCTTTTGTGCCCTCAGCTGTGCACTGCTGACTGCAACCCCTAAGGGACGAGTGTACCTCCAGCACCACTCTGAGATGGTAGCAGGTCCATTGAGAATATGACAGCCCTGCTGTTAATCAGAATTTATTGCCTTGATAATTACATTTTAATGTTAGCCTCGCTCTAATTGTCCCCTGAGGTTTGGCCACAGGGATCACTGATGAACAAAAGGGAGTAAATTGAGAGGGAAATGTTTTTTTTTTTTTTTTTTTTTTAGAAAGCATTTAAATGCACACATGCTTAGTCATATTTCAGGATATGCGGATTTGCCATTGTAAACGGTTACAGCTTTTGCATGGGCAAGCATTCATGAGCACTATAATAAAATGCATTTTCTTGCATCTCACAGGCTCCGACCTCAATTTCTGTGAGACTCAATGATAAGTAGGCTAAAGCATAGACCTTCCCAGATATATTCAGCTCTCGATACCAAACTAATGAGACCCCTGGGATAAATTCCTTGTAGATTTATAGTGGAAGCTTGTGCTCTAAATGGAGTTTTGTTATATGTTTCTGGTTTAACACCTACTGTATCCTTTAGATGGATTGGGGATGGGGAACACCAGTAATGGAGCGCCACTGTCCTGCAGTTTAGTTCCAACCCTAATCAAACACACCTGAACAAGCTGAATCAATCTCTTCAGGATCACTGAGGGGGCTTTCACACTGGAAGTTAAGTTCGGAACGGGCACGGTTTGCATGAAAAATCGCTAATGTGAACGCTGTAATGTGGACCCACTGGGGTACCGAACCCGAGACTACCTGGAGGAGGTGGTCTGAGTTCGGTTGCTCCTGAACCGTGCCACGGTTCTTGTGAATGTGAAAGCAACACGGACTCGGGTGTGCACTTGTTCAGGAAGTAAAGTAATCGCGCATGCGTTTTAGCTTATTGTGATGTATTCAGTTAAATAAAACACTTGTAAGGGATGATAGTGTTGATGATTTACCTTGGTTACGAGCGAGAGTGAGCCTGCAGTGTATTTGTGCATTGCGCATAGAATCAGGGCAACAAATTTAGAAATCCACCTTCTCCTCAAACAGATTGATCTCAATAAGTAGCGTGTGTATGACACGCCAATTCATATTTCCATTTTTGGCGTGCTATCAACACGCATAATCACTTTTCAGCATGTTTATGAACGCCGTTGACTTAACGTTATTACTATATATATAAATATATGACTTACCTCAACCCCATCCCTAAATCTACCCGTCACTGGGGTTAATGGCATTTATGAGTCTTCCCCTACCATCCTAGGGAAAAAAAAGATCACTCCCCAGATGTAGATCTACATTTTGCTTCGTTTCGCTCAGACTTTTGACGGCGTGTACTGACACGCAGAATCACTCGGACATTAATGGCATAGACATACGCGGATAGCTCAAAATGCGTAGAGATAACACGGCACTTGACTCGAAAGTGGCGTGTATGTTTATGCAGATGTCATGATGCCTCAAAAGAGTCCGTTTGCAAGAAGGCCACCTTATGTGATACACGCGCAGTAAACCTGTATTGTTCTCTCAACTGCGCATTATAGCAGCGAATTAATAAAAAACACAATATTGATTCTGTTTTCTATCATGCGGCGTGCATGTTTGCTATGAAGTAATATGCACGCAAATGCCCCAGGGTGCGATAGAATCAAGTTGAGTGTGAAACCAGACCAACGCTGCGGGGGGATGCCAGGAACAATCGCACCCGGGCTCGGACGGCAGCAAACAAGCTCAGTGTAAAAGCCCCCGCAGGTGAGGTTTTTTTCAGGGTTAGAGCTAAACTCTGCAGGACAGCGGTCCTTCATAACTGACGTTCCCCATCCCTGCTGTAGATTAAAGGTTAAAATGCAGAATACATCACCAATTCTGCCAGTGTCGATTAGAAGTGTGAAATCACTCTCATGTTTGTTGTTCCTTATTCCTAATTTCCTTTTTGCTTCATTATTTGGGGAAACACAAGCTTTATAGACCACTGAACTAAGCAGTTGAAATGTAGTTAAAAGACAGGCCTTCTTGATTAGTTCTCCTGTCTGATCACACAGAGAATAATTTTACACAGAACAAGCCCCTGTTTTATATTCGGCATTCTTGATTACCTTCTGTAATGAATGTTTTGGAGCCATATGGGCACTACAGAAATGTATTATTTATCAATGATTGATTAATTGTTAATTTTTTTAATTTGTCTATATTTGATATTTAATTGTGCATGGTCATTTTCTTTATTTTTACATTTAGATTCCCTTTCGGTTATCTAACTCACTCAAAATTAACCTTTAAAATGTGTGATTATTGAATGCATTGGTGTTGAATAAGTCTATTATTTAACAGTCGATGCTTCTGTCGAATTAACAATCGAATTAAAATGTTTATAGTTGAAACTTCTTTACCACGTGATATTGAAGCCAAAAATTATCCTTAATTTTTAATTAATGTAAAACGTGTTGTGACAGCAACAGCATACAGACATAGACAAGATGGCTCTCGTGCCTATTAGCTGTCCTGCGGCAACTGCATCAGCCTAATGGTGCTTTTCCACTGCTGGTACAGCTCTGTATGGTTCGGCACGGTTCGGCTCGCTTCGCTTTTCCACTGCGTGGTACGACTTGGCTCGGCTCGGCACGGCACGGCTCGGTTCGGTTCGCTTTAGCTCAGTTTACTTTTCCACTGCATAGTACCGCTTAAGTGGGTGGGATTATATTCTGATTGTTATAGTTTATCCGCTCCTCGGACGACAACCAAAGACAGGAACATTTGCCCTTCGTTCACTGACCACGTTTTAGCGATTTATTTTTTGGAAGTTTTCTTTCTTTCTTTTTGAAGCAAGTAGTTTTAAAACAGGTGCTACAGCGGTGGCTGTTACTGGCTATTTAAATCTAGCGGGTTGGTTTGATGTCCCGCAAATTCTGTCTGACCAATCAGTGATCTGCAGTGTGTTCACTTCACATTTTAGAATCGGTACGGTACGCTTGGAACCTCAACTGAGGTGGTACCATTTAAAGCGAGCCGTACCGTACCATATCATGCAGTGGAAAAGCGCCATAAGTCCCAAGGGCAGGTCCCCGGGGCTCATATAGTGCATAGACACCATGGACTCACAGAGAGTCTGAGAAGAGGCTATAAGCGTCATTCCCAAAAAGTAGCTTTCTTGATAGACCACTGCAGTTGATGGAAAACAGCCAATAGGCACGCAAGCCGTCTTATGTCTGCATGCTGCCTCGATGCATTTTACATTAATAAAAAACTAAGGAAATTTTTGGCTTCAATATCTCGTCAAAAAGAGGTTTGCCCCTAACATAAGTATTGATACATATTACATATTACTAACATATTACACAGTATGAGAGAACCTCTCGTAAGAGAACCAGACATTTTTCTGAGGTCTTGGAAGCATTGCTACTCTTAGCCCCATTGAGAAAGCAAAGCTCTGTAAAAAGCTGCTTGTTTAGTCACTCTGATATTTACTAAATTTAAGCTCAGGGAAACCAGAGAAAGCTGCTTTCACAGGCAGTCTGTTACAGGTTATCACTTACCTCCTGGTTATTTCAGACAGCATAACAAATGGGTTCGTTCTCACAGATGCTCTCTCTGAGAATTGGTAGAGATTGTTTTGCAGATGAACACCAAGTTGTCTGAGATTGTTACATCCTTTCTTGTGATTTGTTTTCCCCTTCTTGTTTTTTATAAAAGTTTTTCAAAGTATTATTTGAATATTTGCTATTGTATTTTAGTCAGTATCCCAGATTTGTAAAATGAATAGAAGAACTCAATAACATACTGTAGAAGGCACAATGATATGGCCTTTTCTCTCCTCAGTGGATTTGTGGAAGACCTGTCCTAGCTTCTGTTAGGTTATGTGGTCATGGTCCACTGCTATAAACTTAAGAGTTATTGACCTGTGTGCCTTCCTTGCTACCTTAATATCCTGCTAAAATAAACCACTGGGGCTATAAAAGCAGTCAGCAGTTAAGCCACTTTACAGGGGCAGCATGCAGTGCCTGTAAATCCAGCAGCAGTCATTATGTCTCAAAGCCTGCTGCGACTGCATCAAATGAGAGATTTATGCTGTGATAATGACAACTTTTCTCTGGGATTTTTAAATCATTGAAGTTAGCCCACATAGATCCACTTAAGAGTTTGACAGCAAGCAGGCCTCATTTAAGAGACCACCACACACTCAGATCAGAGAAATCTATACATTCTAAGTTTATTATAATAGTTTTCAGGGCTAAATACTTTGAGTTCCTCACAGTTTTTAATTGTGGTGACATTTAGGGTTCTTTCACACTTGATTCCATTGTCTGGTGCAAACCTGAGTTTAAGTGCTCCCCGCTCCTCCCATGGACTGTGTTCACATTATATTTTTTTTAAATCCGAACTGTGGTACGTCTGAATCATCAAAGCAGTAGCTTGTTGATCTGTAAAGTTTTTTTTAACTTTGATTTTGCTTTAAAAGCGGCAGCACATAACGGCACTTGTGTATATCTGCCGCAAATATAGGCTGCTGAAAATGTTCTAAAGAATGCAAGAGTACTTTTCTGCTGAAGGTGAACATGCTCACTGCTTGCATTGCGTCAGTCACACTTGTCAGGAGTGTGAACAACACCCAGTTTTATCTTATCATACATCATCAATAACGGTTCACTTCTGCGATTTAGTACAATTGCATTCATATCAGCAGTTCCTATGAGCACCATAATCGAAGTTCACATGAACTGTACACCAGACCACTTTTTACGGATACGGATCGCAGGTGTGCACACGAGTTCAGAAAACAGCGTTCACATCATCCAAATGAACTGAACTCTACCGTTAAATTACCTATTAAATAGCAAATAAAAGCACCCTTAATTTCTTCTTTTTTAGAAGTTTTCTCTGTGATTTATTTTTGAATGTGTGATTGTTTATAATGTAAGTGTATTTTATATGTTATGTTGGTTACAGCACAAGCCTTTTATAGTATATTGAGATATCTCAAATCATGCAAAATAAAATCTTACAGAATTGGAAAACTGCAAAACAAAATCCTACAGAATCGGAAAATTTGTCATGCTAGCTGTGTAATGAATTTTACACATTGGGATATTACGCCGATATGACATGCACTACTATGGCCAAAAGCATGAGGATGCCTTCTGGATATCGATACAGATTTCCTGATTTAGCTATATTTCAGTCATAATGTATATTTTGGACACCTAAAAGAAATTCTCTCTCTGAATCAGCACATGAGAGTAATTTGTTTCAGGAATAAATCTATACTGCTTTTGCTGTTTGTTTTTATATTCTTTAAATATAATAGGTTTATAAGAATCATTTGTAAATCATACTGCTCATCTTAACGTGAATCCCTGGGCCCATTTGTGTCAAACATGCATATTACATTGATGTTTCCTTAACAGAGTGGCTGATTGAATCTCATGATAGGCGGTTTAATTGGGTTGCATGTTTTTTAATCGCTCTTATGTTCTTCAATCAAATGACTTTTTTTTAATTCTCGAGTTAGAGAAGCCAATTCATAATGTTTTGTTTCCCTGTATATATGAGAAAATTACATTCCCAGAATTAAACATCTAAATGCTGATTGATGTGCAAAGTGAGGCTCATTTATTCATTTATTTTAATTCTGCGATAGGAAATTCAAACACTTTGAAAATGTGCTTTAAAATTAGCTCAAGGCCCGGATGAGATAATGTAAAAAGAAAATCAGAGCAAGACAACATTAATGTAACTGTGGTTGTGGAAATGAACGCACTAAATATCTTTACTAAAGATATATTGAATATTAACATTTTCCCTCCCACAGTTTATCTGCTCATAACACAGTCTTTCAAAAGGCCTTTGTCAGCACTGCAAGAGATGTTCAGAGAAATAGACAAGGGAAGAGGGTACAATGACCGTTTCCATCATTCTCATAGCCTGATTAATTAGTTTGAAGTTATCCATGAAAGCAAGACAGTGATAAGAGAAGGAACAAATAAAAGTCAATTACAGCTCTCTCCCTCATCGCACAAAGACTCAGTTGAAGAAGGCTTAATGCATTTTGCTGCCTGAGAAGGTTGATTTAGTTACTTCGGAAAGTTGTTTTACATCATACCCTTGCCTTGTCATACTGCACTGTTCAAAAACAAAACCAACACGATAATCACTCAGACTATTTTATTCACTGGATTTCTTCCTCTTCAAAGAACCAAGGTCACTGCCATCATAAATTTAATACAAAAACAGGATGTGGCTCAGGATAGTTGCTAGTGCAGAGTTTGGGACTGTTCTGCCATCAGCCAATCACCTTTGCCATGATGTAATTTTCCTGTGGTTCAGTCTAGCGAACCAATTCTGCATCCCTTTAAAAATTGGGAGATTTTTCTGCTTAAACTTCTAAGTTGCCCTTTTTTTGCTGTTGTTGAATGGACCATTAAGCTGTGATTCACATTTCTACACTACTGACAATAGACATAGGACATTTTTTGCCCATGAAATTTAACTAATGTGACTGCACCTTTAGTCACATGCCATTTACAAAATAGGAATTCAAGCAGATAGATTTCTCCAGATATGATGGACCTCTTTGGTCCTCAAACACAAGAAACCTCCACAACACTCATCTCACTATCAAGCTTGCATATAACTTGGTTTTGCGACTGCTGCAACTCTTGTTGTCACCACCATGTTTTGTCCTGATGCAAAGTGTTTTTCTATAAATACCCTGACAGCTGGCTGGTGCTGTCTAATTAAGAATTGATCAGGCTGTGAATACCTCACAGGTCCTTTTTGAATCCACACCTGGGCCATTTCATCTCTGCATAGTCCCATTCAGAGTTACTAGTATTGAGATAGATCAGAAAAATAGTGTCAAATACAGAAGTAAGACCTCAGTCGTCTTTCATCACACCAAAAACAGCCTCTATCTTTTAGATTATCCTCTTCTTTGAGTGGAATCAATACTCCACAATCATCGACTTGTACATCTGTTGTCACCAAATTGTCTGTCTTTGATTCCAGTCTCTGTTCTTTCATCATTCTTTATCCAGTTTCCTATATTGGGCTCTTTGAAAGAGAAGTTACATGTGAGATTGATTTGTTGCTAGTTGACATGCCATAAACCTACCTCCTCTACAGGGGTGTCAAGAAAGCTTGAGGAAAGCTTCACCACGTCATTGGACTTTGCTGTCATGGCGGTAATTCAGTGTCAATTGTCAAACCAGGATCTGTTCCTCTCAGACTTTATTCCAGTTGGTATTGGTGGCAAAATGTCACAGCTCAACTGCTCTACATATTTCTTTCTCTGAGTTGGAATGAAAACCGTTGCTTTGGTTTACACGTCTCGAAAGTTAATTACTTTGCTGAATTTCGGAGAGGTGCTCTAATCAAGAAATGTTCCAGATTTAATGGCTAATCCTGTTAGAACATATTACTTCTTACATGTGCCAGTCATCTCCTACATTCATGCTCTGAGTCACATTTATATTGATTTACAGAATATGAACAAACCCATTTTGTAAAAGCTTTACAAAGTCAAATATGAATAGGAATACCAGTTTACCCAAAAATAACAATTCTGTCATCGTGTACTCACCCTCATGTTGTTCCAAACCTATATGACTTCTTTGTTTGTGTGGAACACAAAAGAAGATATCTTGATGTTTAATCTGTTCTTGTCAATACAGTTAAAGTCAAGGGGGTCAAAAAAACATTGGACCCTACTGACTCAATTTACCCCAACTCAACAATTTTTTTTTTCAGAAGTCACAGGTTTGGAAAAGGTATGCGTATGAGTAAATGATTGCAGATTTTTTTTCTTTTTTTAAGGCAAAAAGATATTGTCCTCAGAGTTGGAATTGGAGGGAACATCGGTGTTGTTATAACAGAAATAATGAAACGGACGAATTGAAAGGGCCAAAGATAGATATGTCATTACATGAGTAAGGGAGAAAGAGAAGCATAGCCTCATTAGACTGTCTGGGAAGCCGGCTCGCAATTGTGACCCTGAAAAGAACGCAGGTGAAAGTGCTGCTTTTAATGACCAGAGTCTGATGTTACCTGTCGACTAGATTTTTGGCCTGGAGAAAGCCATTAAGTTGAGGACTGAGAGGAAAGCCAGCTTTGTGAGCTACTCGTGTTTATTTCATGTTCATCAGAACAGAAAGAATTTGTGTGCAGGGATCATTTTAATCCTCTTTTTTGATTTCTTTCCCTTTGCAAAACTTAAATCATGGAAGTATTAATGATTTGTTTTGGCAAATACATGTATTGCTTTGTTTTATTTAAAAAACAGACTTTATTGAAACAACAGCCAGACTGTTAAATTAAAACCCACCACCAGCTAGTTGTGCCTACGCTAATTCATACGAATTCGTACGAGTGATTAAAAAGTGGCTAATTCGTACTAATTTGACCTCACTCGTACGAATTTGTACGATTTGTCTAAACCCACGTGATGGGTAGGTTTAGGGGCGGGGTCAGGGGTAGGTCATTCATACGAATTGGCCAATTCGTAAAATATGTATGATTTAGCAAAAACTTACTAATTCGTACGAGTGAGGTCGTACGAATTGTTACGAATTAGCCACCTCGTAAAATTCGTACGAATTCTCGTGAGATCGGGTTGGTTGTGCTGTTTAACTTAAACCCAAACAGAAACAAATGGAGACCCAAGTTATCTCACTCTCTTTCTCTCTAATGTATATTATTTAAATATAATGTATATAAATATTTGAATTATATCATTATAATTGATTTTACACCATGGCAACAGGGGTTGTATGTTCCAGAAATGTTTTGAAATTACATATTAGCTCTGTTTTAGGCAGTTACCCAAGAATCGTCATTCAAATTAAGCTCCTGTGAATGAAAAATCTTATTTATCTTTGGTGCTTACACTGTCCCGAAGCTTATGAAAATACTCAAACATTTGCTTTGATTTCTGCCAGTAGACATGGATATTGACAGAGCGTGGCAGATGCTTCATCAATGCAGAGTTTTCTGTTATGATCTTGAAGATGAACCCAAGCGCAGACAGGATGCTTAACACACAGTTTATTTATGGACAAAGACATGGACAGGGTAAGGAGTGACTGAACTAGACTATGACTAGACGATAAACAAACAGCAAATAAAAAGTCAGTACTCTCTCCAAATACTCTTGACAGGAGACTCACAAGGCTTCACAAGGTAAAATAATACTCGGGTAGGAATCACAATGAACCGACACAGGAAAACAAACACAAGGCGATAATATAGGGAGAAACTAATGAAGAGAACTGGTGATGCGGGCTAGATAATAATGACAAGACGAGTATAACAAGGGGGTGGGGTAAGGTAAAGAGACAACACAAGCACATGGCCCAAACAAAAGGCCATGTGCTTGCACACAAAACATGGGTCTGTCATGATCCAGCCTCAAGACTAGTGAAAAATCAAGGAAAAGAAGGCAGAATCATGACATTTTCCATATTGTTCCAAAGTGAGGCCTGACAATTTCTTAGGTAAGACATTGTCTGTGCTCTTTAGATTTTATCCTACACATCTTTTTATTTTTTCTACATATACCGTTGAATTTAATTGATTTGACCGGTTATTCATTTTCTGAAGTGTGATTCATATATAAAAGACAAATCCAACCATAAAAACAGGATAGATTTTGTCTTTGAAAGCGAGTGATCTGTGGTCTGAGTGGCTGTTTGTTTAACTTTTGCTGGTTCGTATGAGCTAGATGACTCATTGTACACCCTTCTTACCCTGAGTCTCAAGATTCAAACACTAAGTTTGAATCTTGAGACTCAGGGTAAGAAGGGTGTACAATGTACATGCGTTGATACTTATTGATTGGTTGCTATTGGGCTACATTTTGTTCAAAATACATAATTCTATAATGGTATCTGTGATGTTTAAGGCATTTAGTTTCAGATGATTTCTGTTTTGGAAAGATTGTCCATTTGGTCACCTGAATGTGCTGAAAAATGCAGTGTATAATTTTCCAGAAGGTGCCATTTTGCATTCCAGTCAGTTTGTAAATGTTCTTGTGTACAAGGTACATGGTGTAACTTTCTCTTTCTTCCAGTTTTGCTCTTCCCTTTTCATACGATTTAAAGTCGATATAAAATCCTCATAGACATAGCAGGGCCACATGAGAGGCTTTAGGAGATATAAATCTGACTCTTTCATGGCTGTCTCTCTCAGGAAATGTGCATACCAGAGTGAAGAAAAGGCTTAAGAAAAAAAAAGGTGTGAGAACAAAAGCTTCTAGTGATCCTTCGTATTTATTTATTTATTTATTTGCCTCTCTCGGTATAAACAATGAGACAAGGACAGATTTTCAGAGCCATTCACCTCAGGAAGAGATCAAAAATATGTTGCTTTAAAAAAATCCCTTTTTAATTAAATGCAATAGTGTAGGAGGTTTAATTTACTACGATGAAGGTTGGCGTTAATTAGAAACAATTATGAAATCATGTTCAAAATGACTGTTACTGTGCATTGCAATTCAAATCTATATAATGTAAAGGGCAACTCAAACATGTTTTTGTGGATGTTAAAATCTTTTAAAAGTAGTTCTGCCAGTAAATGAAGTATTTTTTTTTTAGCTTGCACCATTTTTTCATGAGATGGCTTGGAAACACCATTAGCAAAGTGTGGTTTTGGATAATATCAGCATAAATTCTTACCATTTTGTAATGATTTTTTCATTGATGAGTGGTAAGACAAATAAAACAAATATAAAACTGATTTCAGAACATGGAAACCCTGCTGAAAATAAAGCTTATTTTCTGGCTGGGAGACCATCTAACAGCCCAGCTGAACACCAATTTAGGTTGGCTGGAAGACAATCTCAATTCAACTTAAACCAGCTAAAACTAACTAACCAGCTTAGATTAGTTTAGGCACTATTTTTCCATACTGTATTAAAGGTAATTATAAACCGACTCTAACTGTATACTAAGTTTTCTTTTTTGTACTAATCTAAGGTGTGCGGACCCAGTAATCTTCAAAAAAGAAACTGTATATATGTAATGAAAAACATTATCGCTCTTCTTCAATCATAATTGCAATGTAATTTTAATGCATTTATCAGGAAATAAATTTGTTAAATAAAATATTTTTTTAATTATTACATAAATAAATTTATTATAAATAAATACATTTTATCAGGAAATAAAACAGTGCATGTCAACTGGTACCCCTTTTCCACCAAAGCATTTTGAGAGCCGGTTTGGAGCTGGAGCCTGCGTGCGAACCAGTTCGTTGTGTTTCGACAGCCAAAGAACCGGTTCTCGGCCAGGAAAACTGGTTCCAAAGAGGCACCAACTCTTTGCTGGACTAGAACCGTTCTTTTACCACGCTTTACCTTTGTAATTGTTATGCTTGGCTTGAAGTTGACGCAAGCGTTTCTATATATATATATATATATATATATATATATATATATATATATATATTTTTTTATTGAAAACATTATAAGCAAAGAAGAAAACAGTCACAATATAGAACAAATAAATGAAAAGAAAGAAGACACTAGACGGGGGTATATAACAAATCAGAAAAGATTACGTGTCAAAGGAAAAGATTAAAAGACTTACATATTTCAATTGTTTTAAAGCCTTCTTGGTACACGAGTTAGAGATAATCCCACAGTAATGTTGTACTTGCAAGCGTTTCTAGCTAAGACGTACGGCGACGTACACAGTGACGTAACAACGTTGTTCCCTGGGCGCTCTAGTCAGTGGAAAAACAGGTTCTGAAAAGGTTCGCAAGTTGAACCAACTCCGAACCAACTTTGATCCAGCACCAGTTCCAAACCAGTTCTTTTTTGGTGGAAAAGGGGTATGAGTGGATCTGTCACCTCAAGGGAGTTCATGCTGTTCCAGAGGATGAGTTCCTGAGGGGACACTCTCATCATTAGAGCACTATGGGAACTCTAATGGATTAGTGTTACAGGGGCAATCTTTGAGTACAACTATCCAGGCAGAGCTGTCAGCAACAAGCATCTCGCTCCCTGAGGATTACTCACCTACAGTATGTGACTCTTGGTCACTTCATATTCCCCTAGGTAGCATCGTTTTACCCTGACCGGTTCATGCCTCATCCATGAAAACAGCTCTCGCTAATTTCCATACTCCCATCTCTGATTATAATTTCATGAGGACTGAATAGCATGTATACAGCGCCTCATAACAGAAACACTTCCCGCTTTAAGCACAAAACCAAACTTGCAGTTATCATCCCACAATAGAAGTTGAAAAACAAATGTTGGTGCAAAAGAAGTGAAACAATCCCAATATATGCACATAATCAGTGAAACTGGTGCTTTAGGGAAATATGCACAATGATTTGCATAGTTTCATATTGAACAGATATGAATTACTGTGGTGCATATTGACCTGAGTGGGAATGGAAGAGACACTCTTCTGCACCCACACTCCTCATGTTTCAGATTTTCTCATCAACTTCAGCCTCTCTGTGAGATTGCTGGGAGGAGCCCTGAAGGTGTCTCTGAAAATGCCGTTCGAGAGGCGGATCTGCTTTGAAACCCATCTGCCTTTTACCTCTGCCCAATGTTCTCTTGGCACAATTAGCTATTCCGGTCATGCAGCCTCCTGTTGTAGCGAGCTTGAATCGGCAAAATGGGAAAAGGCAAATTGATACTTAGATATGAACAGAATTAGACAGATGTGAGACGGCATGCTAATCTCTGCAGAAAAGCAACTAGAAAAAGTAGTTTCCTGAAATCTAAAGGCATAGTGGAATGCATCGTTCATCATTCAAAGACACTGTGGATTATGAATTTCTCTCTTATTTAAAGTTAAAATGTGAATTTAACTACTAGGTTCGTCTGACCATTGGCAGATGGGGAATTGTTGGGGAAACCTGAAAACTATCATTATTTTAGCAATTCTGTTTGGTGACATTAGAAATGACACTTCAGTTTATAAATTTATTCTACAATTTTGTTGAAGTTTTGTTGAAGTAGGGATGCAAATTATCGAAAAAATTTTAATAAAAATGCATGATTGCTTAATTGATGTTTTATTGTAAAAGTTGGGATATGGTACAAATAATGGCATTATAGGTTAACAAAATAAATTGTGCATAGAAAATTAAAATACACAAAAAATAATTGTGCTCTGGCTCACCTGTTGCATGTGAAACATTAAGCAACATAAAAAAATATTAAAAAAATCTGTATGGGTACACTATTAGAGCCAGACCAATATATCGGCAGGCCGATATTATCGGCCTAAATATTAGTATTTACAATTTGCATTATGACGTTATCCATTGCTAAAGTATGGCTCATCATAGACTAGCTAACTAACTGTTTCTGTTGTGACAATAAAAGAAACAAGTTTCTTTTTAAATTGCATTATCATATTATTTTAGTTAAAACTCATAAATAACTACAAATAACTATTGTTAGGGAAATCTGTTAATGTTTTGTTGCGCGTTTCTAGAAAAAAAAATCAGCCGATATATCGGAATATCGGATATTAAAACCAAAAAACATTTGTATCGGTATCGGCCTTCAAAATCCTTTATCGGTCGGGCTCTATACACTATTAAGCCTACATATAATAATCTAAACTGCTTGCAAGAAAAACTTGCAGCAGCACTTGGTCTGAGAAAGGTAAAAGTAAAATTACTAGACTTGGAAACATCAGATATAGAACTGAACACAACTTAAATCATCCATGAGGAAGGTGACAGTAAAATTAGAGGGCAGAGTTTCCCATACGTTCATTTATTTATGGCGGCCGCCACAATATCAATGCTGATCGCCACACATTTTTTTTTTTACTAAGCCTATTTAAAATCATATTTGATTGCAGAGTGCCGTAGCGCATTTGCGCTGCACTACTCTTGTGCTCTCACTCACCCGTACCTCTTGCTCTTGCTCTCCCTCATGGAAAACCACTACACAAATCTGTCCAACACAGCACTGTTAATGTTTGAGACCCAGCTTTATAAAAAGTTATAAGCCAGCATGCAAGGGGCCAAGCTTGACTAGCTAATAAGGAGAGCTTATTATTAGCTTGATTTTCGAGGTTAGCCAACTGTACACAGCTGATAGACCACTCCGTTTTGAGCGCCTCATGTTTGGTTTCTTTTTTGCCCCTCAAATGTGTGTCGGGTCTCTCGCATGAGAATCTCGTGTCACATTCGCAATGTTCAATTAGCCGACAATTCATTTAATTTAATCAAGTAAATTCTTGACAACAATTAATCGATTAACCGTTTTCATCCCTATGTTGAAGTATAAATTAAAGCGTGTAAGGTCCCAATTAGCCTACACCATGTTTACATGCATCTCAAGAGCCAATCTCCTGTGACTCGTGAACGTTTTTTGTGGCTGCTTTAATACTTATTTTAATGTCAACACAAATATTCGTATGGATACAACACAAAGAATGTATACGTTAGTTAAGTACTTGTATTAACTGAACTTCAAGCGTGTGTGCTTTTACATGATCATGTTGTCAGTAGTAGGTCGCTGTAATTTTGCCAAGCAAGACATGTTCCTGGATCAACATGTAGTCTTAACCCTATCCCTTCATAAACCAAACTCTACCCATAAGTTATATCAAAACTCAAAGGGAAATGATTGGTGAATCACACGTATACTCAGCTGCACAAGCTTTGTACCAATACCAGGTGTAAATGGGATACAAAAGACATCTGGAGTAGTGTTGTGAGCTGTGGTACCAAGTATGAAAACTAATGATGTAGATCAATGACACTGATTTGGTGAACCATCACTTTCACTTCCATTGTAATAAATCTCAAAAAAGACTTTCTTCAAAAAATGTTTTTCTCCAGCACATTTGATGCTATAAAGTACTCCCATTTGTCATTATGGCTCCTGTTTGGCTGATTGCATTTTGTAATCAAACAATGAAATGTGTCTCTGCATGTGGTCTGTAGATGAGACAGCTCTTGAGGCGGACGATTCATTGAATAATCAATTCATCCAACTTTGTAAATGAATGTTATTGCCCACAAAACGACAAGTGATTCACATTTTTTTTTGTATTTGTCAGACTGGCTTCCTGATCTCTATACAATCGTTACCAATGCATTTAAGCAAATACATTTAAAATCAAATTGCTGATACATCAAATATGTCAACATTCCTCTTTTTATTTCCTCTAAACGAGTTTGTGGGTGTTGATATATGGAAATAAGGAAGGGGAGAGCTCCATACTTACTCCCCCATACACCCTCCTCTGCTATGCTCAAATATGACTCATCCATCTGTTTAGTCTGACTAATTTTTTTTTGTTCCTGACAAGAAAGATTCACACGTAAGGACCACAGTGTATCAAAATTTCACAAGAGGCAAAAACAAATCCAGCATTTGCAATAATAGATACAAGATCATTTTTGTCTCAAATTATTTATTTTATACCGCTTGTTCTTGTCTTTCATTTGCAGTATTTACATTGTCACTGTCTTACAAGCACATTCTAATCATGAATGAGAAAAACTCAAGTATCACAATATTAACAAATCACTAACAGCAAAACACTGCGGGCACTGGCATAAAATGAATGTCAGAAAACAACTAGTTACTATGTAAATGGAAATGTGTGTGTGGGGGTGGGGGGGGGTGCAGGCTGATACATAATCAAGGGAGGGCAGACACCGACTGACACTGTTTATTTAGAAATTAATGACGCAAACACATGAGAAAAAATGTGAATGGCTTGAGACCTTGACTGAAAGTAAAATCCATTTTCATTACAATCAATTTTAGTTTTTTTAGCTTTTTTTTTTTCTCACTTCAAAATAGCAAAGATTTGCTTGCTCAAGCTTCAGTGGCTGCAAAGTAGCATAGTGTTATTTGTAAAAACAATTCTGTTTTGCTATTTCCCGCTATGCTCTGGAGACTAGACACTTCCTCAGAAAAAGCCATTATGGGAAGCTAATTGTGAACCGTAAATGTCAGGTATGATTAATGCATGACCTGTGCTGAGAGACTGCAAGTGTCCCATGTTGGCTTTCAATGCTCTGGTGGTTGCAGTCAAAATGCATTTGCCGAAGACCGCAACAAAACCAGCAGGGTCTTGAGTGTGTGCTGTGCATCATAGGCTCTGAGAAAGCCATCCAAGCATCATTCTTCCCTGTTGTGCATTCTGCTATATACGACTTCAAGTATGTGAATATAGGGTGGTGTTTGCATAAACAACCTACAAAAGTTCTGGAATGACGGGTATGCGAATTCATTTTTAATATCAGCCTGAGTGAAATCTCATTTTGGTGCCATATACTAAACATTAAGGGTAATTAGATCTTATGGCACTGATATGAACCTTGAATTAACTGTAAAATCTTCATCCATATGCTCGTTTTTCATTTGAGCGCATTCATGTCTAATAAAAGCTTGGTGATTTAGTGAATTCATTCTCACAAACATTGAGTTTCCAATTACATTGCTAACCTTGACAAAAGCATCACATCAAAAAAAAAAAAAAAAAAATCTCTTGGCTTTTATTGGAGATAATGTATTTTCAATTATTTGTGGTAATGCTTTTTACACATTCCTATAATTCATCAGTATAATAACAATAATGCATAACTCCAGGCTTCTTCACAATAGAACTCCTAGTCAAAATGGTTCTTTACTGTAGCTCAGTACTTCCATAAAATGTACTCATTCTTTAACATAAAGCATGACCTTAACCATTGTGCTCTTTTCACAATGAACAGTTCTCCACACACCTTTAAGTCTCTGTGAATTAGTTTCTCCAGAATTCAAAAAGCATCTGCAACCTGTAGGTACCGTCTTGTCAGCTATTATGTTTTACTTAAGAAAAAAAGAAGGTTTTTAAGAATTTTCTCAAGAGCATATTAGTAAAATGACACTTAATGTTGTCCTATTGTAACATGTTGATGAGGTTTGTATTGTCCAATGGACGTTGATTTATGACGAAGGAAGTTTTGTCCTATGAATAATCCTATCTAAAGGGATAATTCACCCGAAAATGAAAATTCTGTCATCATTTACTCTCCCTTAAGTTGTTCCAAACCTCTGAATTTCTTTCTTGCGCTGAACACAAAAGAAGATATTTTGAAGAATGTTGGTAACCAAACAGTTGATGGACCCCATTGACTTCGATAGTATGGAGAAAAAAAATACTATGTAAGCCAATAGTGTCCATCAACTGTTTGGTTACCAACAGTTTTCAAAATATCTTCTTTTGTGTTCAGCAGAAATATTCAGAGATGGTCTCCAAAATGTATGCAGCACTCCATTCACGATTGAGGCGGGTAGAGATATACAGTATACTGAATGGGGTTTTGTCGACAGTTTGAGGCCCTGTTTACACAAGAACGCTCATTGGTGAAAACGTAAAAATATTTTATCGGATGTGCCTTTCGTTTACACGGCGACGCCGTTTTAGGGGCTTAAACACGCAAAAAAGTGAAACCACCCTCCAGAGTGGAAATCTTAAAAGTGCTTCACCGTCACGTCCCCGTGTAAAGGGTAAAAACACAAAAGTCTGCTTGACAGTGAAGGTTGTACGCAGGCGCGCGGACTTGGTGTTGTTGTGTGGCAGTGCTCCACATTGCCACTTAGCCGTCTGGAGTGCATACTACATTGCATTTCACAGACTTTTACGACACCATTTGCACGCGGATTTCCCACCCAAAGCGCTCGTCTAAATGCAGAATAAAAAGTGATAACGCAACGCCACTTTTGCGTTTTTCTCTTCAGAATCGTTTCCGTGTAAACATAGCCTAAGGATCCACTGGAGTTACAAGGTTTACGGTATTCACAAGCTCTTATATAAAGCTATTTAGTATGTAGTTAATATTTAAACTGGCACAAAGTATAGAAGGAAAAAAAAATAACCGGTATTTTTTTCTAATCAAACTGTTTTCGGAACTGTGATTTTAAAGAAGGTATGCATGAACGCAAACGTTAAATTACTGACCTGACTCCGATTTAAGCCCTCCCCCCTTATTTTTGGGTGATCTATCCCTTTAACAAACGAAATAGCACAAATAACTTTATACTTATGAATATTTTGTCAGTCCAGCCCCTGAAAGGCATAACAATGCAAATGTAAAAGCATTAAATACTTATGGGTATTCCAAGTCACCATGGGAAGTAACTAGGAGTTGGCTAACATACTTCAAAATGTGGCCAATTTAATTTCTACCAGCTTCCAACTAAGTTCTATTTCATAATGATAGGGATTCAAATCAAGCCTCAAATAGCCATCAGGGAAGCCATTGTTTTCATGTTTCAAGTTCTTGTGTGGATGACTACACCAGATTCAGGCTCCAATGTTGTTGAAATAGACCAGTCGACCTTTAACTCAACATCCCCTGTGTTCGTTCACATGCTCGTGAGCTTACAGCCATTCAATACATTATTAATCGATTCAATCTGAGGCCCTTTCATTTGAAAACAAAGCCTGCCTGTTTTTCAAACATCTGTCTTAGGATTTGAGGAAAGTATATTGTCTTTTCTTTTACCTTCTGCCTGGAGTTTTGTCACCTCTGAATTTTTCCAATCATATGAGACATTAAGGGATGCATTTGGGGAATAAGTGGACAGACCACCTTGTCATAAACTTGCACAGTTGTTTCATTAATATTCAGTTCAGATATCTTGGTGTAAAAGAGAATCTGTTGAAGTCAATCAAATCATTACCGATATAAAATCAACGCTTGATTTCCTTGCTTTCCATTCGTGTTTACTTGCTATCTTTCTTCGTCCACATAAACCTTGCAGCCTTCTTTGAGTCAAAATGAAGATTTAGACTTTGGACAAAACAAAAGACATTTACAACACAAAAAGATGTGGGAACTACATAGAGGTTGTGTATAAGCTGAATTTCACAGATCAATTCCTTGAGGTGAAATGTCTTTGATAGCTATTTCTTGTTTAGTAGTTCTGTATCGTGATCATACGTATTTAGGTTCATGAACTCCACATTTGCTTATAACATACAAAGCTGTGTTATTTTGCCTAGATAGGGTGGACAATATTCTATCCTTTTTAACAGAGCTCACAGACTGCAGTTGGTGTATTCAGCAGTGCTGGTTTAATTGGGCCACACGCACATACAGGGTTTACCAGACTAAGCAAGTAAAGAGAGAAACGGACAGCAGCTTGACTTCTCTTTCCGGTTCAAAACGAAGCACAGTTATAAAGGGAAAAACAAATCCAAGGGCTCTTGGTCCTTTTGATCCTTACGGGTGTCCTTTGAAAGTGCTTCCCTTTGGTTTCGGTTAATTGGATTGCTTATTTGTCTGTACTTTATATTCTTCAACTGAACTGCTCGCAGACTTAGTTAAGTTTTATCCAGTGTGGTGTGACACGAGGTGAAACTTACATTTATATGTTATGACTGAGGTGATAAAGTCCCCAGTTCTTCTGGTTCATCCTCTTCTGTTTCATCCCTTTCTCTGATTTGGGCGGACAGGCGGTCCACGGGGAGGGATGAAAATGAGACATTTAGAAAAAAGACTTTCAGAGGTGGTTGTGTAGCATCGTGGAGTTCTGTAGTTCTCTCCTGTCCGTGCTAAATATGGCCTGGTTTGGACAGATACGCGACGAGGGCCACCACCACTCCCACGTAGACCCCCGTCCCAATGGTGATGGAGAGAGCGGCCAAGAACAAGGCTCGTCTAGATGCAATGCTCGCCAATGGGAAGTCGCCTTTAGTCACGGCTTTGCTGGTCTGGAACAAAGAAAAGGAATGGTGAGAAAGGACAAGATCAAAGGACACATTGGCCTGGTTTCCATTCAAGGATAAATTGCTTTGAACTATATAGTGCTTCATTGATGATGCTGAGGGCTCAATGGAAAATTAGATGTGTTCTAATGCACATCGGCAAGACATCTTACGCTTAGTCACATGACATTAAAAATCCATTCGACCCACTTTGCAGTGTCAGAAAGAATGGTACCCTTTTGAATGTATAAATTCAAGCGACCTTTTAGGTAGAAATGTGGACTGCCACATTTGATGTGCTGAATGCATCTAGAACAGAAAAGGCAAATTCTGGACACATTCAAGAGGCAGGGTTTCTGTAGATCCTTAAAAAATAATTTAAATGTCTTTTAATTCACATTTAAAAAAAATGAAGGACATAAAAAGCAAAGTTTATCTGACAGGAAACAAAGGACGAACAAAGACATTAGGTTATATTGTTCCGTCTTATGTTTAGTCTTTGTTGACGAAAGAAAGACGTTTAAATTTGTGATACACTGCTGTCTGTGTAAATACACCACTTCTCGGTTCATACACTGATTCAGATTCTGTATTGCATTTTTAGCGTAGAGAAGGTTATAGTCTAAATTTAATGATTAATGACATGCTGATATGCAAACTGCCACTGAAAAAAGAATCACCCTTTTAATGAATCTAAGGCCCCGTCCACACTACTGCGTTTTTGTTTAAAAACGGAGACCTTTTGCTACGTTTGCACCTCCCTTCCAGACTAAAACGGGAAAAACGAAGACCTAAAACGGAGAAATTTAGAAACGCTGCAGCACCGTTTTGCGTTTTGAATCTCCAGAGGGCGTTTTAGTGTAGACGGAACAATACGTTTAGAAACAATGACACAGAGGCTGACGCTTGGCTCTATGATTAGTTGTCATCAGTCATGACGTATCCTTCCATGATTCGCCAGCCACTGGTTACACTGGCACGCGCATGCCCAGTGTTGGTGAACGGTCCCGTGATCCACGTTTCAGTCGTTTTAACGTCGATGGAGATGCGCTGATCAAACGGTTGTGTGGACTGAGATCGTATTCGTTTTAATTCTCCGTTTTTGAACGAAAATACAGTAGTATTTTCAGTAGTAATAGTGGACAGGGCCTAAGAATACCACTGAATGCTAAAAATCGCCATTCACATATTTTTCTCTATTTTTGTTTGATGCAAAATCATGTATCAAATCTTTTAAAAATGAGCATTCGATCAGTGATGCAACAGGCATTCTGTTTGTCAGCAACTAACTTCTTGCATTGTTTCTTCATTGTTATAATGGCCAGTGTCAGGAGGGATAAGCCAAATGCGAAGCCAAAATCAGAAGAAAATACATTTTCAGCAATTGTTCTCTCGACATTCTCTCAAACAAATAACAACACGGTTGCTTGATGGTGTAAAACGTCCAATCTTATACTATTACCCCCTGAGCGTTTTAAAGAAGTGACATGTGACTTGAAATGGCAATGAATGCTAATGTTTCACTTTCCATACAACCACATGATGGAAGTACGCTGTGCTGAGAGCTATTAGACTGAAAAGGGAACATCACACTGGTTTAATTTCTTTAATAGCAAGCCCTATGGAGCCCCCATGTGTAATAGTTTTAATCAAACCATTTCCTAGTTCAAATGAATAATTAAGTCCTACTATGATGCTCATTTACCAAGAACATGGCTCAAGGGCTGGATGAATTTAACGCGGGGAATTTTTGTAGAATGTGCATATAACTAAACTGACACAATTATGCACAACATTCCTCACAGTGTGGTGTCCGCTATGTGTAAGCAAGCAAACATACTTTGAACAGTCGTTTTTTTGTGATTTGTCTCATGACCTCTCAGAATCTGGTGTCTATTTTAGTATCCTCAAGAGAAAGTGGAAAGAGTTGCCAGTCACACATGGCTGTCACTGTGGGAGGTGTCTTGCTCTCTTTGTCACTGCATCCGACTCTGTTGTCCAGGGAAAACACTATTGATTTTCACTCCAACGCTTTGTGACAGTCAATAATGGGTTGCTTGGACACACAAGCACTGGTGCACCAGCTGAGTTGCCATGTTAACATGTTTTTTTTTTTCTCTTTAAATTTAAAGACATCTTATACAAACATTTCCTCTAAGGCTGGAAGATAGATTAAAGGGGTCATGAATTAAGAAATTATATTTTCCTTGATCTTTTGACAAATATCCTGTAGGTTCCAGAACTCAAAACAGTATTCGTTTACTTGTATTCTTTTTATGTTTTATTTCGACTTAAGAAAATTAACGCGATTGCACAAATCAACTGTTTCTTGTTTTACACTGGCATGTCTCTTAGTTGTGGAGTGCATATTTGAGCCTAAATTTAGAGTGTGTAAAATAAAATCAGATCCTCTAAGACATTTACTCGTTAGTCATTTTTACTGAAAGGTATCTGTACTTAAATATGATTTTCAGGACACTTTACACCTCTTATGTAGTTAAGTAAACTAATAATTTTATAACACTTAAATGTAAGCACAACTAAAATGAATACCCATTTTTCATACTGTAAAAATTCACTAAATTCACTTATTGCTATCAATCTGTTTCAATCAATTGATTAATACAGTTCTGTTTGTTTCCTCACTCAAAAATGCACTTTGACAACATACTGTATATACCATGGGCTCTGTGTCATGGCCAGTGTAGAACAAATATTGATATTGATTTTAACATAAGTCCTATACAATCCAAAGTCCTTAATTAGTTACAAGTAAGAGTAAGTCAGAGGTAGAAGATTGCGAAGCAAATGGTTGGCGACACTTCTCATGAACATTCAACCCTATGCCGCGGGGAAGGTGAGAAAATCCGTTCAGGATGTTCTCCGAGGAATATTCCCAGCTAGGAGACAGGGCAAAAAGATTCGCATTTTCACTATATCTCATTTCCATCCACACATACACACACTGAAGTTGCATTCCGGAGAACCTTTTCTGAACAACACCACCATCATCATAATTACTCTGGGAGAATTCACTTAGCTCCTGACAAAATAATTCACTCTGCCCGTGTCTGCCACAAACTGAACTATAGATAAGAATAAAAAGGCTCATTCTGAGATAGACAAATTGACGTGTTCTGTGCTGAATGAGAAATTGGAGCTGAAATCATGGCACATCATCATGGTCACACCCATCTGATCAGTGCATTCACGTATACACCATTTATATTAGAGGAGTGCCTGGTCGTTTTTGCAGTCACGCAAGCAGAGCTGTTTGCTCCTATGATGGGTTTTATAATGAAGCTGTTCTGTATTATTAGAGGGAGCTGATAGAGATCACAAACACTTTTCTCTCAGGAGGCTGCAGGTTTGTTTGGAGGGCACAGATGGAAAAGTGTTGAAGACTTCATCTCTTCTTTCTCTTATGTCGTAGCAGATTTTTTAGCCGGCTTAATGGTTAGACTATGGATTTGGTTGGTGGGCTCTGCACTTACCCCCTGAGAAAAGTAGAAAGCAGCAATGCCCAGAGGCCAGAAGCAACAGAGCATGGAGAAGATAGCGAGGCCTAGGTGATCACGAGGAGGGATGACGATAAAGTTGTCCTCGCTCTCACTGTCACTGGAGCAATCTGTCTATAGGGAGAGAGAAGATTCATTAAAGTCACAGCAGTTTGTTAACAGCTGATGCAACATTGAGAAATATTAGTATCATTTTAAATAAATACTTATATTTTTAAATGTAAATCACTGCAGTGTTCAATGACACATGATTCTTTAAAAGAATAGCATTTATTTGAAATATAGTTTATAGTTTAATGCGTCCTTGGAAGAAAAACAAATTCTGGAAGAAAAAAAAATCTAGCAGACCCCAAACCTTTGAATTGTTACTGTACATTACAATTATGAAAAATAAAATATATAATAAGTAATAATCCATTAAATATAATATATACTTATCAATTATGAACACATCTGAAACCCCAGTACACTGGTCCAGTTTACGTCCCTTTTTTTGGGATAGCCAAATCAAAATTATTTTCTGTGATAATGAACATTAAGTATCACATATTGTTCATAGTGCGTATAATGACAACTTTTATTGAATCTATGCAACAATTTGTGAATTTTGCATTGTTTGTCAGTTCTCTCCTTTGATTCCAGTGATTCACTTGAGTTACTAAAAATAACTCTGCCTAGAGTGTGCCAAGAGGAAAGCTGTTAGGAAAATATTTCTTTACTGATTCCCGGCAATAAGCTGCAATCATCAGTGGTGAAGGATAGTTCTGTCACCTGGATTTTATCTGTGCAAATAATAGGCCTACCTCTCTTTAAAATAACATGATGTTAGTTTGGATTCCTCTGTAAGGAGGGGGTGAAGTGGCTTGTGCACATGGATACTCTCATGTTTCTGCTAAATGGTGAATTACATCTCTTGGCAAAAACCAAAATACAGTTTACCCTGTTGAGAAACCTGGCAAATTTCAGTCCATATAACGAATCGTCACACCTACACTCTTTCTCATTGCATATATCTGACCACCTTGACGTTACATAAGAGGATATAAATAATTTCATTGGGTGTTTGTTAGGCATTCTGCTGTGTGCTGTGGACTAGGAGTTTATGCCTTAAACTGAAACACTTACAAATGAACTGCGCCAGTTGATGGCATCATTTGTATGCATAGCTAGTTTTCGCACCCGATTCACTTTGCAAGGCTAGTGGCATTTTGCGTAACTGTGCAAATGCACACACAAAATCAGTGATGACAGACAGAAATGAGTGCTATAGGTTTTGAAGGATGATAGTGATCTGATTCACAAAAACGTGCAAGTAAATATATTTTGTCTGTAAATATCTTTATAATGATCATATTTTTCTATAATGGACAATGGGTGCCGCTGCTATATATATGCTATGCTGTACATTAAATACATGATTGTGATCTGATTCACAAAGACGTGCAAGTAAATATATTTTGCCGGTAAATAACGTTATAATGATCATATTTATCTATAATGGCAGATGGGTGCCGCTACTATACAGGATGTTGCTACTATCCCATAGACATAAAATGTGTATTTTACTATCTATAAATATGTTTTCTGTTGTGTTTTTTTATTTTTTTTATTTTCTAGTACTGTGTGTATGTGAATTTAACCCTCATGTTATGTTCGAATTCTGAATATAATATTGAATGCAAAAGAGTGGGTCAAATGTAGCCCATTTGTATTCAAAACCATACAATTCCCCAAAAATCACACTATGAAAAAAAAAAAAAAACTGAATCAGGTGCAAACAATCAACTTTCAATATCAATACTTTTCACACATCGCAAAGAATACAGATCTGAATTTAGGATAAAAAAAATGAACGACTATTTTTTAAGACTGCCTCTCCCCCACACATGTGGGACTTTTGAAAGCTAAACGTTTGAAATATATATCATTTCAAAGCTTTAAGCATATTTGGTGACTGATTTTTAAAAGAAATTTCAAAGCAATAAATAGATAGCTAAATATTCTCCATTTGTTATGCAGTGCCGAACTAGAACTATATTATATGTGTCTGTAGCCTATGCCTGGATTTCAGAAGGTAAATTCAAATCAAATATTAAGTTGTAATATTTGCTAATTACCTACATAATTTCCAGTTGTGAAATATATATATATATATATATATAAATAAAGCATTATTTTTGGTCTTTCGGAACTTGAGGAGGGATGTGCACCGACTCAAATTGTTAGGTGTATAGATTCTCACCCCAGTACTAAATAAAGTAACTGCAACTATGTAAACTTATTTATAATCCGAACCCTAACCCTAAACTAACAGTCTACAGATTACACAGAGTGTTAGTTGACATGTAGTTGCAGTGTTACTTACAGTTAGTAAAGTGTTTAATTGGACCATCGAAATAGTGTAACCAAAAAATTAATTTATAAAAAAATTATACATGGTATTGAATATTTAATTGTACATGCCCCCTCATCATAATGAACTTATAGCAGTTAAAACTATTGATTTTATTATTGTGTTTTCTATTAAAAAATGTACACAAAAAAATTTATAGAATTTGGATATTGCCCAATTTATTACCCAAAGTATTGGTCGTAATAAATCAAAACAATTATCATTGATCTTTGCATTCTTAGTGACTAAATTTGAATCTGTTTTATCATATTTAGGCGTGTTTGCGATTAAAACTGAATTGGGATAGTTAATGAATAGTGTTAGTGACTGAATTTGTCACCAATAAAAACGTAGTATAGCTAAAACTAATTTAGGGCAGATGGATCTGATGACTCCTGCACAAATCAGGAATCTGTATTCCTGAATATTGTACAGATGTAGTGGGACATGACTGCACAACATGCTGAATCTAATGGCAATCTCATGAATTTTCATACTTTTTTATCTTGTAAAGCATCTGCGTGTGCTTAACAAATTAGAAACGACAGCATCTGATTTTTTCCCCCCAACATTTTTAAAAATGACGTAGATCATTATGCAACAGAAAATGTACATCGTTCGCCAATATCCTGGATGGATTCAAATGCCAAATGCATTTAACTGTCCCAAAAAATGTAATAAAAACCGATAAGCCAAAAACAATCTCATCATCTCCACATGCAGCTGAAAGGCATGAAATTTGTGCATTATGTTATTACGGATCTGAGCTGTATGTGAATAATCTGCCAGCAATGTCAAATGGTTAAGCCCCAGAGCCAGAGACCCACAGCTTGGCCCCCGATAAGCCCACCTCCACCCCTGCTTCTGCTTCTCAGGTGCCTCTCCTGAAAGAGGGTGTGCGGGGGGTGACGGCAGATGCTGTCACTGCCTGCCTGCCAGCTTCCTGATAGGTAATGACAGATTAATGGATGGTTTTATCCTTTCAGGGTGGCAGGGGGCACAGGAAGGAAAGCGTGTAATTTATGTTACCAAAATGCCTCCCCGAGCATGAGCACGATGAGCCCTGTCTTTCTTCCTTCTCCCCTTTTTGTCTTTTCTGTTCTCATGCGATCCACCGCTCAGCTAATAGAACTTCATCTCGATTTCAAGGTGATCGATGTCAACACTTTCCAACTTATTATGTATGTGTCGTGTGAGGGCTCTGGATGAGTTGGCGGAGAGGAAATTGAATCCATATACATTTGTGATTAGCTGCTTAATCAAATTGATCAAAATTCCCGTTATGCGACACCATCTCATCGCAATGCAACAGGAGTAAAATAGCTTCATGTCAAGCTGAAATTAGCCTCAGATGGCAATGCCCACAGACCTCCCAAAGTCTGTTCACTGAACATCTGATGCAAATTGCACACAAAGTCCTCAATCTAATTGTTTGAGTGATTTTAGGAGTCCGAACACTAACAGTGCAGAAAACCTATTTTATTTGTACAGATTTCTCTATAATTATACACTATCGTTCAAAAGTCTGGGTTCAGTACCATTTTTTTTTCACATATTTTTGAAAGAAGCCTTTAATGTTCACCAAGGCTGCCTGCATTTATTTGATAGAAATATATATATATATATATATATATTGACAATTATATTCTTTTTTCTGTTGTTGTTGTTGTTAATGTTAAAAGTAATAATATTAAAAGTCTTAGGTTTCACTTGATCCTTCAGAAATTATTCTAATATTTTGATTTAGTGCTTATGAAACATTTATCCTTTTTATCAATGTCAAAAGAAGAGAATATTTTTGTGGAAACTGTGATGCATATTTTAAGAATTTGCTACTGACTATTCAAATGTGAGTTTTGAACAGTATAGAGTAGCACTTGTTTGTCATTAATCATAAATGCAGACATGGTTTTATGTTTACATTGTACTCAATTCGGTACTGAGAGGTGGCTTTATGTGCGCACACTTTGGGTGTGAGGCGGTTTTGTGTGTCAATTCGCTGTTGGAGAGATGAGAGAGCGAAAAAACACAGCTGGTATTTGGTATCTATTTAACAGAAAATGAGCAATCAATATATATCGAAATCTCTCTCTCTCTCTCTCTCTCTCTCTATATATATATATATATATATATATTAGGGGTCTAACAATATATCGTGCCACAATATCAATACAAAAATGGAACAATACATATGGATAGTGACAATATGTATCGTGGATAAGTTCACCCAAAATAAAAAATTACTTATCGTCAGAAATTTTTATTGTCAGTACTACATTAAACTACTATATATAATGTGGATTATAATGTATAATAATGGGGGAATATTTGTGTGTCCTAATAATGCCAAATGGCTTGTGTAACTTGACCAGTAAAAAGTGTCCAACATTATTTTAAATAAATCTAAATATATCTAGTCAGAAAAGGTGCAGAAATATCTAGTCAGATATCTAGACAGTAGTCTGAAAAAATATTCTGTAATTTCAGCTTCAGAATCATGAATATTGTTATTCTGGAGTCACCATTGTCCTTGGGTTACAAGCGCTGAGTCCAAGCCTAATCATTTAAACCCACAATGCAATAACAAAGTTAGCATTTTAATCAACAGTACATTTTTTGTTAACCTTTCATCAGTATCGCAAAATATCGTATAGTGAGTTCAGTATTGTGATATGTATTGAATCGTGACATGAGGGTATGTTACCCAAATGTTATACCTAGTACATCTGTAATGTTAGCCAAAGTGTCTAGAAGGAGTGACTATGTTACATGCCACTGCTGTAATCCATCCTATACTTGTTTAGTGGATCCTAGCTCAAAAGTAAGAATTTCTTCTTTTTTTAAAAAAGTGTATTTTTTTTAAATACTTTTCTAAACTCCTTGAATTTAGATAATTGTTGTTTGTGGCTATTATGTCGGACCGCTGCCAAATTATTTGTTTCCAAGTCCGCTTGGAAACAAGGAGGTAGCAGGTTTATATAACACGTGTATCTATTGAAAGAATAAAATGAGGTACAACAAAAGACCAGTTTTTTCGCCACAAAGACTAAACTGAAATTAGTGCAGGCTTTGTTCTTGTACCTTCATGAAGCTAAACGCAACTTGTGGGGTTTTATTCCGAGATGGATTTCAACTTGGACAAACAGGATTTCTGAATTCTTCCTTTGCTACAGTCTCCCTTCCACATTGTTTTGACTTCGAGCAGTCTGTAATGGAATTTGATGTTGAGGATGGAAAGCGAATGAGGTGATCTAAACAGCAACCACTAAACTGATGGAACTAGAGGGTGGTGGTGGCGGTCATGGAATAAAAGAGCTGTCAGGTGAAAAGCTCTCCGAGGCAATTATATTCCTACAAAGGGGCAAGTAACTGCATCAGAGATGTCACTGGGAGGTCATTGTCCCGGCAGGTGTCATGGCGTTGCTGAAAACGGCTGTATACATTTTTAATAGGACTGTTCAGAGATTATAAGCGGTAGTCTCATGACAGAGAGTGGTTAAGTTGTGTCATGCCAGGTGCTGGCAGCATTTCAGGCACGGGTCATGAGAATATAATTCATCAGGGGGTTTGATTAACGTCTAGCGCACGCCAGACAAATAAAAAATACCGACTTACTGAGCTGTTAATAAGCCCGACTGATTTATAGACCCCAGGACCACACTTGCATGGCATGACCTGTGTTCAAGGACCACAATGGGATTCTCAATCACTGTGCAAATAATCAGGATGACATATGTGCATGATAATAGAGAAAAGAATAACAATTCTGTACCAATTTTTTTTCCAAACCATATTTTCAAATGCATTACTTTTCTGTTTCCAGAATTGGCTGTTTTACCTGATACTTGATGGCAAATGCTTGCATGGTTTCCCGCAGAAAATGTGTTAGTTAAGGTGGGGGTGGGATTTTTCATAGTTTTAGTTGACGAAAAAGTCTTTGCATTTTTTTTTTTGGCAATTTACTTTTGTTAGCTATTTTATGTAGTCTTTAGTAGAGCCAGACAGATATATTGGCAGATGGATATTATCGGCCGATATTAGGCATTTTCCAAACTATTGGTATCGGCAGTTATAATGGCCGATAAATGGATATTTCAGAAATAAAATAAAAACGGATGAAACACGCTTCAACCATGTCATGAGTGTTGGAGTTGTATAGTTTGTCCACCAGAGGGCACTCTACACCGTTCCTGTTGGCAACACTCATTGAGTTGGTCACGATACATACATTGCTTGAATAACAATTAAAAGAACATCCCCATCAGTTCTCTTAACTCAAATAAGCATGACAAAATTTGTGACTATCATGTCCAGTTTAAAAATAAATAAATAAATAAATAAATAAATAAATAAATAAATAAATAAAATATCGGCCGATATATATCGGAATATCGGATTTAAAAACCCAAAATATTTGTATCGGTATCGGCCTTCAAAATCCTTTATCGGTCGGGCTCTAGTCTTTAGAGAGAAAGTGTCATAATTATTCCAATTCAATTAAGATTATGAGAAATCATTGACGTTGCACTCTTTAGCAGTAGCACTTGTGCAAATTCTCCAGTTTTTTAGTGTCGTAACCCTCTTCCACTTAGACTACAGTCACACCACACCAAAAAAAAAATGCCTTAAATAAAATGATGTTCAATAAATAGGCAATGTTAAAAATAATTTAATATTAATAAAAATATTTTATTAATAAATAGTAAGAAAGGCCACCAATGACTGCAGATAACCAGTTATGGCACATTCACTAGTAGGAACTAAACAACAATATGCTTTACATTGACTAAGGCCTGCCCATTCTTTGACTACAAACTTGGTCCTCACATCGTTACGTATTTTGCAATACATGTAATGTAACTTTATAACGTTGCACCTTTTCTAGAAGTTATAAATAGCTAGTAAGATAATATAACGGTAACTAACGTAACTTATGTAATATAATTCAAGTAATTATTCTACCGAAATGTAGGCCTATTGCTAGATGAGGTTTGCTTGATAGTACTTTTGTAACGGGGTTCAGTTGTTATGGGAAAAAGGAGGCGGTAACTGGCGAACTTTCAACAACTATATAAATAAACACATTCAAAATAAAGTATAAGCAAGCAGCCCCTCACGGACAACACACGAAACAGAACATAAAATCACGACATAAATGCCGTCGCTCCTCCTTTATGTCTCCGCCTCTCCGTGAGAGATGTGAGACCGGTGCGTCTCACAGGTGTCGTTCATTATCACTGACGCCACCGGCCTCGCGCCGCTCTCATGTTTCTGTCTCTCGCCCTCATCCTGCTTGCCATAATATTATTTCAGCAACATGACAAGCCAGTGAATTAGCAGGTTTCAATTGTTGCTTTGCACAGTATGTGACATTTTATCTTCATGTAACACGGCAAGAGTTTTGGCTCTGAGTCATTGGACTCTGTCTTGTCTTGTTTTATGAGCAGGTGCCACTCGAGAAATTGGCAGTTGTTTCTCCGCCATTAGCTAAGCTGCAGCACACTGGCAATCTTGAGTTTGGTTTGAATGACGGCGCACTGTGCAAGAGAGGGGTGTGATCAGCGTGATTGACACTGTTAAGACACTCCTCCTGTCTCTGATTGGTTGTTTCTGACCAGGAGCGGCGTATTTCTGCAAAAGGCAATTGGACCACTGGCAGGAGCCAAAGGAGCTTGATTTTTCACAGATTATCTGTCTCAAATTAACACAGTCTCATCCCAACACGTCATATAACTGACGTCTTGGGACGTCTTTTGACCATACGTCAACATCCACCTTTTTAGGGTACCCTTAAACGTCGGTTAAATGGCAATCCTGGGCCGTCATACAACTGACGCTTTACCTTTAACGTCGGTTAGGTGACAGGGTAGGTTTAGGTCTGGGGTAGGGTTAGGATCCGATAACGTCATAAGGGTACCCTAAAAAGGCGGATGTTGATGTATGGTTAAAAGACGACCCAAGACGTCAGTTATATGACGTTTTGGGAAGAGACTGCTGCTCAAATTCTACTGTCAGGACATAATGACAGTTTTAACAAATATTTAAAAAATATTTGTTTACAAAAGTTACCTATTGCAACTTTAAGGCGACAGGCGTGTGTTGCTTAGGCAGCCGTGTTAGTTTCAAAGTGCTGCGGGAAACCCTGGCTTTTTGATAGAGGCTAAAATAATATCTTTTTTTAAATCTCAAGGCTGTATTAATAATTTATGGGTACTTTGACTCGATTTGATATTATAGCTTGGGATAAACTCTCGTAATTGATCTCTGCAACCTCCTGACAGAGATATATTAGTACAGTAATACATTTTGCAATGTTTACTCTTGCTTATCTATCCATCAGCAGTTATGATAAATTAATTTTCTGTGGAATACACAGCAAGCTCATTTATCTTCAATCTGTGTAAATAGCCTTTGATCACCTGGGAACTCGGAGTACACTCTCGCCCACAATGTAGCAGTAATGAGATTAAGAATGGGTTAGTGTTGACAGAGTTCTGTGGGTCTTAATAATTTAAAGACTAATTAATTGCCTGGTGCCAGAGCTTTTTATTTAGGCCACAGAGCATCATAAAAGAAACACCGTTCAATGTAATCGTTTGGCGCTTGGCTCTGAGTAGAACAAGTACAACCAGATTTTAATGATAAAACCAGATTTTTTTTTCCCTACATAGCGAAACATGTTGGTTTCAGTAAATCAAAACATGTGTCAGATGCAGACTTTATTACCCAGCTGTGATCTTGCATTTTTATGCTTTTAGTAAATTATTTATTATATGATCAAATTGTTAGAATTCTTTGTAGAATAAAAATAACTGATTTATTATTAAACTGAGCAGTATTTGAATTTATAATTATTTTAGCTGCCTGATACCCAGCTAAGTCTCAATCACAAATTTATTTGCATTAAGTTTTTAAAATGAATTTAGCAAGGAATTGTTTCCTTTTGATTTTAGCTTGCTCCCTGAAGTGAGCTTTATCGTTTGTCTTTTAAAAGCTTTATATAAAACGCCTGCTGATGTTTTGGCATTGCCCTGAGAAATTAATTTTAAGAGTGGCACCCGGCATGCTGGAAAGAAAGTGCAGGTGGATCACAGCTTCAGTGTAATATGATTAGGGGTTGAATAACCTATTCATCTTTCTTTCTGTCATAAAGGACATATTTGTGAAGCCACATTTCAGCTGAGAGTTTGTTACTAAGGGAGAGAGAGAGAAATTAGGACAGTTGGACAGTATGCAACTGTACACAGCAACCGAGTGCCTTCATTTATTTATTTTTTTACTGTCAATCATCCAAGTAAAAGTTTTCTTTGCCTTGTAAATTCAATTTAAACATCTCCACAACTGACAGAAATGTGTCCTTGTGGCAATTGGTGGTAAACAGCTCTTGGAACAGAAATGTTCTCGAATTTGAGAGAACTATTTACTGGATGTTCGTTAAGTTTGATCAATTAGGCATATGGACATTCTCTGAAAACTTTGCCCATATATAATGCACTAACAGCTGGAAGAAACTTATTTATTTGACAGCACAGTAACACAGATGGTGTGTGATGGCAGATGTTATCAAATGGCTGGTGAAAGAAAACAAATGACATTATTGACTATAAAGTTCAACGGTGCTGATTGCAGTCATCAACAGCACACCAGCTTTAAGCCGTCTGCAATTCATCATACTAAAAGCATATACTAAATTGGAATAAAAAGGAAATAAATCCACAAATACACAGACAAATGGTACAAATAATCATAAAAAAGAGTATTTCTTCACTAAGGATGCACAGGAGATATATATATATATAATATTGGTTATCAGCTGAGGGTTTTTTCCATTTATTGTTATGGCAGTTATTGTTATGGCATATGTTATATTGGACATTTCCTTGTTCATGCTTATTTTCCCTATTTTTATATTTAGATTGCTGTCTAAATATCTAATATCTAAAATTATTTAGCATATCTAAAATAAATATCCATTATTATTATATTATTCATTATTATTTAATTTCATACTGTACATTATAATGTTGTGATGCCTAAATTCGCTTGTTTAATTTAAGATTTTAGTGTCATTTGTCAGTTATAATCCATTAAATTTAAAATTCACACAAGCTCACTGAATGACTTTGACTTGACATAACTCAGGCCCAGATTGTTTATTTACATTCACATCTGAGCTTTATGAGGGAAAATCTGTATAATTTTGCAGAAAATTTTCTCGCATCAGTCATTTCTTCTATTTTGTGTCATTAACTTTTTATTTTTATATTTAGATTGCTGTCATCTAATGCTCACTTAAAGTTAAAAACACTGTTACATTTATTCTTTAGCATATCTAAAATAAATATCCATTATTATAATATTATTCATTATTATTTAATTTCATACTGTACATTAAAATGTTGTCATACCTAAATTCACTTGTTTAATTTGAGGTTTTAGTGTCATTTGTCAGTTATAATCCATTCAATTTAAATTGGTATTTGCCAGTATGAGACAGACAGAAGTTTAATATTGGAGTATTTCTATTATATGTGAGTGACATTTTTCATCACAACATTTCATTGCTCTCAGCATGTGGCTTAGTGTGCAATTAAAGCCAATATTAAAACCAATATTAAAATTCTGCCCAACACTGATAAGCTGACAATTATTTTCATGTTACGGCCAATATTACATATTCAAAACACATTGTGGGAAAATGTATGAAATGTTTATAATATCTAAAAAATGGATATTCATTTTGACATTTCTAAAAGATTACATTTAAATAAGCTGAACTTAAATGGTATAGGAATCTTTATTAAAAAACAGGGATAATGAGCATGACACTCTCCATCAACATAATCATTTTCATCATCTTTTCATTTAAAGGAGGTTCATTGAGGATTCTTAAGTTATTAAGTGATGAGAATCTCTTAAAATCTCAATTAAGACATTTAGGCACTTTGCCATTCAAGGCGATGCAACAATTTATTTTTTAATCCTTTCTGGATAATTTATCCTTTGTGCATTCTTCCTAACAGACGATTCAATCTGAGAAGGAACTAAATTGGCTTTAAAGCCATCAAATACTGCTTTCATGACATCCAAACAAAAACACTAGGACCATTAGTGGCTCTTTTCTACTAGAGGATGTTGGCTAACCAAGATCTGCAGTCAATCCCCCTTCAAACGAGAAGCTCTGACAGATGTGTGTGCACTCTCTAACAGTGGGAAGGCACAGTTCACACTTTTCTGTTATACAGAAAATATATTTCACAACACTCAGAATAAAGAACAAGAATGGGAACAACAGAGGTGTCTCTAGAGGCAAGCTCCCGCGTTCACTTTATCATTGCCACAGAGGAAGAACAGAGGCATCTTAAAGCTATAGAATACAAATGAGAAACACAAGCCTCAATGTCACAGGGATGTTACTAATGGACTGTAGAAATATCTTTCAAAGGATGCTCATGAATATCCTATTATCAGATATATAGACTGCGTGAACCGGATGAATCATTAGTCATTCACATGAATCGTTCTGATTTCACACATGCTCCCTGTAATGACTTTGACTTGACACAACTCAGGCCCAGAATGTTTATTTACGTTCACATCTGAGCTTTATGAGGGAAAATCTGTATAATTTTGCAGAAAATTTTCTCGCATCAGTCCATACTTTATATTTACTGTAACTGTGCATGCTCATTTCTTTTATTTTGTTTCATAAACTTCAATAGAGATCCATTTTTCATTCTGTATATTGTTGCGATGTCTATTGTAGCATTCAAAAACAATGGATTTTTGTGTTTAATATTGTATTTTTTTTTAGTTTTTTAGTCATTCAGTTTGGTTCTGTTCACATTATATGCAGATATAAACTGTTGCTCAAATTTTTGAGAGTTAAGTAATTTGTAAGTTTTCTAATGTACCGTAAAGCATGAAGACAGACCACACCATACGGGCCGCAGAGGTCCAGAGCCCACACGCGAATAATGTCTTTAATATCATCAGACATTCGCAACGAGTACCTGTGCGGCCCAGCATGGAGCTACATCCATTGTGAGACGCTGAAAGGCTCAGAATCCTGGACATGACCAGAATACATATTCTCACTGAGCTTCGAGGGTGACGGACCCCCATCCAGAACCATTACATCCTATCAGCAGCACTGATCATTGCCCAGCCTCTCTCATTAGCCCTTGACTATCTGCTGAGAAATTGAAGTGGAAGTTGTCACACATGATCCAGTAGAGCCAGCAGATGTTGCTAGAGCATAAAGTGATGTTTTACAGCAATTTAAACCTCCAAATAGAAAATTAAACCTTTGGAGGACAGCTTTTTGAAATGTGAAGCCTTTCCAAAAAGGGTCTTATATTGTAGTGCAGGCTATAACTAGAAACTTGTGATTCGTTGAGCTGCGACGCTTTAAGGCCTCCCGTCAAGGACCTGATGAATTAATCCAGCCATACAAAAACCACATGAGTTCGGCTCAGCATCTTCAGGAAAAGACACTTTTAAAATGCAAACTTACCTCATATTCAACATATTCCTCTTCCTCCACCTCATAAGACACAGTCTGGATTTTCACCTCGTTTTCGTCCAGCAGTTTAGCCTGTGGGTCCTCCGTACTGGGGGTCTCCACCGCTACGTCCTTGTCTTTCTTCTCCATGAAGGTGGTCTCACAGCACTCGTTTTTGTAATCCTTGCCCTTGCTGCTCACGTCGTCCTTGTAAAGAATGAAGTTAGGCTTGTAAAAGGCCTCCACCGCCAGGTGAAGCGAGGTGGCGTCCAATAGCTGGGCTTTAGCCTTGCCGTTTCCTCCTGTGACCGCAACCCCACCTCCACCGCCACCTCCTCCTCCTCCGCCTCCTCCACCAGTCACAAAGTAGTTTATAATGTTCTCCTGATACTGGTTGCTGTGGAAGTCGCCACCATAACCATAGTCGGCCATAACCATATGCTTGCTGTTTTTATCTAGAAGAGGGTTCTGAAGCTCACTTAGGCTCTCCATTGTTGAAGAGCGGAGTGCCGGGACTCGGTGTTTAACAGCCGGATGGAGAATGAAGGGAAGAAGCGATGACCTTGCCTGGACTGATGTGACAGGTGCTAATGTGTTCAATAGGCCGTGAGCTGTAGTTGGAGTGAGAGGAGAGAG
This sequence comes from Cyprinella venusta, assembly GCA_038021265.1. NCBI lineage: Eukaryota > Metazoa > Chordata > Actinopteri > Cypriniformes > Leuciscidae > Cyprinella > Cyprinella venusta. The sequence goes on from CM075876.1 coordinate 21,101,281, forward strand.
AAGTGAGGGAGAGAGAGAGGAAAAGACATGGACTATTGAGCAAATGCAGAGGAAAAGTTTAATAAGACCGAACTGCCACAATGGACAGGTGCTGGGCAATGGAAAGGCATCCATGCAGATAATACAATGATGTCTGTGGCACCAAGAGTGGCTTAAGCTACAGTTGATCTGTGAAGACTCTTTTTGGGGGCCATGTCTTAAAAATTACAGATTGAAGAGCTTTGCAGCTAAGTGGTGAGTGACTGTACATTATCAGTCTGAGAGAGAGCATTTTTCTGTCCCATTCCTCTCCACTTAACTGATAAAATGTGGTTATCTGCCAGATTTTAATTAACCTTATTCTGCTGCCCCATGATACTCACTGATAACCCTGCTGAATGGGCATGCCAGATAGGTCATTTGCCCATGAAGGTAAAGTAGACATCTTTGTTACAAAGGCAAAACATGTGCCCAATGACCCATCCTAAATACCTAACTGGCCATTCAGAATTGAATTGAAGGGGACATATGTAGTCTTACATAGGCAGACCTTTGAATAGGCAGTAAGTGTGCATAGTCAATTATCTATCAATCAGTTAGTTTCTTTAGTGGATGTTTGTGTCATGACATGCAACGTGCAAGTTGTGTGGGATTCTAGCTTCCGATGACTTTATTTTTGATAAGGCAGTGTTTTTATTATCTGCCTCCTGATTTAACACAGTCTCATCCCAATTCGTCATATAACTGACGTTTTGGGACGTCTTTTGACCATTCGTCAATATACGACTTTTTAGGGCCCCCTTAAACGTCGGTAGATGACGATCCCGGGTCGTCATACAACTGACGCTTTACCTTTAACGTCAGTTAGGTGACGAGTTGGGTTTAGGGTTAGGTTTAGGTATGGGGTAGAGTTAGGATCCCATAACGTCATCTACCGACGTTTAAGGGGGCCCTAAAAAGTCGTATATTGACGAATGGTCAAAAGACGTCCCAAAACGTCAGTTATATGACGAATTGCCTGATTACTAAACACATTGTGCTTACCTAGATTGATTTAATCTATAAATCAGTTGTCAATTAATCATAAAAATCTTTACTGCAAAGCCAAGTGTTTGAACGAAATCTTGTTTAAACTTTATCTTTCAAGTTTTGATGTCACTAATCATTAATTAGTTTTTTTTTCTGCTCATTGCATCATGACGTGGAATAATGAACTTATTAAAACATACTTGCGTGTCCTTACTTTGGGAAACGGTGTAAAGTCAGCCAATCAGATTAGTCCTTGCAAGATCTAGAAACTGCTTTCCAATTTTTGTGTGCAGTGGCTGGTCTGTAGGTGTGCTGTCTGAGGCTGAGACTAAAATGTATCAGTTTCTTTAATATGCGACTGATGTGACGTCAAATAATCTACCAGGTTATTGATGCTCTTTAACTGAGCACATCAATTGTACCCAGATCTAAATCCTGTCAAAACTCTTTTGATTGGAGAAAACGGCATGTAGCCACAGTGGTAGGTGTGCCCTCTCCTACCTTCTCCTCATTAATCTGTGATTAAAATAGCAACACAATCGGGCAGAAAGCAGATTATTTCAAGAGCTTTTGATTTGATTGTGCCGATGCCTCCGGGGATTGTCAAATGTAGGATCATGCGTCAAGGAATGCTGACTTTATGCTTGACAGATCGAATGAGCTCCCCAATTCTCAATACGCATTTCAACACAGTCAGCATACTGAGCACAATCTCCCAGTGCAATAATACTACACCATCAGAGCTAACTAATGAAACGATGCTGTCGAGATCAAATTATGAATTAGGGAATAGATTGATGATTAGTTATTCTAGGAGCCTTCCCACTTTGAATGTCAATCTCTCTCTTTCTCTCTGGCTGCATTGATTCCTGGACAGTTTCGACCTGCATCTTCAACGACGTGTCTGCTGCAGATCCATTCCTCACATTAACTTCCTCTCCTATCATTATTTCTCAACCCGCCTATTTAAAACAAGGGTCTATTTGTGATGAAAAAGACTAGTGGTTGCGGAAGAGTGTGTGCATTAGTGGCTTATGTAAGGCTGGTCCTAACTATAACAATTAAGTTGTATAATGTCAAAAAGAACAACAAAAAACAGCTACGGCTTTTATTTATTTTTTAAGTAATACATACAGTGGTTGTTCATATTTAATTTTGAAATATATTAAATAATCTTTAAATAAAATATATTTCAAAATTAATTAAATTACGTTTTTATGTATGGTGTCTGTTTTCTAATTAAAATACAATTAGTTTTTTTTGTCATTTAATCATCTGAAAGCATTAATTAGTGTTTTTTCATAATTAAAATGAGGCCATGCTTAAATTGCCTGAAATCCAAGTGCCAGTAGGATGTCACAGCAGACCTAATTTCCATTTTTGCTACTCTATGCTTGTAGGCTGCACCACCCTGGCAATTGAAAACAGAAAAGAAAAAAGTCCCCCAGGTTCTAACTGCCATTGGGATTTTGGAAATGTGAAATTTCACATGCTGGCCTTAAAGCCTTTCTTGTCAAAAAGAGACAGGCCTTGGCCTGCGAAACTTGCAAGCATATGCTGTTGTTTGTAGCTGAGAGGTCAGAAACTGTTTACAGAAATAGTTTTAGAATTGGTTGGGACTCTTTCATTGGTGGAAAATCATTGACTATGTTTACATGCAGCCCATTTTCGGGTTATGGTAGGGATAAGGTCACTATTCGGGTTTCTGAAACATTAGGAATGACCCGTTTACATGCGTGAGCAGAGAGAGTTTCTCCTGTATTCATGGAATTTGAATATCCCGATGTAAACAGCGACGCGCGTTTAGCGTTTAGATGTACGGACAACCTTAAGACACAATATGCGTCATTTCCGATTCTGACTCACCTGGTCTCGCCATGTTTACTTCCAGTATACTGCACACGGATTTTTGTATGCGAGAAGTTTCTCTACTCAAAAGACCAAGATTCCTTGCAAATTGAACATGCGCAGAACACAAACTACTATGGGGATATGCCGATACGCGTTTACATGACCAAAAATTTGGGTTAGAAAATGGGTATAATATCCCGGTTTTTAAAATCTGGGATATGAGCATATTCGGGTTTTTTCCGGTGTTTACATGGCCGTTCGCGACAGGGTTATTGCTAATATCTCGTTTTTGAACGGGTTATTGGCTGCATGTAAACGTAGTCATTGTGAAATTTTAATTTAATTACATGCATTTTCTGTGGATACAGGAAGAAGAATCGGAAATTACGCATATTACGTCTTAAGGTTGTCCGCTAACCGCGTGTCGCCGTTTACATCGGGATATTGCAATATAGTAGAAACTATAGTAGAAATTTTATTCTGTCATGTCAAACTAGTATATAACAGTAAAGCTTCCTTATAGGCTTGTTATACTACCGTTTGGGAGGGGCAATATGATTTGAAATTTTATATCAGAGTAAAGGAAAAACTTTATGAATGAAAGTTACTTGACGCTTGAACAGTTGCTATATCAACAAAAGAATACACTTAAATAATGTAGTTGTCAAGCTTTTCTTGTGATTATGCCACCCGTCATGTGTACAGATAGTACTTTTCATACACAAACAGACAGGTGGTTGCCATAGTAACGAACAATAATACCTTAACATGCTGACTTGCGTGGATTAACTTTAGTTTGAGGAAGTCGGTTTATAGGCTATTAGGTTTGAAATATACCTATAATGGATAATGTTGCTTAAGTGAACACTCAAGTTTAATTTACAATGATCATAATGAAAAGCAAGCAAGCAGACTATAGTTGCTTGAAAAATTTCCATTCAGACGTTTATGAAATTAGTCGTTACGCACATCCCTAGTTAAGAGTGTTCAACTGTTTTCTGCTGAATTTTACACTGAATTAAAAGGACTACTTGTAATGCAACTGACACAGCAATAAAATGTTACACTTTGCAGAGCAAATATGAAATAAAATAAGATTCTGTTTTTAATGGTGTAGATGACATATTTAGCATTTTAATTTAGTTTATCTTTTCAAAATTTGTCATGACAATATTATTGTAGACGATGTCATTGTTACGTCCATATTCATTTGAGAGAGCTATCAGAGATATGATTTGTCAGAATTTGCTGTGTTAAAATAATTGAAGTCTAGAATTGCTCGTGATTCATTTAGGCAGAAGCAATTCAGCTTAAAAAGTGTCTTCTAAATGACAAATAACTGTCTGGTGAGTCAGGGTGTCCTTCAGTCATTCACAATAAACTGCTAAAGCTTTTACACCGATGTATTTCTCTTCCATCTTCTTTTTTAAGATCCCTGAATGGGTTTTGTGTGGAACCTTATCACAGGAAGTTGGAAAGATTATTAATAAAGCCACTTCCAGTAGCAATTCAAACTGGACACATCTTTTTTAAACGGTGATCATGGAAAACACTATTTAGCTATTTATTTTTGTAGTAACAGTTGCTAAGTGTTCAAATATCATGTGTCAAGGTCAGGTCTTTAAATGAGTTTGAATAGCTTCTGTAGACAGAGATAAACTGTATGATTTTAAAATAGGCTGTTTACCTTCTAACGAGTAAAACTGAAATGACTGGTTAAATAAAATATGCTTTAGATAAACACAGCAACACAGACATTTTATCTATCTAGGCTAGCATAACTGGTAAATAAATAGACATTAAAGCAGATTTCTTAGGTCTCCCTTATTTAACAGGGTTCAATCAGGATATCAGGATTATAAAAATCGCTGATGAGGAGGGCCACAACACCGTTTTCCTCAGTTATTAGTATGAATGTGCAAATCATTTTCTTTCATTCAAGACACATATAACAAATGCAAATGTGTGCATTGACAAATGTAGAACCATTTCATAGACTTTTTGTGTTACACTTGAATCAATCTGTCCATTGCAGCAAAATTGTTTCAAAGTAACTTTATATTAATACATTTTCGGTCCTTAACAATTTGTGAATTACAGTTCTCCTCCATTTCAATAACAACAGGGCAACCAAAACAGATAGAGGTGCAACATGCTTCCATTTCTCATTGATTAAAGCACCTTTCTCCTTGTGCTGAGGTGCAATCAAATTCCCCAGCCGGTGTCTTAGTCAATTAAGGCTTATGAGTCTCGGCCCTTCTGAATTCTAATAGGATAGAGGCCGAAAACACTTTAGCGGTGTTAATGTGTTGGGTAAAATGGATAATGGAAACTTTTGCTACTCATGTATGCACTTTAATCTCCCTGTGCACAATGCTGGTATAAGGGAGGGACGGAAGGACGAAGTAATGTGGACTTGTAATACAAAGATGCAATTTGTACTCTAGCATTCATTTGATTTGCATATTTAATTATCTGTTGATGTTGTTCACTCATAGTCATACAAGCTGGTCGTGACTCATGCACCCTCAGGATGAAGGGTAAATCGGTGCGAATTTACAGATCAACAAACAGAATGAGAGTATATATATATATATATATATATATATATATATATATATATATTATGCTTTGCATAATACATAATACCTATTTATGCTTGTAAACTGTACAAGTGTAGTTTATAATGCACAGATTAGGTACACTATGTAATGAGCATAAAACAATTTTGTCTCATCAATGATGTGTCAATAACAATAAATAATAAGCTTCATTATTGCAACACAAAATAAGTAAACGCTTATCTGTAAAAAAACAGTAAAGTGTACTTTTCACTTAAGGGCACAGACAAAAGCAAAAAAATATTATTTTGTGTTTAAATGTGTTCAAACTGTAATACACTGGGCAAAGGCTAGGGCTTATACATTAGACATTTGTACCTACTACATTATAACTCATAGTAGCCATTAACATAGGCGTTTAGTGTACAGTGATCATTCCAGGAGACAGTTTATTTATGACAAATTTCAGCCTCATATTTGGAAATGTCCATGTCTTACCTTGCGACTCAGCAATCCAGGTGTCCGGCTCATTCGATCTGATTCAGTGACAATTTGGCATTCGACTGGCTTTCCACAGAAATGTCAAACGGTTTGAATACGAGTCTCCATTGCAGAAGCCCGTGAGGCGCCGGTAAACTGGGCAAACAACAATACCTCTGATTTCTAAGGATGAACACGAACAACGAAAACAATGAACCTCCTAAACGGGAGTCATTTCCCGAGCAACAGATATCCAACTTGACTAATGCCAAATATATCTGATAAACGCCGGTAAAATCACTGTCTGTAGCACAGTACAGCTTTAAAACAGTCTTACTGTACACCGCACCTCATAGTACGAGTCTGCGCGCATCTTTCATTTGAATCATAAGCTGTTCAGGACCGCGCGAACTTTCTTGTCCGAATCTCCGCGCGCAGCTTTTAAAACCCAATATCTGCTACAAAATATTTCCCTGTCCCATTGGTTTTACTGTATGAATTCATAAAGTCGCCTTAGATGGTTGCTCTGTGTGAAGCTGTAAATTCCCGTTCAATAAAAGACAATATATTTCGGTAAGAATGCTGTCAGTGACAGAGTGAACGGACTTTCCCTTGTGCGTCTCTCCAAAAAGGATGCAATATGTGCCATGAGTCTTGCGTGCGTCGATGCGTTTCTGTCGACTCTCCTCTAGCCGAGATAAAAACATAATACGGCAGGTTTGCGTGGGACGAGGATCTTAGAGCTCTAAAGCGTATTGATTTCACATCTTGTGAGGGAAGCTCTGCTGTGGATAATAACGATAAAATTTACAGCAAAGTATTTTATCTATCTGTTTATGTAGCCCATTTATTAGTTTAAGTGGACATGGAAAATAACTGTAGAGGAACAAAAACGGACATGATGAAAAAGGATCCTTCTGTCCCTCATGAACATGTGTAAACAATGACTTCAACGATGAGAAACCTACTTAGAGAGATTAGATGCATAGATAAACATGTTTTACATTATTGATGATGACACCCATTCTTTCAAGACGTTATCTGTTTTTTGACTTTATTTTCAGTTTATTTTTTTTAGGTTTGCCATCCTAATTGATGATTGCGTAGCCTACAGCAAATTTCGGACTATTTTTAATTTGGCTTAATATGGCAAAATGCCATTTTTTAACATTCTTCATCTGATTGAATGTTTATTTTTATAAAGAAATTTGCTTTAAAAATCACCTTTTAAAAATGGGTACGGCACCCATTTCTTGGAATGACCCAAGATAACACTGAAGACAGAAAGATCTGTGCTCTTGTAATCGCACTAAAAAGGATCAATTCAAAAAGATTTTGAAACTGCATTTTATTCCTAGAATTCTAAAGGAGTTTTGGTCTATTCTCAGCTGTCTATGTAATGTACATAATGTAGGCTAATAGAAAGGAGGAGGTGGTGTTTCTATAAAAAGTAAGAGTCTGATGGGGATACAGCAGGAGGGAAATGCTCCGATGTGTCCGTGTCTGAGTGCAAAATTGATGTGCCTCAAAATCCCCTTTCATGTGCTCCGTTGGATCTGTAAAAGGGGGAGGGCAAAAAAGGGGTGACACAGAGATACCGACTGAACAGCTAGTTGATGTCATTGCTCAGTAAATCATTTCTGGAGAAAACAAGAACATGGGGAAAATAGATTGTAGAGAGGAAGTGTAAAGGAGAATATGTCAATGTTTGTTATAAAACCTGACTTTTCTGATTCAATGGTTAGAAGCAGTAAGCCCTGGGTGAAAGCATGCCATTTAATAGACTGCTGCCTTTTGTGGTGGCATGTGTCCACACTTTGCTTTTCGCTTCAAAAACAGGCTCAGAGCAAACGGCTGCTCTACACGCTCTCAACCAAAATCCATCGCATCATCACCCACAGCGTTCGACTTGCACAGAGTGAGGTAAAGCCTCATTTCACTTTTCCCTTCTGCCACTGTTTACTTTATCATTTATATGTGATTTCAGACCTTCTCTTTTGTCCATTTTGCTCGGAAAAAGGAAGGCTGTTGTACCTGCGGGCTTAACTTAAGGTTCCGATGAGCTTTGAGATTCAATTTATTTCAGATGAAATTACTTCAGTCCTTTTGCTACAGAACATTAGAGCTGCAAATGAATATCCTTGGGGTACACTTCTTTGGGGTCCATCTGGAGATGGCTATCAGACAGACAGAGAATCTTTGAGAAAAATGTACAGCCATGGTCAGTTGTGACTCAACTGAAATCATAGTCTGCATCCTTCTAAGGCCGCGTTTGAATCCTGATTGCTTCACCCTGGCACGACGAAGCCTGTCCTAATTCTGAGGCTCTTTCAAATGCTTCCTTCGTTTCCTGTGAAATTAAGGATACAACGGGATCGTTTGCAGCCTTTGCCTACCGCAGAATTCATTGTGCGCCAGTGATGACAGGATTTTTTTGGAGAGAAATTGCTGAATTAGTCTTTTAAACGTAAGTATTTGGTTTCAGCTACTCGAATATCAAAATGACAAATGTAAAAAAAGAAAAAAAAACATTGGAGTCAATGTTTACGTTACTGCCAATCATCAACGGCAGCTGTCATAGTTGCAAGGCGACAAGAACAATCCTCTGTAGGCTTGACCGTCCCATTCAACAATGCTCTGTCCAACCTTTTTGGTCTTTGAAGGATGCAGCATCTGAAGTCTAAGTTCTTTGAAGGATCTAGGCTCTGAATTGATACACGACTAAAGATTCAGCATTGTACAAACTCTTTAAGAGTCCTGCACAAGGCTGCTGTTGACATTCACATTGTATAACCTACTGTATTAACATGATAATGGTTAGAATGGTTTGCCTTGGGCTTGGAACAACTCAAGATGGAATAGCAGAAAGGGAAACATTTGTAGTGACCTCCACATAACATAAAATGTGGTGCTTGTGCATTGGTTTTAGCCAACAGAAAATCAGCCGTATCAAGAAATGCAACAAGCGCACAAATTGAAGCACATGTGAAGGGTAGTCCAGTCAGCTGGCCATAAATTGTGCCTCATTAGCTCAGTACCTATGGTGTGAAAAGAAAATAGATAATTTTCTCTGTGGGAAATCTCCAAGGCATATTGTAGTTGAAAAACTTTACTAAAATAAAAAGGTGTATTAAATCCCAACCCATGTAGATGGATTTACTCTAGCTCCTTATATATATAGAAACTGTTCCTTCATATTCCCTCATTTTGTTTTCTATTTTACTCCCTAAATGAAACATTTTAAAGATAAACCACAAAGAATTTCATCAAAAGAAACATGCCAATGAACTGAAAGTCAACAAATACCTTGGACTTCTGTCCTAGAATCCCTATTTGAAGCTGGTAAACATGTGCATGTGCTAAAGGATAAAACAACCTCATGGTTTAAGTAAGAATTGGTTTGAAGCTGTCACTCTAGAAAGTGTTTTCCTGCATATCTCCAATTCCCAGCTGTGACCAAACTGTTTCTGGTTCACTGGTAGACGTGGTTCAAAAAAAGGAGACTTTTGCCATTTGAAAAGCCCATAACATGTTCATTATTTTCAAGTTGTTTAAAAATTAATTTAAAAGGGTAAAATGAAAATGAACCTGTATGATTTTTTTTTTTCTCGTGAAAAAAAATAAGAAAGTCTGTGAGGTCCAGTATTGTTTTGGACCCTATTGACATTCATTGTCGACGAAAACAGCTTAAACATACTTCAAAATAAAAGTTCTGCAAAACAAAAGTTACCCAGGTTTGGAACAACATTAGGGTCAGTAAATGACATTTTTTTCTTTTTGGGGGTGAAATATCGCTTTAAGATCAACAAACTAATCCAGGACTCCAATGTTTTTAAAGGGATACTCGACTTTTTTGGGAAATAGGCTCATTTTACAACTCCCTCAGGGTTAAACTTTTGAGTTTTACCGTTTTCTAATCCATTCAGCCGATTTTCTGATATTTAGAAGAATATCAGTAACCAGACAGTATCTGGTCCCATTGACTTCCATATCAGGAAAGAAATATACTATGGAAGTCAATGAGACCAGAAACTGTCTGGTTACTGATATTCTTTTAAATATCAGAAAATCGGCTGAATGGATTCGAAAACGATCAAACTCAACCGTTTAACTCTGGGGGAGTTGTAAAATGAGCCTATTTCCCAAAAAAGTCGAGTATCCCTTTAAGCCCACGGAAATATTCAGATATTTAAAAGAATAGAAAGTCATTTGTATCTGTGATAATAAATAGCAACCTAGTCTGCCCTCATATTGCCACTTAGATTTTGATCCTGATACCCATTTGTATGAAAAGACTTGGAAAAACATTAAATTATTCACTTCTTATTCACATGCACCTGGCAGGATGTGCTATATTTTGCATACAACATAAGCAGATTAAATTGTTTTACAACTTTGATTTTGTATAAAATGAAGAGACAGTAGGTCTCTGACATCTTGTGTGAAAGATGACAGTACTAGGCGTTATCACCAACTCCTGTTCCTCATTTGCTCCCTAAAATCTTCCATATTCATGGAGTGGCTAAAAATACATGTAGCATCTCTGCCACTTACCCTGCCCCCTGCTCCATGGGGGCTCCCAGCAGAAGAGGTGGTATGAGGTGGAATTTGACACGGATCACCCTACAGGTGAACCCACAGTGGTGAGGTCTTTCAGGCATAGCAGGAGTTTTTCTTGTTTTTTCTCAAAACATATGTGTTGGTGACGCAGATTACAGGTTTTTCTCTGCGGATGAGGTGATTGACAGTACCGGCTCAAAGGCAAGTTTCTGCTGGATAGCATTTAAGTGTAGTGTACCAAACGGGAAAGAGAGCCCTGTGCTTCTATTGTGTTGCTGCTTTAAAGTGGTCATACACTTACCTAAAGGACTATTAGGAACACCATACTAATACTGTGTTTGACCACCTTTCGCCTTCAGAACTGCCTTAATTCTTCGTGGCATTGATTCAACAAGGAGCTGAAAGCATTCATTAGAAATGTTGGCCCATATTGATAGGATAGCATCTTGCAGTTGATGGAGATTTGTGTGGTGCACATCCAGGGCACGAAGCTCTCGTTCCACCACATCCCAAAGATGCTCTATTGGGTTGAGATCTGGTGATTGTGGGGGCCATTTTAGTACAGTGAACTCATTGTCATGTTCGGAGGGGGAGGCAGAGGCGGAGGGGTCTTGAATCTGCCTGAAGAGGTTGTATTTGCTGTAACAACTGCCTTGCTATACATTTTCCCACTTACAACATGACTACCTACCAAATAAATAAATAATTTGACTCAAAATATTGATTTAAAAAAGAGTTTATTAACTTAAAAACAATTATATTACCGGAGTCAACAACTGTGTCTATAGCAACACGATCTAGCTGTTAAAACACATGAAATGGTAAAATATGTGATCGACGAACATGAATATGTGACGACAAACGACTTGTAAAGGTGGTTCAGAGTGATTCTTTCTTTTGGGAGACAATAAGTTTATTTATTATGCACCTTTGACTTCGCAACTTTGCAGAACATTACACACTGCATGAAAGCAATATTTTAAAAACAAAAATATAGGCACTTTAATAATCAAATAGTTTTTTGTAGTGAATTATCTTGTCAGTGAATTACCAAAGGAAATAGAGAGCTCCTGATGAAAAAGTAGCTAAGATAATCAGTGAGCAATTAAATTTTCCAATTACAGAAATGCCAATCTTTGTGACATGGGTGGGTGGTTAAGACTTTTCCATTTCAGTAAAATAAAAATAAAATTGAAGTTAGAATCAATAGTTTAGATCTGAGCAGACATGGAAACTAGATTAAAAATAATAATAAGCTGTGTTATACAAATATAAGCTGTAGAAATGGTTGCTTTAATAATTCATAAGCTCAATCTAAATTGAAAGGAACATGAGTATTACAAAGTGCGTATTGCCGATAGGGAGGATTGTTATCAGTATACCAAATTGTTTCTATCTACAGTGACAATAGAAACAATGGATTTGAGGCTGGCTAAAAAACATCCAGAAAAGCACAAGGGAAAAATGGAAAAGAGAAACATGAAAGGACTACAGTACAAAGACCACCATATTCGTTTACAAGTTACAAAACAAGACGTTAGACCTAACTGAATCATCCAGCTTACCATGTCTATGTACTTAAAGTAAAAAAAAAAAGTGTAATGCAGAGACTGAATGTGTAGAACAAAGTGTCTTATTATAATTATGGTCCTTTTAAATGCCTGTCTTTTTCAAAGTTAATGCTTTGACTGCAGCATTAACTCTAAGCAGGATTTAGACTTGAATGCCAATTCACATCCACTGAGCTTTATCAAGCCAAAACACAAATTGACCTCTCTTTGGTTTTATCAACCTTTTAAAAAGTGAGCTTTACAAAGATATATTGAAATTGCAGAAGTCAATTAACATCTCTCTGTCGTCAGTCTTCGTGTCGTCAGTCTTCGTTGAGTGGTGATCAGAGCTTCAAGCCACTGAATCACAGTGAGATTACTTATAAAGTACTTTCTTACTGCCTTGTAACATTGCATGGAAAAAAAACTTGTGAATGGAGATAAGTTCAGTGTCACAAATGAATGTCTAAATCAATATTTTAGCTTTGACAGCACTAGACATACTGTATGTGGTTTGACCTGCTCAGACCTGCAGTCTTGTTCGGCTTTATTCATTTCTGTCTGGTAAATCAAGTTTATGGAGGCAGAAAAGTATTCCCTAACGATCTTTTGTCATTAACATCAAAAGCAGTGCATCCAATCAGACTCTGTATTTTAGTGTGAAGACATCACTAAGTTCAATTAGCCAAACTTGCCTTACTCATCCTTGAAAACCATGAAACAATTATGACCCAGACTGCTTTAAATACTTGTTCACTTGCAATGAATATATGCATGCTTTGTACAGACCACACATCTCTAATGTGTTATTGGCTTATTATGATTAATACTATTTTAAATATTTAATTGATTATTTATACATATATACTCCTGGCCACTTACTTAGGTACACCTTGCTAGTACCAGTTTGGACTCGCTTTTGCCTTCAGAGCTGCCTTAATTCTTCATGGCATAGATTCAACAAGGTGTTGGAAATATTCCTCAGAGATTTTGGTCCATATTGACATAAAAGCATCACGCAGTTGTTGCATATTTGTTGGCTGCACCCCCTTAACTCTTTTTATTAACAGCATTTTTTTGAACAATTATTACTGGGCTGACCTTAATCATATTCTCACAGTTAAAGTACTAAAGTTAAGTTGGATGCTGCTGATTTTTAAATAAGGGTCTGTATGTTTTTTTGTTTTTGTTTTTTCAAAGAGAAACAAGAAATCGAGGTCAGAAGCAATGACCTGTCTTGGGAGTGTATAAACTCACGGTGGTTGGCAGGACATTGAGTTTGGGTTACTGCCAAAGACATTGTCAAGGCCATCATAAACGACCTTACTTTTCCAATGTTCTACTGACATAAGGGAGATAAATTCAGGCTTGCTTTACATTTTGATCATTGTTGTTTTGTGAATGTTGTAAGGTACACAGTATATTTTATTATATTTCAGACAGTTGAATTAAAAAATAATTGTAAAAATAATTAAAAATCACGGTATAATACATTTATATTTTTGTAAATATATGTGTAGACCTTGTATTTATTAGACAGCTCTCTGAATGCTTGATTATAGGCTATACGTTAATCAATAGCAATACATATAATGACCTGTATATTATTATCTTTCTTGTTCTTAATTTCTTGTTCTTTCTTGATGGTTAACTCGGTGTAAAAAACAAGATTTCTGCCTGAGCAAAGTCAAATTAAATGTCAAAACATTCTAGTTATTGAGTTGCACTTGACTGATTCGCTTGATTATGTACTTGTTTTAGACCCTTTGAACTTTGAAATTACTTTTGAGATACAGTTCCATTTGAGTGGTTATATCACGATGTGGAAAAGTGACATCTATTGTGATTAAAAGCAAAACGTGAGTAGGTTTTCCTGTAAAGAAGTGTGTGTTGTAAGATATGAGGTATTTTATTGAAGACCTGTTTGAGTTCAAAAGATATCATCAAGGTTTCTCTCAATAACACAAGGGCAAAAAACCGCTCATATCTGAGCTGACACGAGACTGACAATCTCTCTTTTAATTTTGTTATTTTACTTCATGCATCTGGCCCCTGGAAGTTTTTCAATTTCAAACACTCAGGTTTGATGTTGCATGTCCATACAGTATCAAGTTACTTATACAGTATATGGGCAGTATATATTTTTTACTTATATTTATCAGATGGTTGCTCCTGCAATGTGCCTTGTAATGAGATGTACTGTATCCTACTTCAAAATAGCTTAGAGTCTGGAGTTTCAGAGTGTCTTAATGTAATTTGAAGTAGGCAACTTTGTGCTTGTCTGCTAACCAATAGGCCAAAGACTCCGAATGGGCCAAGTACTCCAAATGTTAGGGTCATATATATATATATATATATATATATATTTTTTTTTTCCCCCAATAAATTCAAGAAGAATTTAATGGGCCAAGCATTGATAGAATAGCCTGAGGTCCCACTATACCGTTAAAATCTAAAATACAAGAGGGGGCAATGTCCTGTATTATTATACTTCTTAAACATCACAATAAATAACTGTGTGTTGTAGAAGGGAATGGTATGCACACTATCCAAGCCGAATCAATAGTCATTTCCTCCATATTACACTCTTCTCTTTGGGATTCAAATAACTCACAGTAGCTGGGAGTTATGGATTTCTGCCCCATGGATTCATCCAGCATTGATGAGTTTGGATGTTGGCTCATTACAGCTGTCAAAGAGTAATGTTTGCTCATAGCTTTCTCAGCTCCGTTTCTAAAAAAAGAAATACACTGGGTAATTTGTTTCCCTGAGACTTCTTGCAACCCAGCTCATATCAGGAGCAAGTGCTGATGTGACATGATGGTGAAACATACTTCTTAGACACCTGCTCTCTGAACTCTAAGGCCCGGTTTACGCTAGTGCGTTTTCGTTTTAAAATGCATAACTTTTTCTGCTTTGATATCTTTCCATCAAGCTTTTTTGAAGGGCGAACGTTGTCAACATAACTCACTGGAAATCCAAAAAAACTTCCACACCTGAGACTTCAATGAAAAAGGAGGGGATTCAAGTTCTGTTGATCCATGCTATCTTTTGAGTGGCTATAGCTAAGTTAGAGGAGGTTGACCATAGACTCACAGCACTTCAACACGCCACATTTGTAGCCAATCAGCATGAAGGTGTGTATAAACAGGATGGGGGAGGAGGAGAGAGGGAGAGCTCAGTGCGCAAGACAGACATTAGCAGAATTGAAAGAGAGAGATGGCAGAAAAAATATACTTCCTGGGAAAACTAGCTTGCTACTGGAAGAGGTGTTAGTGAGGCCAGTAGGGGTTTCTCACCCTGTGGTCTGTGTGTGGGTCTTAACTGATTGGGAAACTCTACTGTCAAAAAGCACTGTCTTTTAGATGAGCTGTTAAATCGAAGTACTGACTGTGGTCATGAAAAAATCTCAGGATGTCCATCGAAAAAAGATGGTTTAGTGAAAAATCCAAAAAATATAGGTTTAACCCTAGTATCCTGGCCAAATTTGCCCATTGGTATCAGTCAATAATCATGGCCTCCTAATCATCCCTATATATACTAATAGGCTCAATCGTCCTGTGTCTTCTCCACCAATAAGCTAGTGTGTGTGGTGGGCATTCTGGTGCAATATGGCTGCCGGCGCATCATTCAGGTGGATGCTGCATATTGGTGGTGTTTGAGGAGATTCCCCCCTTCCATTTGTAAAGCGTTTTGAGTACAGAAAAAATCTCTATATAAATGTAACAAATGATTATTACTATTAATCAGAGAAAATCGAGTACTGACTGAAATGTGTGTCTTAGAGTAAGATGGTCATTTCTTTCTCCCAATTCCAGTTGTCATGGTGGTCACAGTGATCCTGCATATTTCCTTCTAAGCTGTTAATGCTGTTTTTCTCTTCTCCTCTCAGTCTGTTAACAGCTCTGTATTGATCTGTTCCTTTAATCCGTTTTGAGAAGAAGCAAACACAAGGAGATTAAGTCTATGACCACAGCGCACAGCTACAGAGTGTTCAGGGATATACACTGCGTCTATTTCCATAAGGCCGAAAAGAAAAGAGCGAATGCACGGTCACTTTTTTTCTGACCGACTAAATCCTAAATAAATAATAACGCTATCAGTTGCAAAATGCAGGTCGTAGTTTATGACAGACAAATATTTATAAATGGGATGTCTGTGCATTCTGGAAGCAACAACAACCACCTGATGAGATTATTAAATCAGTGGATCACTCGTTTATTCGATATTATACCCTCAGCGAATAATGCAAATGAAAGAAATAAGAACATCTAGTTAATATACTATGTCATCTTGTATTCCGTGCTAAAGGGAGAAATATTGTCTCATCTAAGGGAATTTACAGTATCATCAGAGCCAATGGAAGCACAGTACATTTGGATGAAAAGGAGATTCATCTAATATAAGGGATAATTGCTCTAAATGAGACTGCAAAAACTCAAAGCCCATTTCAGAATGTACTACTTCATTTAATTTTTCTACTTTTTCATCCCCTCTACTTTGAGTGTGGGAGATTGGTTAGTTGTAACATTTTTTGCTTTAACATCTCTAACTCTGCAGTTTTTATGCCGGTTATCTTGAAAAGATAATATTTTGCAGAAGAAAGAAGAAAGAAAGTTTTGGAAAAACATGTGGGCGAGTAAATGATGACAGAATTGTAACTTTTGGGTGAACAGATATAATGTCCCCACATTTATACAAATCGAAGTTTTATTTATTTATTTACTGTATCTGTCAAAAGTTTGAGAACATTAAAATGTATTTAATGTTTTAAAAGGTATTTTATATGCACCAAGGCTAAATGTATCTCTTCAAAAATATAGAAATATTTTTACAATTTAAATTAATTGTTTCAATTTTAATATATTTAAAAATTTAATTTATTCCTGTGATGGCAAAGCTGAATTTTCAGCATCATTACTCCAGTCTTCAGTGTCACATGATCCTTCAGAAATCATTCTAATATGCTGATTTGCTGCTCAAGAAACATTATTATTATTATAAGTTCTACAGTCACTTTTGAGGATGCTGGTTGTATAGTGATTTTACTTAAGTGGTTTAACTGATGTTGTTATAACCGAACCCATATTGGAACCACCCCAATCCGCTATTTGAAACACATTTGTTTTACTCATTGTATCAGCGGATTGTGTTGCAAGCAACAGGCTTTAGCTTGTCTCCAGCTCACCCAAAAACAAAAAAAGCTCTCATTCTCACCTTCTGCGCACAGTGACCACAAATTTCAAACCAATCAATTGAAATTGATTGATTCACTCAGACAGGTACTTCAGGCACAAAGTCCAGGTTGTGTTGCTCTCTGCACCACATGTAGGAGAAACCCGAAGCTCAGCTGCTAAATTTGGGACCTTAAATGTCAGCTCAAATAAAGTGTCTGCTGTTCCACTCCACTGTGAGTTTTAGAGGTTGAGAGGAGACGAGAAAATGAAGGGCCAGTGGCAGGAACAGAGGCCTTAACCATCATTCAGACAGATGGATGTGAGTGACCTGCCTTGAGAAGCCAGGGCACAGTAACACCCCGACACTAAAGCTCAAATCAGTCAGAACCATGTCTGAAGTTACTGTGGGCCAATTGAGATTGTTCTACCTGCTGTTGATGTTTGAAGACAGGGTGTTTTAGAAAGGTGACATGCCATCATTTGGTAAACACTTCAGGATGCCACAGCTGGGGTTATTTGTGAGGTTACTTAAACAATTTTGCATGGTTTGAAAATTCAAGGTGTCTTTGAGTTGTGAATTCGAGGCCCTGTAGCTGAAGTGCCATAAATAGACTTTTTTTTCCAATTCAAGCAGTTTTCTTTGTGTGGCACTTGAGTGACATCAAGTATGTAGGCTATTTTACCACTTCCACCATTTGTCCTTGAAGAGCTGAATAGATTGTAAATCTTATTCAGAAACTGTATTACTGTAATCATTTTCAAACATGCTATTATTATTACCTCCATCTGGGTTCGGGTAGGCTTTACACTTTTAGAATAAAAAAACAAGAAATTAGCAAATTCTGTTGAGTTTAGTTAAGGTTAGCCTTCATTTCAGTTCAGTTCAAGTTCATCCAACAGCATTTGTGACAATGTTAGCAGAAATGTGAAGCTTATAAATGAATTTGAGCTGGTTTTAAGCTGTTGTATTAGGTTGCTAAGCTGTTGCTTAGTCAATATGTTGAAGTGGCAACGTTAATTTTGGATAACTTTACACAGAAATTATTTGTAAGCATTTGTTTTTACCTTAAAGTCATGTTAACATTGTTTGTGTGGTGCTTAACTATTAATATGGAGTCGTTTAGGAATTGGCCCCATTCACTTCCATTGTCAGTCCCTATGTATAACGTACTCGGTTACCGTAGCGTAATAACACAGTCTCATCCCAAGACGTCATATAACTGATGCTTTTGACCATACAGTACGTCAACATCCGCCATTTTAGGGTACCCTTAAACGTCGGTTAGATGACAATCCTTTACCTTTAACGTCAGTTAGGTGACGGGGTAGGTTTAGGTCTGGGGTAGGGTTAGGATTCAATAACGTCATCTAGCCGACGTTTAAGGGTGCCCTAAAACGGCGGATGTTGACGTATGGTCAAAAGCGTCAGTTGTATGACGTCTTGGGATGAGACCTCGGTTCTCTCTAGAGAGGGAACAAGTATTGCATAAGTTTAGCTTACACTATGGGTAAAGTAATTTTTACTTGAGGTATTGATGCCAAAAATTATCCTTAATTTTGCATTCTTTGTCAGCAGTGCAGCAGCTAGCAGACCTAGAGCAGGCTGTCTAGCACGCTCATTTGCTGCTTTGCGGCAACTGCAGCAGCCTACCACTGAGCCAGACGTCACGCCCAATGGTCACAGCCCACCAAGTGTGGCTTAGCATATAAAAGCATAGCATAGCGTATAAAAATATTTTTCTAGCTCATCGACCCCTGAATCCAGTTCTGCATCCTCGACGTCAGCCCACTGGCTAAAGTGTTGCTCTGGTGCTGGCGCTGACCCAGCCATCTCATCTTCCTCTTCCTCTTGCATCTGCTGGGCATTCACCTCAGTTGTAGCTCTCTTAGGGAAGCTGGCCAACTCTCCACGTGCACTTTCATATATTTCCTCCCTCTCTTCTGTGGTGAACTTCTGAAGCTGCTTGAATTTTGTCCAGAGCAGCACGGCAAGCTTTTCATGGTGTCCCAAAACTATCCGTTCAGCCAAAAGTCCCATGCACCTATTAAATAGAATAGAATTAGTTGATCCATCAAAAAAAACAAAACACTTAATTAGGTCTAACTATAGCAAACAGTGGAAAAAAATAAAATGGCTAATATATTTTTTTAAATTTTTTATAGAGCTACATATACAGGAAATCTGTTGGAAAATTAGAAGGGTAATTATTAGACACTTACCTGTGTATCCTGAGTGGCACTGGATCAGCTTGGGACTGTGAGATTTGGCAGTGGGTCATCAGCGTGGTTTTCCAGAGGGCCACTATGTTGATTGTACAATATTTTGAGCCAATGAGCTCTACAGTTGCCTCCTTAAAAGGCTGCAGGAATTGGACAATCATCTGAAGAATGTCTTTGGATATGTGACTCATGCGATGCATCTCTCCTTTTTCAAGCAGAATGGACTGAATGTCTTCAAAATGCATTAAGCACAGATTTGACCATCTCCAGTTTAGTATTCCATCTTGTTTGACATCCTTGTTTCAAAGACTGCTTAAGTTGAAATCCAGAGTGTTTAAAAAATGTTGTCAGGGTCTTGCATTGCTCAATCCTTCTTGCAGTTTTTCCTGCTCTTCATCACCTTCCTTAGACTTCTTAAAGGTGTGCTTCAGCACTGTATTCAGTACATGTGAACCCTTTGGGAGAGCGCTGCCTGCACATTTGCACCTTGGTCACTGACAAACACAAGTCTGTCAATCTCATTTGGCAATAGAGCAAATTCACCTAGTTGCTTGAGCAGTTCTGTCTTCAGGTTTAAAGCCGTTTTCTTTGCCCCAGATGGAAGTGCACATGTACATATGATCCTGGTATTAAATTCCCAGGCATCATCTATATAATCCAGTATAATGCAAGTGTAACTGACCTTCCTATGGTCACATATCTGTGGATACTCCATGTGCCAGTCCTTCAGCTATGGCTTTCGTAAATGTTTGGGTCAAAACATTTTTACCCCACGACCTGGGGCTCTATCTTGCACCCGGCGCAAATGACATTATACTAACGCATGTCTCATTCTTATTTTGCACCCAAACATTATTATTATATTATGATATTTTGCAATATATCATATATATTAATAAAATTGGATTGTCATGAGTGATCATTCAGGCATGAAATATTTGAAATTCAAGTATAAGGCACCCATTGGAGTGGAAATAATTTCCCCCCATTTTATTATCCTACTTTGGTGCTTCAAGCACATAAACCTTCCTCATAGCCATGCAAAGCACTCTTCTGCAATTTGCAGCAAATAAGAGCACAAACCATTCGTGAAAGTGTGAGAGAATAAGAAAGACACAGAAAACATACTGTATTAGGGAGATCTCACATTGATGAATAAGGCACTCATTTAAAAGTCATTTTGAAGTCTTCATCATGCACAATGGGTCTTTGCGGTGCTTTGCAGCTTGTTATTAATTCTAAACGTAGGCTAAGGCACATTCATCTTCAGGTGCGGAGAGGGAGGGCCAGTCATTTATACAGGGGAAGAAGTTAAGCATAGTCTCCACTGGGAGATGAAACGCCTACCTGCTCTGATGTCATCATTCATCAATGCCTAATAGCTCAGAAACGGGGTCATTACTAATCAGGGATGACCTTTCATCTTGGTTCTCTTCATGATGTATTGCATGAATGTCGACACTGCCTGCTTAATAAGAGCTTATGGGTAATTAGTTTATCTTTTATGTTGTTGTTCCTAATACACGATTTAACAGAATCTACATCTATTAGATACATAACAGAAAAGATATATATAGTTTGATTATTGTCGATGAATGATTTAAAGACCCTGACCTTCATCTAAACTCCACCATCATCTAAACATGTGTGCGGATAGGTGTGTAAACGATGAAGCACTGAGCACTCACTACTCTCCCTTGTATTAAGAGTCTAGTATAAGCCTTACTGTAAATCATGTAGTCGACACATTAGAAGGGAAAGCGATCTTCTGTTCTCCGTATTCTCCTCTCAGAATTATTTATTATTGTTGTATTGGGGCAGAAAAGATGGGAGTTGGTGAGATGGGTTTTTCTGGTCTTCTGCAGATCACAGTGTAATGTGCTAATGGATTCCACAGCAGCTCAGACTGCACTGTGAGTGGGCAGGAACTCTGTTACTACAGTATAAATCCATCGCCTGCAAGCCTTTTGATCTCCCACCAGTGCACAGAACACTTTTGAATTACAGTATCTTTTGTCTGCACAACTGTGTGGCATCAACAAGTCTCATTTGATCTACACTTTCAGAGCATTATATGAATATCGTCCTGAAATGCAATATAAATCTGTAAAAAGATCTGTAAGTGTTTATCATTCACAATACCCTTGAAAATATCTCTGCAGAATTATGGGGGTAGACTTGTTGCATTATTTCAAATAAATAGATTATGATCCACAAATAAATGTAAAGAGATTTCACACCAAAAAAATATATAAAACTTGCGTATAAATAAACTGAGATTTGCAAATAAAAATATATATTTACAAATGTTTTTTAAGCTACAAACACAACTCTGGCATTTATTTGTGAACCGCTTTCTGTGCATTTGTAAATCCCCTCATGCATTTGTGAATCGGTTCCTGTGCATTCGTAAATCCCCTCACGTATTTGTGGATTTTGAAACACTTCTACCGTCGAGGTGCAGACAAATCAACAAATAAGTGGACTCCACCCCCCCGTTTCCTCAAGCCAATCAGATAACGGCCACATTGAGCTGACCAATTTATTTGTGAATTTGATATATTTTTTGAATCTCTTTACATTTATTTGTGGATCATAATCAATCTATTTGGAGTAATGTAACTATTCTACCCCCATACCATAGTACCATCACTCTCAGAAAAAAAAGGTACAAAAGCTGTCACTGGGGCTTTACCTATTCAAAAGGTACACTTTTGTACCCAAAGCAAGGCTGCATATTTGTACCTTAGTGGTACATATTAGCACCTAAAATGTACATATTAACACCTAAAATGTACATATTAACATCTAAAATGTACATATTAGTACCTAAAATGTACATAATACCACCTAAAATTGACATATTAACACCTAAAATGTACATATTAGCACCTAAAATGTACATATTAACACCTAAAATGTACATATTAGCACCTAAAATGTACAAATTAGCACCTAAAATGTACATATTAACACTTAAAATGTACATATTAGCACTTAAAATGTACATATTAGCACCTAAAATGTACATATTAGCAGCTAAAATGTACATTTTAGCACCTACAATGAACAAAAGTGTACCTTTTGAAAAGGTACAGCACCAGTGACAGCTTTTGTACCTTTTTTTCCTGAGAGTGGATGTTTAAATGTGAGGAGAAATACTAGCTCATGAGTAACAGAAATTGACACTGTTTGGTCATATAAAATGCCAAACAACTAGAATGATTGCATTTTCAAGAACATGTTGTTGAGAAATCCAAGGATTTGTGTATTTTAAGAAGCTTTTAAAGTTTTATATAACTCCAATTATCTATAGTAAATTAATACTTTAAGACATGTATATTAAGCACTGTCTAAAATTGAAAAACTGACACTTTTAATCTCCAGTCGTTGTAATCCTCTGATAACACAGAAGAGACAAAGTAGGCATCCTATTGTCATGGAAATGAGAACATGAAGTGCCTCCACTGAGGTACTGAATAAAATCAAGTGTTTGTTTTTCCTCACAGATTGGCTGCTATTTAAAAAAAAAGCCACCAAACTCTAGAGGTGATAAATAGAAGTAAACGTTGTATTCAAGCTCTAATTGTAGCTGTAAACTTTATATATATATATATATATATATATATATATATATATATAAATAACTAAAAACTGAAAAACATTCATCAACCTCTGCTTCTAAGGATGAATTTTGTCGCATAATCTCTCCGTTATTAGTCTTTATCCTATGAACTCATTAGAACAAGCCCTGTTTCCCCCCCATCTTATTGTGTTTTTTTTCTGTGGTGGTGGAGATAAAGATCCTGTTTGTTCCTCTTACAAAGCATATCCTTTTAGCTGGTCAACTGCAGCAGGATAAATGAAGGGCATCAGCTAGTCTGGCAGAGCTTTGATCAGCTCTCTGTTTTTCTGCATTTACATAGATACATTTTTTAACTCACTTTGCATTTTGATCAATACCATCAACAGCTAATTTGTAATGAAAAGAATCAGATAAATCAAGCGCAAATCATATATGGATAGTGTATTGTGAATTGAGTCTGTGCTTCAAAGTGACAGATCCAACCAGAGATTGACTCTTCAATGTTGAATGCACGATATGTCAAAGCGTATTGATTCTGACACGTACAGCAAATCTCACTGCGCACTTCAATCGCTGCCCAGGGGGCGAAAACAGAAGGTGCGAATGAAGTATCATAAGATCACAAATGAACCATGTCAGATAAATGAAAAGCTTTAAATCTCTCATTCTCTGCTTCTCTCTGCTCCACTTTCTCTTTTTGAACGAGACCATATCACTTATTTAACCCTCATTTTGAGGAGACTCGTGAAGTACATCTTGACCCACTGCCACCCCTTCAGAAGGTTTCTGCTCAACCCTTAGGTCATGTCACTCCTCTCCACAAAACCATATGCATGTTTACAAGCACAACCCACAAGGGCTCTCCTCAACACATGTCAGTGTGTGCTATTTCATTTGAAGTTAGAACGGCAATACAAACATCTAACCATGGGGGAAAACTAGATGAGTTGTGATTGCAATCAAATCCATCATTGACCCCTGCCTATGAGTTGGCCACTCACATTATGATCTCCTCTTTTCACTTGAAACATTGAAATCCCTTTAAATACTTTACAATATCTCAATATTAGCATATAATAATTTGCAACCAAAATTACATAGTTTGAAGTTTTAATAACTTCAAAAAGGTTTAAAAAGATCATTCACTCTGCTTTTTATATATATTTTTTTGCATGCATTTAGTATATTTACTTACCAAAGCATTTTTGTTTGCATGATTTTGCTTTAATTATGAAACTAAAAGGAGATTTTAAGATGGTATTTGAACTTATCCTTTAGTTATTTGAAGATAACTTTTTTTAAATGAAATGGTTCAATAGTTCAAAATGTTTTTGCTTTAATTATAAACAAGAGGAGGTTTCAAAATGAAATTTGCAATTTTCCTGTGGCTATATTCAATGAAAACATTAAGGTAGCCTTACGGAGTCCAATAGATCAAGCTAAGTTGTTCAAATGCTACTGTAAATGTCAGCTATAGTGTTGTATTCTTATGAAAACACACAGACGATGCGGTACAGTTAAATATTGCCAGTAACCACTGGTGATGACTGATCATTTGAAGCAGCGTTTTTCCCCTGTGGTCACATTTGTACCCACATACTGTCTGTTTTCCTCTGAATCTTCTCCTGTCTCTCTGACGTTCTCTTGTCTTTGTCCTTCTGCTGACAGAGTTCATCAGTACAACGTCTTACTCTGGAGCAGTCCAGATGGGACAGGAATGGGAGGGCGCTTCTCTGCACCTTAGGTTGTGATAATTGAAGCGACAGCAGGGGCCTCTGGGATATTTCATGACAGATGCATAGTTTCGAAAGGAATGTAAATTGCCTCTGAACATGGCAGGCGGAGCATCATTTGCACAGGTCAGCCCTGATGCCAAGAGCCCTTTACCTCTTCCTCCTCAGTGGGTTAGTGGTTTTAATTAACCCCCTGGCACCCTTTGCGTCCCTAACACATGGACAGGAACGCTTTACACACCTAATTTCCCCCACAATGCTGTTCCAGCACAACAGATTGTTAGGGCAGCTGTAGCTTGTACTGTAAATCTACAAGCTACTGACAATTTAAAAAGATCAACTATTGTCAAAAAGAGACTTAAGCTATTCAGTAGGAAATATATTTAATTATCATTCAACTTTTCTGACTAAGTTGTTGATCAGTAAGATTTTATTTTTAAGCTGTTTATATTATTAATAATAAGATTTATTAATAAAGCGCCTTTCCCAAGCTCAAGGTTGCTGTACAAGTATATAACAAAAACACAGCATTGAGCATTAGGCATCCCATAGTACATTCTTCGATCACAGTAAAGACGTGTAATTATTTTTCTCATGAAAATCTAATTCAAATCAATGCTGTTCTTTAAAATCTTTCTATTCGTCAAAAAATTCTCGAAAAATAAAATACAGTTTTTAGTAAAAATATTATATTGCACAACTGTTTCCAGCATTAAAATGTTTTTTTGAGCACCAAATCAGCATTAAAATGATTGCTGAAGGATCATGTGACACTAAAGACTGGAGTGATGATTACATATGAATACATTACATTTTAAAATAAATTAAATAGAAAGGAGTTATTTTAAATTGTATAAGAAAATTTCTCAATATTACTTTTATTACTTTATTTTTGATCAAATAATGCCTTGAGCATGAGATGTCTTTTTAAAAATGTTCTTGTTAATATATAAAAAAAAGTTATATACAAAACTGATAAACTGATCTGATACCAAACTTTTAAATGTTTTTAAGGGAAAAAAAATACGTTTTACAGCACCTTTAATTATAGTGCTTATGTGCATTCAAGAGGAAACAACATAACTTGTAAAATCCCTTGTACAATACGTTTCAGGCATTTCTGAACACTAATAATGAACTGATGTGCTAAAATGATTAAAGCTGTTTGAGAGAAAGACTTAAGAGTAGCCTATATTGTATAATTTTACATGAATAGCTTTTATTGAATTACCTTTTTTACCATTGTATAACCTTTACTGGAGATGCTACTATTTTGAAAACAGCTGAGCTAATGTACCGTCATGTAGCTAAGTTAGCTTTTAGCAATTCCCCAATAGTGCATCAATAGCCAATTCTCAATATTTCTTCCATTGTAGCCATTTCTAAAGTAAGATATTCAGCATTGCACCAACTCGGCAAAACTTCAGCCTCCAGACTGTTATCCGCTCTATGTGCAGGTTCATTTGCATGATTCTGTCATACTTCTGCATATTCACAATGTAGTCCTTGACGTTGCTTAGGATGATTTAGTCAAAGAGGTAGTTGAAGAGGGTTTGTTGTGATTCCATTGTAAGGCAATGCCTCTTCGCAGACCAGATTTAGGTCAGCTCACCTCAAGCACCTGCTGGAGAAGTCAAATTTATCCTCAGCACAATGCCCTCCCCCTAAGCTAGAGCTGAGTAAATAATCAGGCCAATGCTATAAATGTGATCACTAGCTACTGGCTGCAGGGTGACAGTTTTAGTGTCTTTGTTCCACACGTGTCAAACTAGCATACTAGACCCAAACGCAAATCTGACATTTTGAAAAGTGCCACTGTTATAGTCAGAGTTGCTGAAGACTCAGCTGTTCTGTTGGCGGAAGAAGGCAGATGGAGCAGAAATAGCCAGCGGGTTTGCTACATGATGGGTGTGAACCACGATGAGGTGCTAAACGGAAGCATTTGGTGAAATACAGTAATGCTACCCGGTGGCTGTAAAGAGATGTAGAGGACAGTCTCATTATGTAGATGATGCCTTTGACGGGTTGACTGACCCATGACTGCCATCATGACGAATGTGACTGCATTAGGGATCCATCAGTCTCAAGCTGAATCAGATCAGATGAGTTCGAACCACCACATAAGCAACATAGAGATAATACATTTGCATAACACAATAAATGCACATTTATACATATCATAACAATAGTTCATAGTTTGGTTGAATTTATTCATAACAGATTGAATGTGCTTCATATGTGACCTCAGTCATTATGGAGGTATTGTATGATAAATGGAGGCTCATCAGGAAACATCTATCAAACTGATAAAGGCTTATTCAAGAGCCTCTGAAATAAAAGGAACTGATTGCTTGAGTAACATAGACAAAGGTCATGCTGAAATCTGAATGAACAGTCCACAGAATGGGATTTTATTTGTTATATTGTGAGTTTTTGTTCACAGCATGTATATTTTGTCTTATTATACTTGATGAAAACAAGAAGAAAACCTGTTTGTAATGTGTATACATAGTATGCTCTTTGCAGTGAAAGGCTTTTCGTATAGAAAGGCCTGACAACAGGAATGCTTGGTTCACAGATACCATATGTAGTTCGGCCAACACTATAAATATCATGTAAATATATGGGGAAAGAGGAAAAACATGCAGTGAAAATATAGTGCTTTTGGTTGCTAGGAAACTGACAAACGGAGCTCTTTTACACTAATGCCAAGCACAGCTGCATATTATCAGGGGCTTTCAGATTGGACTGTTTTCAATTTTAATGGGGGGACGATATTAATTCAGTCAATTTCTGGCAAATGTTCATGATGCTGCACTGCACCTCGTTTTTTTTTTAAAGTTGGATAAGGGCAAACCAGCCATTATGGCTCATTTCAGGTGTAACAATATGAAAAATGCTAGGCCATCTATGTGTTTAAAACCAATTATTGCATTAGGGATGGTAATTTGCTCTTTATCAAGGCTGAAATGTCTTAATTGATTAATAGCACACCCCATGAAGCAAAGTTCATGATTGCGATATTACCAAACAAAAACACATCCTTGACTGTCAAAGTCAGAGAAGCTCTTTTCTGTTTTGACTCCCGTGCCCTTTGAGTGAGATACTGTATCATAATTATGAGTTGCAAACAAATGAATGACAGTGAGAGAGATTATTTCCGTTTATTTTTCACAAGTTATGTTTCCAGCTTGAAGGTAACATTAGTCACATGACTGATTCTGTTTTGTGAAATGTTAAGGGGAAAACACCCTTTTTATAGTGAAAATGAGGCATGCTTGGCGAATTCATGCCAGGCTCTTCCAGTTGCCAGGTCATGGTTTTGCCTTTTAAATGAACTTCTAAGTTCACATTGAAGCAGAATGTTCCTGTATGGCCATTTGATGCTTTGTTTTGGGTGTAGGCCTAGTCTGTTATTTTATTTTTTATTTTTTTTCTAGTAAATATTGACAGCTGCAGTGAGTCAGGGTGTCCCTAAGGCACTGTGCCCCAGTGTCACCACTCATCTGCTCCACACATGCTTACACTAATGTAGAGAAGCTCTTAGCACCATCTAAAGTGCTTTTGCTTTGACTATCAAAAGAGTGCTGGAAAATCACTGCTTTGGAAATTACAAAAACAACACCAGGAAAAAAAAAACAGCCAACATTAAAGTGCTTTTGCAAAGTTTTACACATAAAAATTATTTTATAGTTCTATAGATCTATAGTTTATTTTGTATAGCTTCCTAAAGACTGGTCAGAAAGAGAACCTTCAATAACACTTTGTATTTGTATTGTATTTGAGGAGATAAGCCTACATTGTGAATTGAGGTGAGGCAACATTCTCTGTAAATATGCTCCAGAACAATATTTATTGTGAAATGTATTGTCTTAATTTTACGAACAGCATGTTGTCTTTATAATAACATGCTTTTGGCTGTTTATATTAAAATAATCTGTTCACACTTTAATAATTTAACACTTTAGATTAGGGTACAATTCTCTCTATATTAACGACTTGCCTCAAACTCCTAATTGCTTATTAACAGAGATCCACTCATTAACGTTGTCGTAAGGTAGTTGTTAAGTTTAGGTATTGGGTAGGATTACTGAATGTAGAATGTGGTCATGGAGAATAAGGCATTAATATGTGCGTTGTACTTTATGCAGTTCCTACAGTATGTTGTTTTTATTTGAGCTTTCATGCATATTACAAATGGAATGTTGTTGGTGTTTACGGTCAGGGACAACTTTTTTCGAGCGGAAGGAAGGCTTTTAGTGATTTTACTTCTTGAAAGTTGCATTAATACATATTTTATTAAATAACAACTAGCCATTCAACTCAAACCTCCATCCCAAGGACGTCTGAGTGATACACTACTCAGTTTGAGATTCAATAAGAGATGTTCCAACTGTAATTCCTCACCATCAGTATTAACAACTGTATGTCCATCAACAACCCGATTATTTTACGTATACTTATTTATTAACAGAGTTTTTTTCTGATTTATTGTGGTGAACATGTTTGGAACTGCATACATTAGCCGAGGTCAACATTGGTAAAACAAATCTTGCTCCATAATTAATCTGTACTCAAATTAGTAAGAACAGACGATCTGCATTAATAGACACAGTTTTAAGTAACATAAACGAAAAAAAGTTTGCTGAGTCACACTGAAAATAGCTGCTCCAAATGAATTTATTAATAGCACAACGTTTCGACCATCAGGTCTTCATCAGGCACAAGACCTGATAGTCGAAAAGATTAATTTTAACCACTAAGGTTAATTTTAACCACTGCTCGTCCTTGGGCTGTGAAAAAAAATTGGCTTTACCTTCACTTTGTAGAGCACAGCATCTTCTTGACATGATGCTGGAATCAGCTGCAGTTTTTGAGGGGGTTCAAGTTTTCCCTGGGGTTTGCACACGCAAGAAGTGGGCGGGCCATATGCTAATGTTTCGTGTTGACATCTTAGGATTAGTTTGAAAAACGTGTTGCAGGGTGTTTTCATTCACTTACACACTACAGTACATAAGGTCATTTTCAAAAATCCATAAATCAGGCACTTTAAATATAAACAGCTGAGTTGCATTGAAATGGCAAAAATGCTTTGATGAAAAACTATTTGATTTTTTTTTTTTTTTAGAAAACACAAACATACACTGAAGTCAGTGAACAGGGTATTAGCTTTTCAGAGTTCCAAGAGACTTCAACAAAATAGCTCCAAGCATTCTCTTTTATGCAAAAGATTAAGGTCTAGAGTGGCTAAAACCCATCAGAGTTATAAATCTAAATGGTTTTACATGTATTATCATCAATCAAACAAAATAGTGAAAAGTCAGATTTCATCGTCATACGCTAAATCAAAAAAACAAAATCAGTTAAATAATGGCAGACGATTTTCCACTTGTCAACCTCTGCACACCTCCACAGCCTCACCACTAGGTCACCTATGGCCTCTTTGCCAGGAATGAGCTCAGGGGATATCAAAAAATGGTCTTTCGCCCAGGTTCCCATGACAACATTCACTCAAGTGCTTGCAATTTGGATAAGAGGCATCCTGTCACCTTGTCCACCATCTGCCTCCACAAGATGGAATTTGTTTTGTGTCACTCCATAAGGAGGTAGCAGATTTGGCTGAGCACCAGACATATCCTCTGCTTGTTCTCCTAAATTATGCATGTTTTCTAATGCATAATGCATGTGTTCTGAAATGCACGCAAATAAAGCAGCTGTATTGTTTCATGTCTATGTAAGCAGATCGCCTATTTGGCTGGGTGGATCGTAAGCCTGGTGTTTCTACCCTTTCAGCAGCAGATTTGGCAGTGCACCCCACTACGGCTTTGTTGTGTATCCAAACAAGTGGTGAGGGTTGGCAAGCCTCAATGTGCATACAAGCATTAAGATGAGAGTTAGACCTGTCAGGTGTGGAAGTACAGTACGTTTCCCTTGAGCACAGTGACAATTATAAAGAAAAAAACTCTTTTGAGTACCTGGCATGAACCGAAACTGGTGGCATGGCTCATTACTGGGCAATGTTTGTGTTTTTCTGCTATTAGCCTGGAATTGTGTCTGCATTCATTCCTTCACATCATAAACACTGACCGCTTTGTGTCATTTGCCTCATTCATATACTGATTGATCTGGCATTATTCAGTACAAAATACCTGATGCCATTTCAGTTTACAGAAAAGACTGTAAACGATGTACACTTTAAAAAAATAAATAATTTACAGAAAACAAAACAAAAAACTGGCTGTTGTGGTTGCCAGAAATTTACCATAAAAATACGGTAGCAACATTTTGGGTTTTACATATTTAACTTAAATTTACAGAGGAAAAAAAAACATATTTCATTAAATATTTATATGCCACCAACCCTATACTAAAATCTTTATCCTTATACCTTTCAGAGGTCAGTCTTCTGCTGGAACTAGACTCAAGTACGGTCATTACCGGAAACCATTGATTATAGTTTATAAAGTTATAAATATGGATATTTTTCTTACAAAAACGCATCGGCTAGATTGACTGGATATGGATTGTGTTTGACTGAAAGAAGAGAGTTATACACCTAGGGTGGCTTAAGGGTAAACTTTTTGGGTGAACTAGCCCTTTAAAGCTATAGGGTAGGTAGTTTTTGTCTAAAAAAAACTTTTTTCCAAATATGTTAAAACTGTGTTAATATATCAATGCATAATTAAAATGTAAGTACTCTGAAAAAGAGATTATAAAAATTGAGTGTCTGCAATAAACACACCTTATTATTCCATTCGGGACGAATTAAATGATTGGCTCGGCGACTGTCACTCTCCCTTGCTGCCATGGCTACCACCCCTGCTGCTTCAGGAGCCGTCCATGTGCTCGTACCGTTTGGCTCAAGGAGGTGAAGAGGCATGGATGGAAGCTAGTAATAACAATTATGGCAGAGAAAGAGCAGTCACAATTCTCAATATCTGCATATACAGTCAGCAAAAACAAACAAGTAAAAAAAAAGGAAGACCGTATTCAAAAAGTAACCTCAGACTCTGGTTGCCCGCCCTCTTCCACGACCTTCTCTGCTCCGCCCTCGACCCAGGACATGTCCTTGAGCCGGTGATGATGCAGTACTTGTCTCCGGAGTGCTCATCAGAGCCAACAATGCTTTTATCGTGGAAGCTCTTACATGCAAAACACCAAATATGTTATGAATCTTGCATGAAATTCACCTTCATCACAGTGTAACTGATGGTAACAGAAAATGTGTTCCAATTAAGCTATAGCTTTGCCTTATTTTACTCGCTTGTTACAGAATCAAACTCACTATATTTTAAACTTTACCAGTATCGATATGCTAATAGTGAGTACTAACAGCTATGTTCGTAGTTTATATTCATAATGATAAATTTAGTTATTTTATTACTTGTTATTCTGACATGATCACTGCTCCTCTCCGCTCTCTGCGCTGGTAAATGCGTCCTCCTCTAGCTGACTGAAGCCTTATTCACACTACATGATTTTGAAACGTCGGGAGGAACTTTGCAGTTTACACTACATGACTTGCTCTCTGTGAAATCAGGAGTGTTCAAGTAGTTGAGCTGTTCACACCACACGACACAACGTGATTGATCCGCAACAGGACAATTTGACAACAACTGTCACCCAACGATTCTATCTTGTCTACAAACCACGTTTTGTCACGAAAAATCACGCAATGAAATGAACCGGAAATGACACGAAACAGCGCGTGCGGCAATACCCAGTGAAGAATACTGATCTCAACCAATCCCTTGCTCTGATTTGCTGTAGATTATGACATCATGTGTCAACATCATTTGTGTGACAGCTCTGGATATCTAGCATGGTGGGCTCGGCGATGTGTCTGCGAGCATCTTTGATGCATTGTTGGCTATTTCATACTAACAGATTGGCGAGCGTTCATCGCCTGCCAATCCACCGCAATTTGCACGCGATAACACCCTGACCTGTCGGCAAGCTCAACGATTTGCAAACTGGGCTTAAAATCATGTAGTGTGAACTAGGCTTGAGCTGCGGTCGGCATCGTGCTTTCATGTGTTTTGGTGGCGTGGCTTTGGAAGAAGCCCAGATGGAAGGGGGTGGGAGTAAATGAAATAATGAGCTGTGTTTATTGCAGTTTATTACTGAATTTAATCAGAGTACTTACATTTTAATTATGCATTGATATATAAAGACAGTTTAAACCAATTTGGAAAAAAGTTTTTTTTAGACAAAAACTACCTAAAGCATCATTAATAAAGCACTGTTTCCATCACTGAAATTCACCCAAGACTAACATGCATTCCACGCCAGGAACATTTTGAAATGAGCTCTGCTGTATCTCAGTACAGTTGAAGATTTCCCTACAACAGCTTGATTTCATAGTTGAGCAAGCGTGTCCTTATTTTAGGCCGAAGATTTCCTGTGCTCTCTTTCAAGGTTTGCTTTGCTTTGTCCTGATCCTGTGGGCATTGCTGTGGTGCCGTGGTTAATGCTGATGCAGGTTATGGACTATGCAAACTCTCCATCAGTGAAACTGATGTTCCACTGTCTGATTCTACCGTTTGTGTGATGTCATGCTGACTCAAGGTCCGGAGCAATCAATCTCACATATGGTACAAAAGCTAAACCACTGATGTGTTTTATTTAGTTTCTCATAAAATGCCTCATAGAAAGAAATCAATTTTTCATAGCAGTTGCACTATTATGCGATCATAAGAGAACGTTAGGTGCACTGGTGCGACCTAGGAAACATTTTGGTCGCACCCTTACAAATTTTGGTCGCACTCTAGAGCCCTGCATAAACATTTTTTACATTAATAGCTACTTAAAATAGATCATGGAGAATTCATTTATGATGGCACCCATAGTTACACAGAACACCCTGCAGAAAAATCCAGCTAAAACCAGCCTAGGCTGGTTGGCTGGTCTTAGCTGGTTTAAGCTGGAAGTAGCTGGTTTTAGTTGGTCACCCAGCCTGGCTTAGCTGGTGAAAAATTGGTGCAAAGGGTGACTTAAACATAAATTATGCATATTGTCCGACTTGAGCCAAGGATTCCAACGATGTAAGACACTTGAGCCTACGTCTAACGTTTTATGAGTTATGAGCCATTTCGTACTTTTGACTGCTGTAGCGCCCCTGTCAGGCCGATCAGGGCGGGCCTTGGTGACGCTGCTGGCGGTGTGAGTACTTCCAGTCCCAAAAGTTTCAAGTCTCCACGACTTATGTCCGTTCTGCCCGATCAGTTTTATATGGAGAATACTGCATCATGGGAAAATTAACAATAACAATAGGGTTTCAGCACTTTGTGCTTGAACCCCTAATTTAACTTTATGTGGATTATTATTTTTTATTGCAAAATGCACATTTCTTAATATTAAGCCTAAAATGTGATTTAATATCATTATTAAAAAGGATTGTATGATCTCTGTATAATATCAGTCTTTAAATGTAATATATTTAAAGTGTATCTAAAGTATACTTGCTCATTACACTTTAGCACAAACAAGTATACCTAAGGACTACCTCTGCATAATTGAAGTGACAATTACCAAACAAGCAATAATTTTTTGTGAAAGAATTAACATATTAAGTATTTCACTTCATAAAAGTAGTACTGTGACTTCCTACGCTTAGCAGAATGACAGATTGACAGGTGTCAATAGTTAGACAATATTTACACTCCCACGTTGTTGCAGACCCCATTTAGAGAAAACACATTAGTGGTAGTTCAAAGCCTTTGCCAACTTGAAAAATCTCAGAAGATCTTTTGATAGCACAAAGGGTGAGAGACTGTTCCCAGCACCTGTATTCATCAACCCACCCCATGTAATACGTCAGGTTTGGGTTTGATTCCACACTCAGTCGTTTATCAGGGGTTTCAGCAAGTGTCAGCTATACACTGCAGCCACACATAGCTCCCAGAGGGCTCTGCCACAGACCACTGAGCGCAGTGAAAAGAACTAGGCTGCATGAACTCGCTGTCTGGCACATACAAATGGCCCACTTTAACCACGTTCTTGTAGCTTTCTCCTGTGAGGAAACCACCATAAGTCAGATAAATGAGTGCTGATGACCCTCTGGGCACTTCTAAAGCCACATTATGGGCCTGAGAAAAAATGGGGAAAAAGTGTTCTTCCGTGTCTCTAAGCTGCACATCAGTGCACTAACACCTACACAGACAAACGTAGATGCAACATTTACTATAGCTATTATTTTTGTTGTGTTGAAACAAGGATCCGTACAATATTAGTATTATTTATATGATTATGTATTTTTTTTAGATTTTCAGTTTTCATTTTAGTTCATGATTTTATGTGGTTTTGTCAAATGTATTATAATATAATATCACTATTTAAATCCATTTTTATTTCAGTTAAGATTCTGTTTTAGTTTATATTTATTTGTGTAATGCCCCCCAAATCCAATCCGACCCAGTTTATTTCCATTGGGGATGATTTTTTG
This sequence comes from Cyprinella venusta, assembly GCA_038021265.1. NCBI lineage: Eukaryota > Metazoa > Chordata > Actinopteri > Cypriniformes > Leuciscidae > Cyprinella > Cyprinella venusta. The sequence continues at coordinate 21,136,451 of CM075876.1, forward strand.
TGCTCCCAATCTGTTCTTAGTCATTGAATATTAAGTCTGAAACTGACAGATAGGGCCTACTAAATTTCTGTCAGTAGTCCATGTGTAACAGTTGTATAAAATATAGCCTATGTAATTGTAACGGTCATCAGCTGGAGTGCCCTTGAGAGCCACCAGAGGTCACTCCACATCAGACTATTGTCATTCCCTCACAAACTACATTTCCCATAACTCACTGCTGGACTTTTCATCCATTATCATGTATCTCATTATCTTGTTAACTCCCCTCATATAAGCCTGGTTCACCATATCACTCACTGCGTGTGTTTTGTGTGTTGTTGTTGTGCTGCATTTCTGAGCATTCTCCCTGGTTTCATTGTCTCTTGTCTCTTGGTTCTCACCAACATTACACACTATTTCAAATTAAAAAAGTGAAATCAACTACCGCAATCAAGACCATTGATCCTCACCTGACTATGGCTTCGTAAACTTTATCCATGATGTGGTTTATAATGAACTGTGGTACAGAAACTTGGCTTACTCTGGCTATTCTCTGGTGTCTCAGACGACGATATGTTTGTCCCGTTTTAGCCACTGTAGCTTCTGCGAAAGGGAGGGGTGAGCAGTGGGCTGAGCCTGTAGTGCAACTCGCAACCGAACCGCTAGATGGCGCTAAAAAAATACACACTGCACCTTTAATCATTTTGCTATGCACTTATACAAAGTATATATAAAATATACTTTAAGTAAAAGTAACATAAGTATGTTTTCTGTAAATACACTGAAATTTCACTAAAAGTATGTTTGTGTTAAGCATATTTCTTAAAAGTTTCATTTAAATTTATCCATGTCCAGCGATGCCGAGAATTTTCTTGTGAAGAAAAACACTGGAGTTCCTGAACATGATGCATTATGGGATAAGCTTAGCCTCAAAACCGCTTTGAATAGTGTGGGTTTAGTGTGTGATAAGGACATTGAGCTTTGGCATTTGGCGTGTTTAATATTATAGTAATGTTATGTGCTTTAAAGCATGAGGTAGTTTAACGCCGTCTTTCGTCATGCTTTTATTTGCTCCTTGCTGTACTCGTTCATGTGTTTTGAAGGTGTGGCTTTGTAGAGCTTTCTGAAAGGAGGGTGGGATCTCATGCTTCCACGGCTAGCTTTCTATTGCTAGCCTCTGAAAATTACCTTCCCAACCTTGAGGCGGGAAATAAAGGATCAGGCTTAGGATAGCCAATACTAGCCGGTTGTAAAGCTTTCAGGTTTTGTAATAGACACACTGACCTTAACCTAGTGTATATTGTGAGAAAGTAAACAATTTAAAAAACAATCCATCAGAAAAAAAAGAGCATGTTTCTTTACATTCCCACAATGTCGGGGAAAAGAAAAGGGAAAATAAAAGAGACAGGTAAATGCATATTTAGAAAAGCAGTGAAGTGAACCATCTGGCAGAGAAAAACCGCAAATAAATATTTGTGAGCAGAGACAAGACAGTGGAGGGACGGGACGGTCTGCATTTGTTGTGGCAGTTGCTTAGATTTAAATTGTAATCAATATGTAAATAGTTTTTCCCAGCACAAAAAGAAATCTGGATTGTGGCCATCTCAGGAACAAACATAGTAAATGTTTTTTTTTTTTTTTTTTTTTTTTTCTGGGCACAAGTACGAAAACTAAGGAATCCCATTTGGGTCTGTCTGAATTCATCTCAATGTGCAGGAAAGAGAACAGTAGTAGACAATAGCTCGTTTATAATGCCCATGTCTCTGTTTTATGGTTGATTATTCACGACTATTCATTCTTTTTGATATTTCTGGAATTACAGTAATGTTTACCTTAAATTCAATTAAAATGTTAGATTTAATTAAAAGTAAAAAGATATATACATTTAGGTTTTTTATCTATAATTTAGAATGCCTTGTAAATTCCTGGCTTTCTATTCAACTGAGAAACTCCTATATTTGTTCATACATTCCCTGGGAATTGAACCTATGACCTTAACTTTGACTGTGTATAACTCTAGTTTGGACTACACGTTTCACTTCAATTACCAAAGGCAAACTCTGGACAAGTGCTTAGTGTTGTTTAACGCTTGAGTATTTGTTGAGTCCTGACTGATTCACACAACTAATTGCTTAAATACTCAGAGAAGGTGTAGCTGCCAATGCCCCAGCTGCTTCAGGGACATTCTCCATCCATGTCCTGGCAGCACTAAAGCACTGCATCGGTGTTGTGCCATCAGAACCCAATGAAGACGTTATAGTGTAATGAGGAGGATACAAATAGCGGGAAGAGGTCACAATGGCATACAAATCATTCTCTGGGGTTATGGTTGTAAAGGACAAAGGACAAAAAAAATTAATGAAGAGAAATTGTCTGTCTCTGCTCACATTAGTCAGCACGGGTCTCAATGCGAGCTGTGAAATCCATCATGTTAGGATATCTAATTATGTGTTTGTAATTGCATCAGACACCATATCTCTTCTGAAGAGACAAAATAGATATGTTTGTAATGGCACATGGCATTTTGGGCTAGTTTTAAGGGCTGCCACACCTGCACAAAACAAAATGATGCTCTATTATAGCTTATAAACAGGATAATTAACAGCACCAAAAGCATTCAGCGCCCACTGCATGTGCAACAGTACTTACGCTGATTGAGTGCTCTGACATTAGCAACAATGGCATGTTAATTTTGTGAAGCATCCCACTTCTGGTTTTTAAATATTCTCTTATCACTGTCAAATGATTGAAACCATACAAAAATGTTGCAAAGAGTACTAAAATTGAGCAGTCGTGTGTAATGGCTGTTGCGTTAGAAGTTTGGCATTCGATCTTATTTGATTTGTGCACATATGTAGTTTTTTTTTTCATTCATTATCTTTATGATTTGATTCATTCATTTTCTTTATGATTTTCTCTAGATTCACAACACAATTTGTTAATATACTATATATATAACAGACATTCTACAGACCATAAGTTTCTTTGTCTACTTACTCTACCTCTACTAACCCGAACCTAACAGTTTACTAATACTGAAAGTTGTATTGTAGTTGGAAAATTAGTTTAGTAGAATGTCTAAAGTGGATTATCGAAATAAATTGGATCAGACATTGCAACCTTGAGGAATAAAGGTGAATTGCATTGAGTCATCACAGATTTAATTGTTATTGCACAGAAAAAAAAAACCGTACATTGCATACCTCAGGTCGCCAACGACCCTATACGCTTTTTATTACAACAACAACAAAAAAATTGAAAACAAGACACTATTTTATATTTATTTCTCTTGTTATATTGTTTATAATGAATATATTGAAGAATACTAAGAACGTTGATGTCTAAAATGAAAAAAAAAGAATGAGGTGGAAGGTAGTGATTGAGGTGGAGGGTCGCTATAGACCCGAGGATGTGTGTTTAAGGGTTAATGCATGCCAGAGCTGAGGTGTCCTACTTCTCTCTGTGAGAGATTAAATAGAGTCAAGTGCAGCTTGGGAACTGCTCCTGAGATGAGCCATGTGGCGTTAAAGAGGATGCTCATGACACAATGGATATTAACATTGTAATGGTATTCCACCTTTTTAGAGCCCTATACGCACACTATGCAAGTTGCGTAGGGCCCTGTTTAATACTCAAGGCCCCGCCTCCCTCTCGTGTCAAAGCAGGTCAATCAAAGTTTATAACATCGATGAGAAAATTAAGCGGAGCTATCCTTCTGGTCACGAAACACCAGAGAGAGAAGAAACACAATGAGTGATTTAGTGATTTGAAATAAATAAATAAACAACTTCAAATGGATAAATAAACTGATTATTTAATTCACATTTACAAATGTAGTTAAAAATAAATCGATGTTATTTTTTCCAATTTACATTTCCAATTTAAAAATTACAATTAAATGTAACCAATTGCTTAAGCAAAAACATTTACCAGTTGATTTCCTTAATCTGCCTTTTTCTTCTCTCTTTTGCCAAATGGTTTTCTCTATTCATTTCTCTATTGAGTTAAAATTGAACCATTATCATGTGGGAACAGTGGGAACTGAAAATCAGTTTGTAAATGCTGTAAAAAGAAAAAGAACAAAAAAAAAAAGAAATGAAAATGTTGCATTTAAATTGTAATTTGTCCATTTGAAGGTATTTGATTTAAGAGGGGAATTGCTTTCACCTTTTAAAAGTCACTTCTACTTCTCAATAGAGGGAAGTATTCTCAGTAAGATCAGAAGTCTTTTTTTACCATTTGCAACAAAAAGTTCTCAGCAAATCATTAATAAACAAGTGTTTGTACATGAGGTGTTGTATCCCGTTACCTCTTTAACAGTGCACCACGCCAACATCTGCTGAGTGTTTGTGGCATATATAGATGCGTTTTGCACTCATGCTGTGGTTTTCTAGAGTTTGGATGTGTTGTAACAGGCAGGTGTGACCATTCTGTGCTTCTGTGCCACCTGTGGGGCTGTACCTGTGCAAGTCTCATCACATTGAATGACAGGGTATAATTAAAAACTGCTATGAGAGCTTCTCAGGAGGGGAGACTCTTCAAAAGAGCTCAGGAAGGCCAACTGAATGTAAAAGAGTCCTCCTCCCAGAGCAGACAGGTGCAACTAACACTATAAAAGCATTCGCTTGTCTGCTGAAAGACATTTTAATAAAGATGGTTTCGTTGGAGCCTGGGTTGTTCACTTGAAACCAAAAATGTGCTCAAGAAAAATAGCATTTTTCCACACTATTTTAGTCTCCAATCTATTCAGGCTTCACAGTTATCAATATACAGATGGGGGGAAACACTCCCATGCAGCATTAGGCCTGTTCTGGGGTCCTAAATGATTGGAATACTGTGCCGTCAGCACATATTGCTCTTGAAAGTTGTGCAGGCAGTTTTTTGATTGTAGGGTTTGTTTTTATATATCCACGTACAGTATAGACTGCATTAACATATAGATTAAATGCATTCATTTTAAAATCTTTTTATCTTTTCATTTACTTACCCGAGCTATTGTTTGATAATATGTTTAAATTTATAATACACTCCAAAGAGATTGTATGTTTAAGCTGTGTATTTCATTGCAGGCACCTAAGTGTTTGAACACGTCAGCAGAAACTACAACAACAAACACTCGTTCACTATCCTGAATTGAGGGATAGTTCTCCAAAACATTTACATTTTTGGATCAACTATCTCTTTAATGAAATAGACATGTATAGTTTTTCATGACAAATTATGCATCGTATGTGATTTAATCAACTATAAAAAACATGAATGACATTTATGGCTCAGAAATAAACTGGCAGCAGATCTGAACGCCCATGAGCAAAGATGGCAGATTTCACATCGGATATTTCCTGAGAAACTGCTATTGAGAGGAATGTGAATGTTAATTGAACTCTCTTCAGGTATCATATATCATATATCTCCGTGGATTTTCCCTCAAGCATAGGTTGTTAGATCGCAGAAATGCTAAAGTACAGTGCCTAATTAGTGAAGGAAAAAAAGGAATCCGATTGATCAGAAATTTGCTGTTGCCAAAAACAGCCACAGGCTTGAAGTGACACTAAAAGTCCATCTGCCGCTTGTGTGCAGCCCATGTGTGTCTGTATAATTTTCTAACTGTCTGCTTTTTTGCCTGTGGGGTGGAAATAAATAAAAAACTCCCATGAGCGGCGCATGGAGTGTGAAATTCACAGTAATTCAATTTCAAATGTGAGGGATACCTTTCTTCTTGAGAGTATCTGTCATGTCCCTTACTGGTGCCTGGAGATATCCAAATCATTGGTTTGTGCCTTTCTTCTAAAATATAGAATTAAAGTATTACAGCTGCTCTTCTAGAGCTCTCAAAGATTGAGTGTTTTGGAAAATCTGTCTTGGTCATGATGTCTGGAAAGGATCAAAGTACTTTAACGTGACTTGAAATTGTAAAATACTCCAGTGGTTTGGTCAGCGGGCACAGTGAGAACTTCATACTCATAATCCTGTCTTGGTTTTACCCTCATCCCCTCTTTATCACCCTCCGTCGTGATTTAAGGCATCGACCGCTGAGGTACAGTATGAAGCCGTCCTTTCATGCACCGTAGGGTGACTTAACAAGGTCATTTAGCGCTGAAAAGTCTATTTAAATGTAAAACACAACACATAAAGGAAATGCATGGGCTGCTTGCATAGCTTTTCTATTCATGAGGATTGCTATAAATTGTCTCTAGCCACTGGAAATAATGGCACCTGGTGATTGGATTTTAACAAAAATAAATGACGCAAATTAGCTCCCTAAATTATGAATAATCAGTGTCGCCACATGAAAGACTTTTTGAGTTATTTGGATCAATAAAGAGCAAAAGATGCTTGTCAAAACATATCAATAACTCTCTGAGGAAATAGTGAAATGTCGTTTTTAATATTCTTTGTGCTTTGGAGTAATAAGTGAGAACGCACTTGTATTCATACTGACAGCATTTGCAATCGAGCAATGATGTGATGGATTATGTGAACACCACTGTCTTTTTATTTTGAGGGTGCTCTTATCTTTGTGAAAGTCATGAAGATTGAATTTAAAACTTAGTACTGTACCTTTACCCTGTTGACTCTCTTCATAGTTTACATACAGTACTACAAAAATGAGCTCAAATGTGTTTCTATAGCTACAAGCTTTCATATCCCAGTGGTTGATTTCTATTTTTTTTTAAAATGTTTATTTCAAAATTGAAACTTTTTTTCCGTTTTCATTTATATGCTATTGTTTTATTTTTGATTTTAATGCTTTATCTTTGTCCCAGGCCCAGGCTTCAAGATATTTATGAAAAATCAATCATAGAAATATGAATATTTATAAATTATTTGAAACCGATTTACAAATGAAACCGTCATAAACCAATATTGAATGTATTGTTAAAATGAACTATTTACTTACAATTTTTTAACAAACTCTTTTGCCCCTGCCTGGCAGCTTTTACTTTTTCCCCTCAATTTTCTCAGTGTTTGGTGGTTAGAACAAAATCTCTACACTATCATTTAACACATTAAATTGGATCTTCAGAGAGCCAATGAAGAAAGCATTGTGGACTCCTAAAACTGTCTTTCTCTGACCATCTCTGTGACTATTTAAACACTGAATGATCTTATCTTTCCTAAGTCTGCTGAGACACAGCTAGTTGGTTAAATCATGGCACACAACTGTTTGAAGGAAACCGTAAAGAAAACACTATTATCTGCCGAGGCTGTCATAGACCACAGGCTGAGGCCTCAGTCACGGAGAGACATTTGGTGTGATCACACTGATAAGAGGAAGTCATTTTGTAACTAATTAGTGTTTTTGACAATCACAAAATGGCAAAGTAAGGTGAGGTCATCCAAGGGTTACAGAAGCATGCAAACTCAAAGCAACCAGTGTCTTGATAACATCATTAATCATTATCCCGCTCGTCCCTTTTCTTTCAATTGTTTTTCTTAACTAATGGATTCATTCAAGTAGACCGTCACCCAGACATTTCTGAATCCACATACAATATCACACTTCTGGCAAGGAAATATGTTTGGATTTGAGAAATAATTTGAAACCATGTTAAATATGCAAATGGTATTTCACACTTTATGGGATTTAGTTTGAGGCTGATTGAATCTATTGATCAAAGTGAATGCTGTATCTAATCTAAACCATAATTTAATGCTTTGTTTTTCCAAAAAAGAGATACGTATACCCTGAGGGCAGAATTACTTTCTATATCAAAACTCAGTCACCATCTCAAACTATTTTCCAATAACTGCTGAGTCCAGAGCCGGCCCAAGCCTTTTGGGGGCCCTAAGCGGAATTTGATTTGGGGGCCTCTCCCACTACTCCGCGTGCACCTGACGATTATTGACACAAATATCATGCAATAATGATAATTTAATACAGTGAAGTTATGTATAAATTAGGCCCGGGACTCGATTAAAAAAATTAATCTAATTGATTAGAGGCTTTGTGATTAATTAATCGAAATTAATCACATTTTAATTGCATAAATATTTGAACTGGGAACAGTGAGAAGATTTTTTTTCACATGGATTTTTAGTATACCATTGAATAATGACTGAATACACAAACAACAAAATATTGTTTATTTTTGTTCAACCAAGTCCAGCAGACCAGTGCAATTGTATATGTTTTGCGTTGAGGTGAAACTTGAGGGACGATGTGATATGCGAATTCCTTGCATAGCTTGCACACAACCATGCTCTTAATGACGCTTCCATCCGTTCGTTTACCATCCACGGGACCAACCAAAGCGGTCTCGTCAGCTTCTTCGTTCATGTTCACTGCGGTTTGTTGTTTAGTTAAAATTCATGAACGCTAGTTGGTGCTCCAGTATAACTGGTCCGCCGAAACTAATCCAGTGAGAAATGTTCCACGGTGCAAAAATAAGTGCGATTAAAATGCGTTCATTTTTTTGTGTAATTAATTAATGCGTTAAAGTCTGTAATTAATTAATCTTAATTAAAGCATTAAAGTCCCGGCTCTAGTATAAATACAAATACTTAATAAAAAACAATTCCGTGACTATGCGCATTGTGTCTACTGTAGATTATGCTCATGACTTGCAGACACAACAGCAGTTGTAGGGAGGTATATTGATCATGAAAAAAGAATTTTCTTGTCTTTAATTATTATTCATTCATTCATATTAGTTCATTTATTTATGTCATTTGTTTAAGTCATCTAAACAAATATTTTTCGATTTTTCGACTCGATTGGGGTCGAGCAGTTAGTTTGCTTATGTCTCAGGCTGAGTCCTGGCTGAGTCCGTTAGTCTTTATAAAACAAAACTCAGATGCCTTACTTATTACCTAAAGTAGCCTCACCCCATGGTGGTACACAAATGTGATTGTCCATATTCAAGCATTTCCATAAAATTAGCTTAATTGGCTCGCCTTTCTACAGCTGATGTAGTTAATGAACTACATGCAGTGATGTGTAACCTAAAAATATGATTTTCTATGAACAATATTAAAATTCAACATTTGTAATTTACATGTTGTGCTGTCAGTCTAATGTTCTGCACATTCAGGCTCAAAGGATAATAAGTGCATTGCTCAGGGACACATTGGTGTCTCGCAGTGGATTCAAACTCGGGTCTCTCACACCAAAGGCATGTGTCTTAACCACTGTGCCACCATGGGGTGAGGCTACTTGATGATTCATTCAATTGAATCATCATGTTGCTGACTCTAAAACAGCTGAACAGCTCTAGAACAAAATCATTAACAAGTTCAACAGATCTACCAAGAAAAATTGGCTAAATTAATGATTTAGTCTCTCAGAGTGCTTCTCTGTTTATTCCGTTTGAAATCATGAGGAATGATTTTTATAAAATATTACAGTAAAATTCAGTTATTATATTGGAAAAAATTGCTGTGGAAGTAAATAACTTACAAGTTTTTTCGCCCATTTTGTACTTAAAATACAAAACGGGGGGAAAAAAGGAAAACTTTTCTGAAAGTAACAAGTGTCAAATTAACCAGCACAGGCAGACTGTTATGCATCTCTACAGGGAAGGATTTGACTGACAGTACTTTCAACATAATTATTGGGGGATTTGAAAGTAACCTTGTTTCAGATAACAAATTACTCCAGTGCAGGAACCAGTGGAACTACAGTACAAGCAGTTTATTTTCGAACCCTTTGAGATTCCACTACCTGCCAGTTATAAATGTATTTGAAACATCTCATTATTATTCAGTCAAGGACAGATCTAGGCTATGTGTCAGTCATGTCATGTAAACCATATATAAAATCATGTTGCTGGAAATGCTTTCCTTAACATAGACGGCAAAAACCCGTGAGAATGGGGTTTAGGTGTGTAGCTTAAGCCCAGTCGATAGTAAACCATGCTGCTGTGAAGCAAAACCAGCTGTTGCACTGCTGGCAGTATTATTAGACTGTGCTGTATTTTGTACTAGCAAATTGCACATTTATCTCAGCATGACTTTTTACTCTATGCGGGGGTATTTGAACACATTAGGCATTTGGCCTAATGTGAGCTATCCTGAATTTCAGCTATATACAATACACTTCAGAGTCTCTAGAGTCTTTTGCCACACACTGCATCAGCACATTTGATGGGGTATTTAAGCTCTACATAAAGCACACAATGAAGTGTCTCTAGAGGGAAAGTTTCTCTGAAGTAGTCTTTTCACTATGTGACATATTCAGTGAGGTTTTATTAATATCAATGACTAGATTTGACAAGATCTATCTATGAAGGACAGTAAAAGGAGTAGCAATACTCAAGAGCACGTAGATGTGAATTTGAGAACTTGTAGAATAAATATTCATACTTGTATGCGAACATCTACTCTCAGCTCCAATGTGAAAACCTGTAAAATAAAAATATGAAGTTGAATGTTGACATTTGTCAAAACTTAGCAAACATTCTTCTTGCTCCGTCTTTAAATTCTGCATATTCTGCAATTTTCCAACAATGGACCGAATAGCTTTTCTCACATCTTTCTCCGCTGCCATTTCTGTACTCAAACTGATGCGCTACATCTACGTCATCGTTCTCAGCCACTTCCTCTATTCGCTGATTGGTCCTACAAAAATTGATTTCTAGAAACCTAAGAATATACAGCACTCCCAGACGTAGTACTGAAGGAAAATGAAATTGAGCGGAAGTGCGTAGGAGGGCGCAGCCAGGCTAGGGGTTACATATACCCCTAGGTAGAGACACTCTGAAACAAAGCACGTAAATGGAGTGTACAGGTTTAAAAACCTGCCCTAGACTAATCCAATCAGCATAACTATTCAAACTGAGCCAGGGGCAGCCAGAACCATTTAAAACAAAAGGTGATTTGAATGCATAGAAACTAATCTAATCAGCCGGACTATTCAATGACAAAAGGTGATAGTCTCTAAATGATGAGACAGGAACTCAAAGAACCATTTAAAACAAAAATTGATTGTATCCATTTAACTTGTATATCAGGACAGGCAGGTTTGTGACATTTACTTTAGTTACAAAATTCACACTATAAACTTTTATATACTATAAATCTAAATTAAACATTTAAATACATTTGTAATACTACAACGTCAACTTCAATGATATTATTAAAAAAATGATTGAAGAAATATTTAATGATAATACAAATCACAAATTCAAGCAAATATGTGAATACTTTAAATATATGGATAGATGTACTGCTATTAAGAGAAGTAAAGAACTTAAATTCTTTAGAAATCAAAAAGAATCATAATTATTTAATAGAATTAACATCCTTTTAACTAAAAGTACTGTATCTTCTGAGGAAGAAATCGAGTTAAAGGAGATACAACTAAAAATAGATCAAATGTACAAGGATTTAGCTAAAGGCGCATTTACAAGATCTAGAGCTAAATGGCTGGAGGAACCAACTCCAGTTACTTTTTTGCACTGGAAAAAAAGAAATGGTAGGAAGAAATCACTGTTCTTGATATTAATGGAACTCACTCTTCAGATACAAAAGAGATTTCCAACTTTGTCTCTTCACAGTGCCCTTTACACTTCCAAATTTGATGATTGCAAATGTGAAAATTTCATCTCTAAATTAATGAAGGATGTGCCTCCTATTATGGATGACTTTAAAACACTTTGGGACTCTATGGGAAATTAAAACAGCACCCGTTATTGATGGACTTTCTTTTGAATTTTATATTAATTTCTGGGATCTTATTCAAAGTCTTTTATTTTACATGTATATATGCATTAGTCAGAGAGAAATGAGTACAACGCTGAAACAGGGGGTTATCTCCTTAATACCAAAACCTGATAAAGATGTTTTTCTAATATTTAATTGACTATTGATTATAAAATCTTGGCTTTAATTTTTGCAAGCAGATTAAAGACCAGACTTGATCATATTGTTTCTGAACCCCATCAGGTTTTATTAAGTAACAATGTTAGACTTGTTGATCTATTGGACTATGCAGACTCAACACACTATAAAGCTTTCATCCTTTTTTTAGACTTTTATAAAGCTTTCGACACCATTAACATTCTTATAAAATGTCTTCAGTTTTTTTTTTTGTTTGTTTTAGAATGGCATTTGTATGATTGATATGTTTTGTAAAGGAATTAATAGCTCTGTCATAGTCAACACATCTCCTAGATTTGATATAAAGCGGGTTGTTAGACAAGGTTGCCCTATTTCACACTTTCTTTTTATTTTAGTTCTTGATTTGTTATCCAGCCCTGGGAACCTAACAAGGTTCCCAGGGCCTTTGGAAGAGAAACAGGCCCACAGCATCACAGATTCTCCACCATACTTCACGGTGAGCATGAGGTGCTTTTCGGCATTCTCATCTTTTGTTTTACACCAGAACCACTTAGAGAGTTTGTTGCCAAAAAGCTCAATCTTAGTCTCATCTGACCAAAGCATATGATCCCAGTTGAAGTCCCAGTGCCGCTTACACGCTCTCGAGACGAGTATTGCTACTCTTTTACCTTCATACCTGTCAAGCATGTTAACATAGTCAAGTCAGTCCCATTTTATGATTTAAGTTGCCTCACTTTCAAGATTGAGGCAATAAACAACCATTAGTACTAGAGATGGTAATGTGTTGAATTGAGTCTTCTGTAAAAGACCCTTGAGAGGAAGTACACAGAGAGTCCATTCCCTAAGAGAAAATAAATTTATGAACTCAGCCTGCAAGCACTGACTTCAGTTATTTGCCTTGACAGTTACTTTACACGTTTGCAGCTTTCTGGTCCTCGGAGATATCTATCATTTATCTACTTTAGCATCGAGGGAGAAAATGTTTGCTGTTAACAGTGTGGCTTGAGGAAATGTCAAGAATAAAAAAGTCTGGTTTCAAAAGGAACCCTTTTTTAATTACTCGTATATGATTATGATTTAAGCATATCTTAGAAACTTGCTGGAGTGGCTAATATAGTAAGCTGCCTCTGTCTGTATATGTTTAACAGTAAGTGACAGACTTGAAACACTACGTACATGCCACACAAGTAGCATTCCACAAAGAAGACTCAACTGACAATTCTTTTAAATAGTTAGCATGTTGCTATGCTAACTGTGCGCTGCATTTACACCATGTCAGAATCATTGTAATGACAAGATTCTGACTTGTAAAAAGCTTTTACATCTTCACAGAACTCACAACTTGTGAACTCAAGTAACATCACGTCGGTTTTATTTTGACATTATGAATACAATTGCTGCCCTCAATTGTTAATCTGAACTAAAATAAACCTTTGTTTATAACTAGTACAATATTACATTTAATTTTGTCCAAGGAGCTGTTTTGTTTTATAAGCTCCTAAGAAAAGTGAAGTATAGCTTCATCATTGCTCAAATGATGTTAGTTTTAATAAAAATATAATTAAAAAAATTAAATCAAGGAATTCTTTCTTTTTGCTGTATCGGAAACGTACCGAACCGTGTCGAATCGAACCATATATATATATATATATATATATATATATATATATATATATGTCATGCCCTTTTTTCATTATGAATTCTGGGATTACATTCCTCCTGAAGTATGTTCCCTTATAATGGTGCCATGGTAGCACACTGTTTAGCACAAGGCAAGTGTACACTTAGCCTCAATGATAGAGCACAAGAGCACATCCTCTCCTCATCAGCTCTCATTTTCATGATGTGCAGTTTGAAAATCAAAAGCTCGTAAGAAAAAAAAAATAGATTTACACAATGATGGTGCAGGCAGTCGCCATGGTTACAGACTAAGTGTAGGAGACCTTGCTGGTAGTTTTGTTGTGTGGGTTCAGACATTGCATCCTGTGAAGCAATCAGATGTGGAAGCTCTACATTGGGTCTGTAGCCCTCTCACCTTAGTGTTCATGGTTACTGAAGCAGGAGAAGCTCAGTTAGAGTCAATAGTCAATACAAATCGAGCACTGTAGTGTGAAGAGGGTGTCAAACCTGCTCAGTGCCATTTTTACCTGCAATTTTTGCAACAAAAGCAAGAATGGCTTTTGTTTAACACAAAACATGTACATTGTCTACCAAGTAGGGCAGGTGTTTTGCATGACAATATAACTCAGTTTGTGTGTGCATATAGACATGTAAGAGCCCCAAATCATTTCTAGAACAGTCTCTCCTGGGGTAAGCAGATGCGCTTCCCTTTAATGAAATTACACGCGGAATTAGAGCTTGGATCAGGAAGCTTGGAGTGAGAGTGGAGGCTCAGGCCCCCCAGCATCCTCTGGAAGCAGCGGATTAGTGCTCAGGAGAGGCTGGGAATCTCCGTGGCAACCGTGGGGACCGGCTAGAGTTGTGAGACGCTTATCAGCTCGAAAGAGCTAAAGAAAGCAGGAATGGGAAGTCTATGATGTTGAAGTCCCATTGAAGCCTGGGAAGCATGAATATTCATTTCAGGCGCTGCTCTCGCCTCCTTCGTATGACATTGCTCTCATGTTATCTCTTAACTTTCTTCCACTATTTTTCTCTCAGTTAGTTTATAAAATGTCTCATCCTCATTTTACCAGGCTTCCCACAAAATGTTTTGCAAAGTGTTTGCTACGTCCTCGGTTTGTACATGAGCAAAGTGGGTGTATAAAAATGTCCTGATTGCGCTCGCATTTTTTGAGTTGTGAAACTCAACTTTAAAACTGTGAAATGGCCTTTCACAAGTCCTCCTGTGAGGTTTGCACTTCGGAAGTCATTACGTGTGTTTCATTTTGGCTAGAAAAAATAAATGCATTAGCCAATTTTGTATATTTTTCATTCTTTTTCACTCACTGACAAACCCAGGGAGATTTTAGTGTGAGTGGAACAAAGACTATTAGCCTGTATAAAAAAACATAATTGTGAATATTTGGGAGGAAAAACTATATTATAGAAAATAGGCACTCACATCCAGTCAGCTATCTTGATTGATATCTATTTTTCAATTATTAACAACCTTACATGAGTTGGCTGAGACAGTAAATTAAAGTGATAATTTAATTTAGGAGTGATGCTGTTAAAGGGATACTCCACTTTTGCTCATTTTACAATTCCCCCAGAGTTAAACAGTTGAGTTTTACCATTTTCGAATCCATTCAGCCAATTTTCTGATATTTAGAAGAATGTTAACCAGATAGTTTCTGGTCTCATTGACTTCCATAGTAAAAAAATTTTTTTCCTACTATGGAAGTCAATGAGACCAGAAACTGTCTGGTTACTGATATTCTTCTAAATATCAGAAAATCGGCTGAATGGATTTGAAAACGGTAAAACTCAACTGTTTAACTCTGGGGGAGTTGTAAAATGAGCCTATTTCCAAAAAAAAAAAAAAAAAAAGTGGAGTATCCCTTTAAATTGTGATTCTAACGTATTAAAAAAGTAGCATTATTTCCTTTTCGGACCATCATTTTTCACTTTAAATAAAATCATAATGTTTCTTTTTTCATATTTTTCCACTATCAACATTTACATTAGTTTCCCAGTAAGGATCACATTTTAAAGTATAAGATATAGGGTAAATTATCATTGATTCACTATATATTACTATATATAGGAAGGTTCAACTGCAGAGAGATATTGATTGTTTACATATGTTAATATTGTTCAAGCGGTAACACTTTACAATAAGGTTCATTAGTTAACATTAGTTAATATATTAACTAACATGAACTAATAATGAGTAATACATTTGTTAGTATTTGTTCCTCTTTGTTAAGGGTAGTTAATAAAAAGACAGCTGTTCATTGTTTGTTCCTGTTAGTTCACGGTGCATTAACTAATGTTAACAAGATTTAAATAAAATGTTGAAATGAACATTAACAAAGATCAATGCTGGATATGTGCAGTTCATAATAACTAATGAAGTTAACTAATGTTAACTAACGAACCTTTTTGTAAAGTGTTACCATTCAAGCATTCCTTATAGTAGCTGCTTGCTGGTTTTGCAAACATCTCATGCTTATGAATGCAACACAGAAAGACCCAAGGTCAAAAGAAATTGCATTTACAAAATGTATTGTGATGCTTCGAGAAATGAGACTGCAAATTTATTTCTCATAAATCTCCATGTTTGCAATTTGTTGATTTTTTGGAAAATATGCCATTTTTCATACTTGGCTTCTGCTATTATTGTAAAACTCATCTACTATCTTGCTAATCTTTAATAATAAAACCAATTTATATATCACAGCCATAAAAAACAAAAGCAGCATTTCAGACTATACTGGGTCTCTTCATCCCTCTAGCCTAAATGAACCGTTATCAAGACGTTTTTTTTTTTTTTTTTTTTTTTCTCATCAGCCTTGAGAGGAAGCAAGTTTCTTTGCTGCTCTTATTGATCCATGGTTTAGCTCCTCATTGAAAAGTCTTAGATGGCTTTGGCTTAAAGGAAGCCGTTCCTCCGTATCACAAGACGTAGACACACTAATTTGATCGCCTTCACTGTCCCCACATTATCTGATGCAAGAGAAAGAATTAATGAAAGAAATAGTAAGGAAGCGACAAACAAAGTCAACATGCAACCGGTTACTCTGCTGGTCAATGCAATGCAAACAGACTCTGGTGAGAAACTCCATTACTGATAATGGTCTGTGTTTGTGCCGGCTGTTGAAGAATCAGCATGGCTAATTGACCTTGCTGAGTCTCAGCAGGCTGTAGGCTCCGTGTCAGCAGAGCAGGGAAGGACATTATCTGATTTCACACAATTTGATGCGCTCAATGACACGCAGAATGACTGTTGCTCTTGTGAAATCACATGACAAATATTCAGAGAATGAGGGCAAGATAAATATATCTGAGAAAGCGAAATGTTTCAGATTAATAATGGATATGCTGCCTAACATAGCTTTCAAATGTACAGAACAGGTTTGTGCAATGGCTGTATATCAAAAATTCAATAAATCTATATTTTATTTCCCAGTACTTTTAATCCTACTACACATTGGACTTCTGGAAGCGCTTATTACTCCCAGTACTCTGTGCTTTGCCTTGAAAGGTGTAAATTGATCTGTTGCCTTCAGGATTTAAGGTGAGAATGATTGAAAGTACAGCAGATGAGTCACTTTCCAGATATAGCCAAAGCGGCCTGTTCTTCGAATCTTTCTCAGATGGAAAGATGACGACATTCTGAGACAAACAACATTTAGATAGAACCAAAAAGCTGTGTCCATCCATTTTCTTAAGATGAGGTGAAATAAGGTGATTAACTTTGTGATTGGCTCGGCACACTAATGTTATAGTATTTCAAGACAATTGTGCATTCCCTACTGTATAGAATTAAGAGGGAAAAAAATGCACATCAATGCAACGAGGATCAACAGAAGACATTTACAATATAGCAAACTAATTAAGTACGGAAGGAAGATTGGATGTGAACTGAATTAATAGAATAGCTTACATTAGTTGTTAGTGTTGTTTATTATTGTAAACTAGAGTGTAAAATTTAAAAGGGAATGAATTTCCTTAATGGAATCGGTCATGCTTGACATGATGTTGCAACTCAATTTAGCTCAATTTATTTATTTATTTTATTTTTTTTGATGAATTCTCATATATTTAGCTCCCACAGTTGGTGGATAACTGATTCTACACTGGGATAGGCTGTGCAGCTGTTATCGACTTCGATAGAAATCGGTTCCAGAGAGAAATGGTGCCAAGAAATACTCCCTTTTCTTCACTAATCTCATTCAAACTACCTGTCACGTTCGGATGACTGCAAGTGCTAAATTGCTTACAGTTTTTTTTTTTTTTTGACTGATAAGAAACGTGTGATAAAAAAGACCCAGTGTGGCTCTCCAGGGTGATTTGATGATTCCTGAATGAATGCTAATGAATTTTCTTAACTTCGTGAGTTTAGAATGAAAGAATCTGCACCAATATTTAATGCTATGTATTTTGCTATAGCTGCTTATGCTTATATACTATTAGAATTAAAATATAGTCAAGCTGTGCTGATGCAATTACATGTATGCACATTTAATAATAGAAATAATAAATAATTATATATTAATAGATATAATAATAAATTAATTTTGATCTTTGTATATATATATATATATATATATATATGCAATTATGCATATAAATGCAATAACGATATCAATGCAATTTTTAACTCTGCCTCCCGGGGGGCGCTATACAGGGTCATCTTAATGACAAAAAAAAAAAAAAAAAAAAATCCAGAACAAATATATTTAAAATAGTGGTTGTAGTATGATGAAATTATTAGAGTAAAATAATGTCACCAATCCCTCCTTGAGAATCACACACAGACACAGACATGGGTCACGTTAATGTTGCATTTCAATTTATTTGGCATATCACCATTACTCTTCACCAACCCACAATTAGTTAGTGTCATTTAGAGTCCTTTGGTGCTTTTGAGTCAAACTTCTGCCAAGTTGAGCCAAGTATCAAGTTGATTAAGATGAGCATTGTAAGAGTAATTGTAACATTTCTTCCTTAGCTACCTAGCAGAACTCTTTAATAACAAGTAAACATTAACATTTTGGTGCCAGCCAACAGTGATTAGTTGATCAAATATGTTGATGGGGTAATTTTCACAGAATTTGGCACATCCACACCAAACTCAGGTGTTTACAGGAACAAAGGCTCAAAAATGTGTCTGTGGTGACATTTCTGCAAAATCGCGTTACTTGTTACACATTTAGTGGCACTTTTTTAAGGTGAAATGTCCAGTGAGTGTCACTTTTTTAAACTACATTCAATTTTTCCCCAAAACAGAAGATCGTTAATGTGGTAAAAAAAAAAAAATGACAGAGGTAACAAGTACAATTGTGAGATAAAAAAAAAAAGATTTACTGAAGCAATCATGCCATTGTTGCCTGCTTCTACAAGTCTTTGATGTCTAGCAGGTCACTTGCATTGATTTAGGTCCTACTTTGCCCAAATTAAAAAGCATATTATAAAGTGGTTTGTGTTTAATCAGCAATGGAATTTTTTATTTTTATGAAGAGTTTTATTTGTGCTGGTGTTAGCCTGAAGCAAGATCATACTAGCTGACTCTGTCAAAGCAGATCATGCCAGGTACACCACACACCCAGTCATACCTGATGTACATTTTACAGATTTCTGTAATGATGTATCATCTAGCCACTGACAGCTTCTCTCGACCCGCCCCCACACTACCAGCACTATCTTGACCTCTGAATCACAGGTATCTGAACCCAGAGTCCTCGACAAGAAACATCCCAGCTCTCTTGTTTCTTAAGAGACAGTAGGAAGACAAATTGGGAGAGAGACTGATAGCGTTGTACTATAGGACTGTGTCCTATAGTACAACGTACTGTGTCTGGTGTATTAATGTTTATTATGCTGATACGAATTATGAATCGAGAGAGAGAGAACATGACAGCGAAGCATATAAGGTAGCTATGTACATTATTGTTTTTTATTTGTGTTGAGAAGAGAATGCGTTTTAGTCATACTATCACTGTATTGGACACAATTTCACAGTTTCATAGGAGACCTTACTAATGACCAGACTGTGTTCAATTCAGAGCTTGTTTTTCTCATATGGAATCTGCCTGCATCCCGAAAAAAAAAAAAAAAGTGTAGTAAAAGGGATTTTCACATATTTTCAGCTGTCTGCCATAAAGGATGATGGAGGAATATATAGTAAATATTTCATTATTTGGCTGGCAAAACTATGAAATCTTAATACTGGTTGGGTACAGACAAACAACAGGAAGTGCTAATGGTTTTGAGCCAATGACATAAGTCTTTGGAAGCGCCTTCAGAGTTGACACAAACCTTCAGAGAGAGACGCGCGCAGACAGCTCTGAGTGACTTTCAACTGTGTCACATTTCAAAACATTGCCATCAGTCTTCTCCAACCCGCTATTAATGAGTGTCATCATTCTCTCGAGTTCCTGGTGTTTTCTGTTCCATCCTGTCCTGTCTCCCGAGTTTTGAGTCAAGATTCACAACAAGATGAAAAAGAGATGAGCCAAGTCTAAAGTTGTTTAAAAGGAGCAAATGACTAATGACCATATGCTATATAATTAATGTTTAAATATTCATGGGTGAATGGCCGTGATGATTTAGTTGCAAATTTTCTTGCTTGCTGGCTTGCACACTGTGACAACATGTAAATATTCATGTTTGGTGTCAGCTAACAGTAAGTTGATAAAAATTAATGGCAGGTGTTTGCATGATTGTCTGAACTGGTAATACCTTACCATATCATGTTAACCAAGCAAACCTATTGGATAAAATTCTGGCCAATAAATATCATGGCCAATATTACAATTGTATACTTTTAAATAAATCATTAAAATAGTAATGTAGGCCTATAGTATGGAAAATGGACGTTAATTATTCTGACAATAAATGAAAAAAAAAATTAAATGTTGAGATTTATTAAAGGACTAGTTTACTTTAAAAAACAACAAAAAAAAAACAAAAACAAAAAAAAATTTGCTGATAATTTACTCACCCCCATGTCATCCAAGATGTACATGTCTTTCTTTCTTCAGTCGAAATTTCTTTTAATTTCGGTTTTTATTGAAAACATTCCAGGATTTTTCTCCATAAGTTCAAAGTCCAAAAGACAGTTTCAGTGTAAACAACTAATACCCCTTTTCCACCGAAAAAAGAACTGGCTTTGCGATGGTCAGAAAATATGTTTAGAACGCATATAAACCCGCCCCAGCCCCCGACGTAAACATGACGTGCTAAAAGAACGGTTCTAGTCCAGCAAAGAGTTGGTGCCGCTTTGGAACCAGTTTTCCCGGCCGCGAACCGGGTCTTTGCCTGTCGAAACACAAAGAACTGGTTCGCGCGCAGGCCCTGGCTCCGAACCGGCTCTCAAAATGCTTTGGTGGAAAAGGGGCTTAAGTTAATGTGGTTGTTTAAGCATGAAAATACTGAAACTGTCTCGCAATACGGTCCTGTTTTTAAACACTTTTTCTAGGCTACCAGCAAACAAAATGTGTTGAAAATAAACATACATGCAATAATGAGTGCAGGTGACATTGACAGTAAGTTTGAGGGTGACAGTGGCCTTATTGTTGACAATGATGGGGAAAAAAAAACAACAGGCAGGTAATAGAGACAAAGATAGATGGAGATGGGTCATGTGTATTTTATAGTTCAGATTCTAGTTTTGAGCTCACAGCTGTTTGTGCAAACATATGAACAGAGGTGTTCAGTCTCTAATTAATTTCAGCAATGTAAAATGGAGCATTCTAATCCACAACTAATTGCTTTTTTCATGGTAATCACTAGGACTTTCCTGGATTGGCGCCACATCTGGTTTTCTGTGTGCTGTCAGACAGAAATGAATTTACTTTGTATTCGATGTCTTGTGACACAGGCCAACGCAAGGCCTAGTCACTTCTTCACAGCAGAGGCAGAATAATTGCTTGTTGTTTACAGATAATAAACAACACCAGTGTTCAACTTTCAGCATTTCATGTATCCATACTGACAGGAACATATTTGCAAGCAAATGTCTTAATTGGTTCACAGAGAAATTACTGTAGGTTTGGAATACGACCGAAAAGTCTTAGGCATAAATGCCTCCAAATGTTTAATGAGTCTTTACAGCATTTATACAAGCTTTTCACTTTTCATTGATTTATTAGAGAACAATGACAGGCCAGATTAAATTTCTGTCTGGGTTCAGCTGAAGTTAATTTCACAGCAAATTGCCTTTGGAAGTATAAATGACCAACTGTCCATCAAAAATCAATGCAGCAGTTCTAGGATTTTTTGTTCTTTACAAAATGCAAGTTTTATATATTGTCTAGACAATTGATTTAGACCAGTGGTCACCTAACATTTCAGTATATTTTGTTTATATATTCATTACACCACCTAGAGAGTGTAGAGAATATGGAGTCTTCCAGGTGGGTATCTCTCAACCTAAGTTTTAAAGTGCATAATCATGAACCATAATCATGAAGACATGAAAGTGGAAGTACACAGATAGAAATAATTTGTGGAACAGCAAATAAGAACACTATTGGCTAAATTGAAATAATGATGATTAACATGAAACTTTAACATGATTTGTCGATTCAGTTGCTGCTCTGACAGATTCGCTCAGTTCATTCTGTGAGGGATGTTCAGAATTCTGAGTTTGTCAGTGTTTTGAGTGATTCATTAAAATAACAGTTCATAATAGCCATTTGTTCGGAAACGGGTCGTGGTGTACAAATTTGTGGTGTGAAATGTGAGAAATATAAATGGTAAATACAGGTTGTCTACCGACAATTATTTTTTTTTTTATTAATTTTTGATTTATTTTAAGAACTCATCTGCATTCTCACACTCTGTCGCAACCAAAAAGTCTGCTGGTCTAAACCGTACGCTTCTTCTTTAACTTGTCTAACTCTTTAGCTTTTATGGAATTAATTGAATACCCAATATTAAGAAGTCTACCAGAGGAACATTAACATGAAAAGATATAACATTTCTATTAAGTCTTAAATAGCTTAATTCTCTTTTGATGCTGAATGTGATGTAACAGTTTTTTTTTTTTAAGTAGATCTTTATAAAAGCATTGGGCTAATAAATTAAACATGATTTCTCTCAGCTTTCTCTTTAAACATTCCCCAGTCTGGTTTATTTGGGCATGTTCCATACACTACACAAAAACAAATACAAGTGAATATGAGGAAATGGCTTCCTCTGGGTTTTTATTTGCCATCTGTGCTAAACGCTTTCATAATCCTTGACATAACCAAGGCTTCATAAGCAGGTTGATGCGATGGCTCTATTACTCGAATATATTGTTTTTGGTTGTCTTCACCTCTGTCTTCAGAGTCTATTTTCTTCATTATTAAAATATGCCAGGAATAAATCGAAATCAATCATACTGTAGTGTAGATGACATTAATGTAATCAGCACTTCAAATAATGGAATAAATAAAGACAAGCAATGAAACCTTTGTTCATAATGAGATCTGTGCTGGCCTAGTTCAATGATTTATATTCTAATTAGCTATGCCTGGTTGCATAGTAGCAAAGTTAACTAGCAAAAGCATTAATAAAGTAGGAAGTTCAATTCAATTCCGAATTTTGAACTTTTATCCTCAGGCATCTGTACCATGGTCCTTACACTGCACTTGTGGAATTGAACTGCGCAAATTTCATATATTTTGTAAGCACATTTTCCCTCTATGAACATGCATCTCATCTATCTAAGCACTTTAATGGAAATAAATGGAGAGGTAACTTTGCGCTCCGCCGTAGCAGGACCAGTCACCAGGATAAATGAGATGAGCCTCTAATGGAGTTGAATGAATTAGAGAAGTTCCTACAGCTCTGCAGGGTTCAGGCCTTAGCGTTCACTGAAGCGTATGCCATTTCTTTGGTCTGCGGGGAAGAACTAAGACATCTCTAATGGTCGAGATGATATTTAGAGGAAAATTCAACGCTGGCCTCAAAATAATCTCGTTACATTTTGTAACATTTATTTTCCTCTGAGATTCATTTGAACTCAAAACAAATTATCAGAACTTTGAAATATCTTCAGACTAACTCCAGGATATGCCTCATGTTTTTCTGTTCTGCCATGAAAAGGTTTTCTTGTTTTGCTTGCTTCAACTTTGTAGTCATGCTATTGATCCAATTTTTTTAAGGAACAATGTAGAGAGGTTGATCAAAATGTATTGTATTTGCCTATTAGAAAAACACTGATATTAATAATGCTGCTCAGAACGAGCTTGAGAACAACAAATGAGGTTGAGGATCCATTCAACTTTTTCTTACAGATGGAAAATGATCTGCACCAGATCTAAAGTAGCTTAGCCTTGTATATACAACAGCAAACCTGCCTCTTTGTTATTGCGGACTGACAGTCCTTCACATTATTGGCTTAAATGACACCTCTTAGCATTCAGCAATAGATCCCTGCTTTAATCAATAGACTCACCATGGCAACGGAATATGTTGAAAATACAAGGTTATGAACATGGCCATGTCACACATACATTGCATTTCAAACACAACATGTATAAACTCCTATCAGACGAATGCTACAGTATACCTTTAAAGGAAGGCACAAAATGTGTTTAGTCTTATTCCAAGTGTTCATTCCAACCTACTTAAGGATGTACATGAGTGGACAAAATGTGACAACAACATTATCTCAGCTGTATATGAAGAGTTCAGATGCAAAAGCCTCTAAGTGCCATTTGAAATTTTCTTCTAAAATGATCATTTTTATCAAGCTTGTATATTTAGGTTCAGTAATTTCACTTAAATGGCATTGAAGATTACCTATTAATTGTCATTTAAGTGAAATTACTGAACTCAAATATACAAGCTTGATAAAAATGGTCATTTTAGGAGAAAATTTCAAATGGCATTTAGAGGCTTTTGCATCTGAACTCTTCATATGTATTGTGTGAATTAAGTAGGCATGGCACTATTCCTCAGTCCCTTTTTGATGACATTTTCACAAGACCAACAGAAATGAGAAAGACGATAAGAACCTCATAGTTAAAGGGGAAAAAATAATGTGATAATATTAATCCTACAGTATTACAGTACATACCCAAAGGAAGGCACAAAATATGCTAGCCTGAAATTGTGTTTAGTCTCATTCCAAGTGTTCATTCCAACCCACGTAAGCCTTCTACGACCTGCTTTCGTCCTAGGTCTCGGACGACGGCGGGGGATAAGTTGTTTAAATATTTTAATACACGCATTTCAGTCAAAATATAATTTATGCAATATGTCCCACCTCTAACCCAACCTGCAGCAATGCAACATACCATTATTCTAAAGTGTTGTAATAGGTCAAATTAAGTTCTTAATGAGGCTATTCTCATTTAGTAATAATAGTAGTAATTTAGTAGTAATTATGAAATAACTAGTAAAGAACTATCTTTGCCCTTAATCTGCTATTACTTACTGATTAGTTAATATTGTTTCCATATTAGTTAATAGTAATTTTAGTAATATTAGTAAGTTAAGTGTTAATCTAATGCTTCCTGCATTACTTCCTGCATATACGGACCATTAGGTGTTTTCCACAGCAAGTTTAAAAAGAGCCCAATTCTGCTAGAGTTTGTAAGAATCAAAGCAGTCTTTTTTTTTTTTAAATCAGCCTCCTTCTTCCTCCTCTTCCTCGCCGAAAAGCATATCACTGTCATCTCTAGAGGAATCAGAGAGAGTTAGTCAGAGGGAGCAAGGACACTTAAGCGGTTTTTGAGGAGATTAGTCCAGCTAAGAATTGCATTAGATAAAGAGCAGACAGGCATGAAGAGGCTGCAGGTAAATGCCAACGTTGCACCAGCAAATGAGTCTGACCTGAAACCTCTGCTTTTAGTGATGCATTGTCAATGAAATCTGTTATCTGCTACTCAAGAGGTTGCTTTTACTCTGGGCTATCTGGCTTCAGGTGAACGGCACTCGAAGCCATGTCAGTAAATGATGGTGCAATCTCAGTTAGTGCTGTCTGACAGAGGCCAGGGACTCTCTTAAAAATATTTTAAAATGTTATCGTTTATTTTAAATAGCATATTAAAAAGAAATTAAATTTTGAGCAAATCCATAGCTCAATCCATCTTGGAGATTTTAGATATCAAAACAGTAAAAAGTAATAACACTGGTCAGATATCACGTCTTAATGTTCCAAGCCAGGTCAGGTGTGTCTGCACAGGCTGAGAATCTAATCCAAGGCCCATGAATATTAATTAGCAAGGTGACTGGGTAGTCACTGCAACATCAGCACAATTTAATTAATATTCATGAGGTAAGCCAACACCTAGTGACAATGTCACAACCATTACCTTTTTTAACCTTTATTCTTCAAAACATTTTTCAGTGCCACCACTATATCAGCTGAAAAGAGCAGTTCCTTTCACCCGAGTCTTGATATGAGTTGCATAGATGTATTCTAATGCAGACCGCTATCAAATTGAGCTCTCACCTTATCTTTGTGCTCACAAGAGCTCCACTCCGACACCTTCAGATCAGCTGTCTTTTAAATCATATCTTGTTTGTGCGTTGTTGACTGTGCTTTGAGATTCTCCAGTAGAATGCCGGATCATGATGATGCAATCTTTCTAATACATTGGATGAAAAAACAATATAAATACTGTTTGTTTTCTTACACAAACCGCTTGTTTCGTGTCTTAGGCCATCAATGTGTACTTAGATTTGACGAGTCATTATTGCAATAATATCAACAATCATGTTTAATTTGGACTTCTCTGTGCATGCTCTTTGAGATTGTGACCATATAGACCTGCGTTATATGACTGATAGACACGAACGGTTTGACCTAAACATATCAAAATTGAAAGTAGTGCGGAAGTAGACACCTACATCTTGGATGCCCTCGAGGTAAGCTAAAACATACCAAAAATTAATTTCAAAGTGAACTATCCCTTTAACATGCCAAATAAAAGACAAATGCAGTGATATGTCAGCTGTTATCTCAGCTGCTATGTGGTTTAGTCAGACGGTGTGTTGCTGTTTACCGAGTCATGTGGTTGCTTTGAATCTCGACTTTTACATAATTCTTTGTGTATTTCTTTTGTGGTATAGTCAGTATACTCACATCTTGATCCTGTGCCAGTCATCGCAATAGCTG
The DNA here is from genome assembly GCA_038021265.1 of Cyprinella venusta. NCBI lineage: Eukaryota > Metazoa > Chordata > Actinopteri > Cypriniformes > Leuciscidae > Cyprinella > Cyprinella venusta. The sequence goes on from CM075876.1 coordinate 21,162,933, forward strand.
TTTGGTTTTAGATTGGTATAGGATTAGCCTGTACCATATGGCTGTTTGCATGTGTACAATGAAGCGGGCAGAATTTATGAGGGTAGTTTATTAACTCATGCTGATTATAGAAGCAGGCTTGACTTTGTTTTGCATGTGTATTCACTGCCAACAGAATTTAATCGCAAAGAAGCAGCAAAAAGCATCATCAAGAATATAAATTAGACAACAAACAGTTTCAAAACTGGTCAAATAAAAAGAGAACGCTTATCAACAAAGGGCCTTTATCTGGGGCCTTTGAATAAATTGTACAAAAATGATCCCAGTGGGTAAACAGAAGCTGGAGAAACTTCAAATCTCAGCATTCTGCCTGTCTTATCTCATTTCACAATGAGAGGGTATGTATTAAAAGTTTTGATAGAAACCTTAAATCTCACTGTTTTGAGTCCAGGAGTTTACGACTGAAGGTATCAGCTGGATTTTCCTGCAGACTGGGGAAACGGGGGATTAAAAATCAACTCAACCCAAAGCGCATTAACAGGATTTAAGTTGTCGTTTTTCGTCTGGAATTTTAAAAAGACCAACAAATGTATTTTTTTCACTCTGAAATAGAAATTTTACTCAGCGGGTGCATTGCGCAAAAAAAAAAAAAACATTAATCAATAAAACTTAATCGATATTATATCTATAAAAATAACACTTGACAGTATATTATTCAAAGTTTTTATTTGAAATGCTGTTAGAGCAATAGAGCAGAATTTTACAAAACATTAAGACTATATTTTATGCCAAAATGATTAATTAATAATGAAAGCAAAATAAAATGCACAAAATAAATCCCCTTAATTAATCATCTATTACACTCAGATCCCAACACACCCTCAATCTGTCTTGTAACCGAAGTCTCTCTGTCACTCACACGCAGCACACCTTCACTTTTCAGATCAATATCGGTTTGTTTTCCTCACTCACCCTGAGAAACGTACAATGACTGCAATAACTGCAATAACATTTGGTGTTCCCACAAGCCCTTGCAGCAGTAGCGCTTATGAGATCTGTTCCATTTGTGAGAGGAGATCGGGTTGATAGCGCGACCCTATAAATCGACTGCTTCGTTTCCTCATACACGCATACGCACTTATAATGCGCAGAACACAAATTGTGTCCTTTGGGAAGCAAAAAGGGAGTGTGCAGAAGCACAATAGTCTGGCAGGACATCAGGGTTATTTCCGTGGGAGCTGTCGGAGCTGTTTATTTAAAGCGTTCTGACAGGCGGGCCAGCTAAATTGGGTAGGGGAACAACGGCCTTTGCAGAATCAAGCGTCAGACCCTGGAGCTGTACGAACCCTCCTTCACACGCTAAACTAAACTCCCACGCTGGGATTTCTGCCCACCTGTCATTAAAACGCCTTTGCCTTTGTCGCTGGTGCGTTCTGGTGCTGTTTTCCATGTTGGCTATGTTCTGTACAGAGAGATATAGCACAAAATGTAATGGTACCGCTTAAGCTTTGGGCGAACCGAATATTATTTTTTTGCATTGTACAACAGGGGCCCCTTTAAATTCATTTGCGCTCACTATTGGCGGCCATTTGTCAGCACGGCATTAGAAACCGCTTATATTGTCTCGCCATGGATGCTGCAGTGTTTTAAAGGCATGAATGAAACTTCTCTGAAACTTGCTTTGCTTGCAGTCTGCTTCGTGAAATCAAGCTGTTGAGGATGAATAAGCCTTTTTAACAAAGATTGCTTTGAAAACTAGCATAACTATCTAAAGGCTCATTTTAGAAATGTTGTTTGAAAGCATGGGTGCACCAGATTGGTCATGCATGATGCATTATTCAAACAGGTAGTGCTGCATTGTTTAACGAAGCACATCTCCTCACATGGACAACATAGTTCCCCTGATGCTTTGATGGACATTTCCTCTGATTAGATAGCTATCCGATCACGAAAAGACCAGGTCCAAATGCTCTCTGAAACGCTTTTGAGATGAATTTAAATCTAATCACTCAAATCACTTCAGGAGATCACTTCAGGATCTGGTTGTTAAAGCCACATGTAAATTTTACTCCTCCTAAAATGGTAGCAATAAACGTGTGAGAGCGTTTTATACCATATGACGGCGACTGTAACATGCATCGCCACAGATATAGCCCATCACAGATGGACAACTTGTCCCTTCTAATCGTAGATGAGCAACTGAGTATCTCTTCAGCAAGCAAGATGGTGTATAGTTGAGGACTTCTCCTCACTGTGAAGATAATCTGGAATAGTAGAGGCCGTTAAACTTCCACAAATGAAACTGAAAGTTTGTCACCGCATCCTGAAGCTCAACACACAATCATCTTCATTGAAAATAGAAAAACTAAATGATCTTATCAGTGCTGATGCTGCTTTCTCTCATATTGCGGTCTTTGATCTTGAATTTATCTGATGATAAATAATATACAGCTCATATCTGCTGCTTTCATTGAGGTTCATTTGAATTTGCATACAGCACGGGAATTAAAGATTGTGTTTATATTCGTTTTGCGTAGACACGTTTATGTGGCCAAGTGTAAACGGAACTGTTTTAACAATTCGGATAGCATGAATAACGCATTAAGTGACCTGGTGTAAATAGGCCCTTTCAGGTGTTTCAATCACAAATGGACAGATGAGATATCACATTTTTTGAGAGAAGAGTCTCTGAATTTGTGACTATCATTTACTTAGTTAGAGTGGATAAAAAATTGAACACACACAAAAAAATGTAATTATAGGAGAAAAAAGTTTAAAACTACAACAGCTAGCTTTGTTTACACAGTTTACTTTTTTTTTCTTTCTTTTTTTTACACTTTTGGATTGCCAACAAAGAGTGTAAATACCAGATGCTCCGACATGCCCATGATAATACATCTCAAAACCGTGAGGTGTTTGCATATGTTGTCATCTCTGTCTTAAAAACAAATGTATCACTTCTTCCTTCTCATCCAGACACTGCACCATGGTCAAAAATCCTCTTGACTTCCATGCATGAATTTTGCCCTCCTCCATCTCTTTCATCTCTTCTTACACTTACATGGTGTTGGTACTGCCAGATGCTTACATTTTATCTCCAAAATAAATGACTTAAAGGAGATAAAGGGCTCACTGTGTGATGGGTAGTCGAGGAGTTCTCCTCACTGTGAAGATAATCTAGAAGAGTAGAGGCCATTGCGCTTTATCTGCCTCCACCAGTCCACGCTCGAATGAAGGCTACTAACCACTGCTCCTTCTGATTCAATCCGATAAGCTCTACCTCCCTCAGGCAGTTACCAATGACATCATTTTTCATCCTCTTCTCTATGCATTATCTAGATCTGTTGAGCATCTCACAGAAGAGCGAAGATAACGTTAAGAACAGATGCATGTGTGTTTTTGCACTGGCGTTGGCCGAGACAGTCATGGTGTGAATTGTATACAATAAACTTTCCACTGGTTTTGATAAGTGTGAGGTGTGCGGATGATACCTACAATACCAGGTAATATATGCTATCATATTACATATTAGCAACCCATTACTTAATAAGGGGACTAAATGAAACAGTACAGCAGAAGCTAGTAGTCAGTGATTGAATTTTAAAACATCTAAATAACACATACATAGTTAATTTATTTTAAATCATTTGAGCTTCTGCGAAGCTTTGCGTCCTTTAGTTATTGTATAGCTTTACAGGGATTTTCAGTAAAATGTTGCTCATAAAGGATTTAAAATTATTATTTTTTTTTTTTCGTTTTTTTTTTTTTTTTTTTTTTTCAAGGGTTGGAATACATTTTAATTTTAAATGTAGTTTTTCAACCATGCAGAAGTAATTTGTCAATAGTTCAATACTACAGCTGGAAAGAAAGAAAAAAAGAGCCAGACACTGGGGTGTTAATCATTCCAAGGGTGCAAGATAAGCAAAGAAAAAAAATACAATATCAGATTCTTGTCATTTTACTAATAAATCAACTTCTTGGATCATGTACCATAAACTGCAACATCTAATTCAGCAATACTGCAGACAAACTGATCAATTCATCATCCAAAAAAGTGGGAATTTACATAAATGTGAACAAAGTTTTGCTATATTTGAATTCAGTCACTTTTAAATGCACATTTTCCCTTCAAGTTGCTGCATAGATAGTCCTTTTTTCCGAACATCTAACGAGCTTCGCCTATAGAACCATCCTCAGTTGATGCATTTAAGATAAGAGAAATTCAAGTGAAAGGCAGACTACAACATATAGGGATGTAACTTCAGGTACTAATTAGCACGAACAGATGTGCTATCTGACACATTCGGGTTAGGCATCACCTGCACAACAGGCTCTCTCACCTTGTGCTTTGCAAACATATTCAGCATACAAGTCGACAGACCTCAATTTCTTGATAAATTGCAAGTGGCAGCCTGCAAGTGATATTATTTGTTTTCCAGCCTCCAGTCAACAGAATGGGAAGGTAAAGGGAAGGATGATTGTGAGCAAGAAACCCATAGATGTACCTAACCAAGTATGGGTTTGACGATTCTTTGTGTCACATGCGAAGGGATTTTCACAGCTATCCTGGCAGCAAATAAATTGTGGGTAATTGATTTGCACAGAGTAAACAGAGCATCCTCTCTAATGGCCGGGCTTTATTACCTGCCTCTGTAATCATCTCAAGTAGAGGGATTGTGTACTGATCCCTGGCAGGCCCCTTGAGGTGCTTTCAATACTTGGAGTGATGCAGGTGATGACTGTAGCTTTTTTTTCTTTTCTTTTTTTTTGGAAAAAAGGTGTCATTAATACAATTTACTTTATAAATAAACAAATACTCTCAAGTAAATGTTAGAATTCGCCATTGTCATTTGTACTTTACTGTGAAGTATGTTCGAATAAAGCAGATTTCTGAATGAGTTCAAATGTAAGGCAGGACTTTGTTCATTGTTTTTTTATGATTACAACAATGAGAAGGTCCTGACACGTGTTGTCTAACTCCAATAGAGTTCAGAATGTCTAAATGTCAATCCCAATGCATCTTTTTTGTTATACATGTATATTAACCAACAATTAGGACTTTAATTGTAGCCAGTACTAACTCTGATAGAAAATCAGCTGGACCTTAGAACTAGCATGTTATTCAAGTAAAAGGAGGCAGAGTTTTTTTTTTTTTTTTTTTTTCTCGCTTCATTACAACAATTTAATAAACAAGGAGGTAATACTATTACTTAATAAGTTACTTATAAGTAACTTTAGACACAATATTACCGGAAACTTGGATTGTTTTTGCTCCACTGATTAAGATACAGAACTTCCAAGGTCCCAACAGAACCGCTTCTGAACCGAGCAACCCATGGCAATGGGTAATTCGTTTCTGAATGATTCAGCGATGTTCAGACTGACAGTCTGTCTGGAATGCTTAAATATAGACAATTGGAGTGATTCATTTCAAACAAAAAGTCAGTGAGTGATTATACTGAGTGCAACGTTAGATGTCAAAGATGAAACACCACAAGTTTGATGGTCTTGTAAAAAATGTATGATCTACAGTACATGTCTGATGGGAGTAAATAAAATGAACAGCTAGGTGGAGTTCATAAAGTTAAAGGTCATGCAGATAGTTATTTGCTCTTTCTAAAGGCTTTTCTCACTGATTGTTGTTGCTTCAGAAGTGCTGTTTGGTTTGCTTTTGCTCTAACTCCTTTAGGTGATGGGCTTCATCAAGGTTACAGCCTGCCCCATTGAGGTCTCAAAATCACTCTGTGTATTGGGCAAATGCTTTTAACAACCATTAAGGCTTTCCAGTTGATGAACAGACTGAACAGCAAAGATAAAATGCACTAATATGTTTATCACCTTCTAAATGGTATTGTCCCCCTGTCAAACTTGAGGATCCTAAGAACAGTCAAAAGCTACAATCAATCCCCCTCTTGAGCTGGTTCTTGCACCAAGAGGGTTTGCAATCTATATTTTTTATTTTATTTTTTGTGACCAGAAATATCTTGGGTTTTCTGGTGGAAAATGTCACAGATTGAAGCCTTCAGCTCCTCCTTATATAATCCTGAAGATTACTGGAGAGCTCCAAAAGCCTGAAGTCAGAGCAGAGTGTCCCTGGACACAATGGCCTAGCTGTACCTTGCAGTAAGAGCCCTGTGTGAATGCCAATTTGAAGGATATGTGAATTCAATGAGCCGTGGAGCCAGAAGCTTTTGTGGTTTCAGTCAGGAAGATTTTCTTTAAAAAAAATGCACTTACTGTTGCTGGCCAAAATTTTCATTAGTAGTTAAAGGGATGAGACAACAAAACACTTAATGCTTCACATGGACGGACACACACACACACACCTCCTAATAGTTATTGGGTATTGGATATTTTCATGCTATAGTATAGTGTATGTTATGCCTAACTTCACTTTTAGCATTTAAAATGATTAATCTTTGTATTTAATGTTACTAAATTTAGAAAAAAATGAATAAAATTTTGATTTTGGCAATTTATTGGTTGTGCCACAAGACATATTTTATTTGATCCCTGTAATATATGAAGTTATATCATGAAATGCCCATTAACAAATTGGACTAAAGTGTAATTTCTCTCAATTATGTAAGCTAAAATGTTGTCTTGTGTGCATGTGCTTTTGCCATAGGCCTCTAAATCACTAGTTTGAGGTTTCTCAGTGAAGTTTCTAGATATTCTCCTTTACTTTCCTGACAAAAAATGAGAGCCACAGCATCCAACACTCCTTTTTCCACACTTGGTCCACCTACCAATCACGGAATGGTATATTACACTCTATAATGTCATCCCTGCTCAGCCTCCATCAAAATGGAAATGACACAGACAGATAGCCAATCTATATGGAAATAATACAACAGTTTACCCCTGTACAATGCTGAGGTGAACATGGGATCTGATATCACCACCCCCTATGATTTTATAAACTGGACTCTGCCCACTGTTGATACTCATCCTCATAAGACAAGCTGGGAGCATCCCTGAGGGTTTCTGTTTTCTTTGCTTGTGTCAGCTCCATATATTGTGTCTCAAGGTCTACATTTAGACAAAGGGGTTTCTATGTTAGCTGGACCCTATTTACATTTGAGCCTGAGAGCATTTTGCTTCGAAAAAAAACAAAAAACATAAGCTCCCAAATCCAATTACACTGAGATATTATATTTTAATGGATTATTGATTCATCACGTGCAGGGCATTGGCCATGGTTAGATACCACAGTTGTTTTGCTGCAGGAGGTCTGGGTCGAACTCCCCACTGTGATAGTCAAACATGGTAATTGTGAGTCCCATTCTCTCAGCATTGTGTTTTTTCTGCAGGAAATATTCTGATATCATGTTGCCCATTTTATCTTCAATGTTATAAGGAAATGTATTGGTGTGCAGTGCTGCTGCTTGTAATATCAAGCATGAAACCAAGGGAACACAGCATTCTGTTCCGATATGAGACTCGGTTGTCAGACTACATCCTTAATAGAATATGTGCTATGAAAGGTCAGACAACGTTTTCCATTCCCCCTGCTGGCATGATGACGGAAGGCCTGTATGGAATGTCCCTTAGGTATTCCAACCTCGTATTATTCCTCTGCACCAGGCTTTCGAGACTTCTAAATAGCGGGTAAAGTGAGACAGTGGGCCCTATTTTAATGATCTGAAACGCAATATCAAGCACAAAGCACAAGTAACTTTGTGGGTGGGTTTTGGGCGCTGTTGCTGTTTTACCGGCGGGATAAATGACTCTTGCACCCAACGCAAGTTTAAAAGGGGTTGGTCTGAAGTAGCTTCATTATTCATAGGTGTGGTTTGGGCGTAACAGGAAACAAACCAATAAGAGCGTCATATCACATTCCCTTTAAGAGGATGATGAATGAGGTGCGTTTGTTCCATGGCGCAACACTATTATACTGGCGCATTTACCAAGCGCGCTTCACAATCGGTTCACATCCGAGAAGATCGATGTTCTCGTCAGGGCCTTAAAAGAAATAGAATTAACATTGGGTATGGGACAAACCCACCCAAAGCTGGACCAAATTAGGACATGGACCCTCATGTTTAAACATTTTTCTTTATAATAATGTATCATTTGCATAAGAAAAGTAAAGTAAAATGCATCTGTGTAGATGAGAGAATCATCTACAGTGTATGCACGGCCATGCTTATATAGCATCTGATAGCATCTGAATGTACGCACAATGCGCCACTGACTTTAGATTAGTTTTTTTCTGGTCAGTGGCACAATTGTTTCCACTGAAACAAGCCTCCTTTTTTGTGCTGAACCACCCAGGGTCCGGTTCAGCTTTGCGCGGGTGCAAACTAGAAATGATACACGCGTCAGTGTACAAAGTCATTTGCACCGGGTGCAAGATAGGGCCCATGATGCTTTTGGAAGGTTTGAATCAAGTCCTGTGACTCTTCAGATGTAAGGTATTATTCTGCTTAATCTCTGTGTGACTGTCTAAATCATCAGATGAAATAGTGTCTTGTGTAATATTATATATCCTCCAGACTTGCCTGTGTCTCCTCTTTTTAGAGTTCCAAGTGAAAGATTTCATTTCAACCCCAGGGAAATTAGCCAGCAAAGCCTTGAAGAACCCTTGCATGAATGTGATGAGGCAGCTCATTAAAAATGACACAATAGAGCTGGTGTCTTTAGAAAAGGCAACATAACATTTAACTGCCTGTGGGTTGACAAGGCAATGTCCAAAGTGCCCAACCAAAGAGAGATACCCAAAAAAAGCACATGAAGAGAAGTATGAGATGAGAGGTCAGACCATACTGCAATTCTAGTCTCATATCTCCAATGTGAATTCTTCGTTTTTATACAAAAGTTATAGTTTTGTTCCTCAAATTTAATTGATCTTCCAAGAGCACATTTTACTGTTTGTATCAGTCTTTCAGACAGATGTCAGTCTTAGTGGTGAGGATTCTGAAGGTTACATCGATATACTATTAGGTCTTTTTCAGTGAGTAATTGATTCATGGACACAAACAACAAGTCATGGATCTTGTAATCTTGTCATTCATTCATCCAATTCTGAAGTGAAACAGTTGATTCACTGAATTTGGAGTAGCTTTTAGTAATAGAAAAAGTAGTAATGTGTCAGTATGTAAATCCAAATTTATCTTCTGTCTTTATGAGTGAGTCATTGAATCATTCATCCAATTGTGTCGTTTAAAAACAGATGCAAGGAAAAACCACAATGTGCTCCAAGATCACCTTTTGTTTCAGGATGATTTCTGTAGGATTTTAAGCATTTATCATCCAAACAAAGTTGATGCTACAAACATTAACAGCTGTATTGTTTACATTGTCTATTGTGAAACTATTCTTTGACCCTGTATTCTCACAATCAAGCACTATTCATTATAGTCTCATTCCCTTTATCTGTAACTGTGCTGAAGAACCCACATTTCACACTTAAAAACACATTTAATAGAAGGTGGAAGAGTATGGATTGGGTGCTATGGACAGTGACCTAAAGCACAAGAGTAAATCAACAATAGAATGACTTCTGCAGTGGTCCAGTTAGAGTCCTGACCTCAACTTTGACATGAAACCAGACATCTCTAGAATACTACAGAATGAAGTCTGAACTCAAACTGAGGTTTTATAAAGACGAATGATCCTCTCGACTGTTGAGCAGCTCTAACCTACATTCACAGGAATGTGCAAATGGATGTTCAAACTATTATTATATACAAATTTTCGCCCTGCACTGTGAATATTTACGTGTATGTAATAAAGACATGCTCTAATATATTATTGTTGTTGTTTTGCCTTTTGACAGGAAGAGAAAGTGGGAAAGAGATGTCGAGATCGGGAAAGGACCACAACGGTCCCCCGAAGTCCAATTGCGCTACACGTCAGAGCGCTGCCCACATGGCTATCAGCTCCTACTGTACGTATTCCTATTTTAAATAAAAATTCACTTTAAGTGTGTGACATTCAGCATGTACTTTTTGAAGACATGCAGAAAACATAACATGAAAGAATAACATGCAGAAAACAACATCTAATCTCTGAGCACTGACTCAAGGTCTCAAATGACAAGATGACATTTATTCTGCTTTTGCAGGGTCCATGCTGCATGAAGTTACGAGTTGTACATAATGGCTATCAATGTAAAGGCAAGGTGAGTACTTTTTAATGTTCCTTTTTTCTCTTTAAATCAATTTAAATTTTTATGAAAAAGTTTTAGTTATGAAAAAAAATGTGTATATGGTGTCTTTGAAAATAATTTGCTATTTGTTGCCCGCTTCAATGGTTAAGTGCTCAAAAGAGAAGTGAGATATGTTAAGAGTCTTACAAATAATGTGCAATTATCAGGGCTAAACTCAAGTTCTTTTTTTTTTTTAAATATACATAGCCTTGTGCAGAGACCTTCTCGGAATGTTCTTTCCTGACATCAATTACCTCTACAGAGTAGATGACACTTAAACTAAGGTAGGCAATTTGTTTTATAAATACTTGTTGTTATACTGGTTGAATCTCTCTTCACATCCTGATAGTATTCAAACTAGTGGTCTGAATATTAAAACGTGTACAAACTGTATATCTTCTGTGGAAGTCTCAGGAACAAAAAATCATTGTATTCGGTCCAAATGCAATGATCAGTGTCCTACCTGCGTAGACATCATACGTATTCAAGTCACCTTTATTTATATCACTTTTACAATACACATTGTACATTCAGCTTGTTCCGTAAGGCTTGGTGCTCTGTGGGTTTGTGAGCTCTGTAAGTTGTTTATGTTCATTATTTTTGCAGTGTTATGTGCTTTGAGACATGAGGTAATTTGGATGCTTTTTGATGCTTTGCAAACTGCTGTTCATGTGTTTTGAAGGAGGTGTGACTTTGTAGAGTGCTCTGAAGGGAGGGTGGGATCTCATGCTTTCAAAGCTAGCTTGCTATTACTAGGTTCTCTGAAATTGCCTACCATACCTTTAAAGAGGTTTTTAGTTTCAACAAAAGTTCAGACTTCCCTACCTGATCTTTCTCTCGTAATCTCTGCATCACTTTGCTGTCTTTTTCTCCCTACTTGGCACACACTCACATGAACAGTCTGAATTTAAATAAGTGAGAATTGAGAGAAGATTTTGTGTGTGTGTGTGTACTGTTTGTGTGTTTGTGTTTCCCAAAGCACATATGCTCAGAACCACTAAGCATAAAGCCAATTAGCCAAATGAGTTTCCCTACAACCCACTGAGAGCCTACATGTTGCTTAAAATACCTAGACCAAAAAAAGGCTTCGTCTTCTGCATCTCTTGTAACTTGCATAATATTCTTATAACTCTTATAAATTTCTATGAATTGTTTAGCTGTCTTGTTTTTATCATTCCTGTTGGTATGTGTGCTGTTTTATTCTATAATTATTTAAAAAATGTAATTACATTAAATAAATATACGTGATAGTGTTTATTAACAATAAGTTGTTTGGCAGGAAGCTTTTCTCAAGATGCATCATTAACATTTTAATTAGTTTTTTTTTTTTTTTTTTAAATCAGAAAAAATATATCCAGAGCAACTAGCAGACTCCAAACAGAACATATTAAACATGATAAATAATTTAGGACTAATTTGTCCAAGTAGCCCTGCAGGATTTTGGAATTGACTCCTAAAGCGCCCTGGGGTTAAACTTTTTCCTATTTTGTAGAGTGCTCTATAAGAAAAAAACAACAACCACTTTTCCTTGAAGGAAAGTGAAAACAGTGTCAGGATGCTAATAATGTTGATCCTGATGGTGATGAGGAAGTCGAGCATTGGTTCTCTAACGTCCTGCATGTCTGGCTGCTCATGAAAAATGTATTCTGCGGTGTGGCATAAACACTCAAATGCAGCTACCAGCTCTCTTGGACATGCTTCTATTTTTGGGCCTGTTTTGAGCTGTGAGTTCTCCACCTCGCAAGCCTCATTGGCTGACATTATCCTGCATTCACCCCCTGCCTCTATTGGAGGAAAGACATTTCTGTCACTTAAATTTATTAATCACCATATGACATTCCACATGGCATCAAAGCCCCCTAGATCATACTGCCACTTCTCTGTTGTAAATCCACTTCCATGTCTGCGAGAGCTCTTCAAAACCAGTGCCAATCCATCTTCAAAATGGCCCTGATGTTCCTGGTTCACTGCAAGAGAGAATAAACAATGAACAGGGCTATGGTTCTGTGTGAAATTGATTAATTTGCTGTTTGTTGTGCATGCCAGTAAAACAGGAGGCACAAATAAATACATTTATGTTACTTACATAAGCATCTAAAAGAGAGGAAAATGAAAACAGCACTTTCCTATTCTCCTTGTCCTTCAAGTACTATATAGACAAGCCATTTTGATTTATGAGCCCAGGATAACTGTGACTCGGGAGGAAAAGAAAATAATTTTTCAGATTTGGTCGCAGAAGCCACTGGAACTTCTTCCATTTGAGCGCTGCTAGAAACTTATGATTGATCTTCATGTGAAGAACATACAGAACAGGTTTTTCCATTCCAATGTGCTACTTGTCCTTTGCTTTTCTATATAAATGTGCTAGATAGATGTGTATAATCATAGTCTTGCGTCTTTTGCAGCGTCTCTTTCGCATGGATCATGATAGAGTGTTCTAAAAATGCAGCGCTAAAGTTAAATTCAACTTTTTTTGGAAACGTGTTTCAAGACCTTGCATGTTTTCTTCCATTCCATTTTCCACGTTTTTCAAAGCAAACGCGTTTTGTATGAACAAGCCCTAACCCACGTTTTTCTGCATTCATTATATGTCCTTTTTTAACTATGTTGCCTAATTCAATTAGTTGACTCCCTTTATGAACAAGCACATCTTCATAATTATGGATGGATTAAGCATTAAACTTAAACATAAATTAAATTGGTTTCTCTCAGAATTCAGAATTCACTAATTTTTGTATGGTAAAGTAGTAGTTTTTTTTTTTTGTTAGTTTAGAGTAATCTCTCACTGTATACTCAGCAAGAAGAATATTTAAAAAAAGTAATTTAATATTGTGAAATATTATTGCAATTAAAAAATAACTGTTTTCCATTTTAAGATATTTTTAAGCACCCAGTTCTCCAGTCTTCAGTGTCACATCCTTCTTTGCTGATTTGGTGCTAAAAAAACCCCATCTTATTTAATAATTTGAGGAAACCGTGATGCATTATTTTTGCAGTAGAACAATTCAGTAATTTCCTGCTGTAAATTTGAATGTGTACTGTAATAATTTGTTAATGCTTATAAGCTTTTGGCTTATTATTTATTTTTATTTGATTGCCTCTATTAAATAGATTATAAGTAAGTTGGGGTCAGAATATAATGTTAAGACATGTTTGAAAGTTATATCAGTATGCAACAATGCGTTTGATGTGTAGAATAATAGGCCGCAGTCTTTCTAAAGTAAAAAGAAAAGGCAAGTTTAGCTTAATCAGTCCCCTTTCTTTCCAATGTTATTCGCTAGACCTGTGTAATGCTGGTTACTTTACCAGTAAGGTTGACCTTTGTGATAGTATTCATAGTCAAAAAAATCTGTGTTAACTAGAAGGCTACCGTAATTATCCAGTAGGAAATTAACCCACAAGTCGACTACCGTAAAGCGATGGTGTACCCGTGCTCTCTTCCTGCGACAGATCCTTGACATTTTCCCCTCCAAGGGATGGAGTACTTATATACCTGACATTTACTGTCCATTTTCTCAGTGCTCCTCATTAAAATCTTCTGCATCAATTAGCACACCCTGCACTGGCTAACCTTTCTAAGTTTGTTAACATTGTAATGCCATTTATGACCACAGAAATTGATGGTGGCTCAGTATCATAAATACCAAGGATGAAGACGCTGATGTGAGCTATACTGTTGTTTTATCCTTCAGTTAACTATTCACGGCGGCTGGATGAAAAATTACATTTATTGTGAATTCCGTCTCTAAGTATCTTCATTTTCCCGTACACAAAATTCTTGTGATTAATTGCAGGTTTTGTGATTAGACAATCATCAGTTTTAGAATCAGTATAGCATTGTCCCAGTTGATGATGACTGAATCAGATCCAGTGGAGGGCGGCAGGGCAAGATATATAAATATAGTTTAAAAATATTAGTTGAAATTACGCAGGCATCAGTCTGCCTCTGTCCATCTATCACCTTCACAATTAGCATTTAATTGGTGTGGATAGTTGTACACATCACCATTTCATTAACAGATGCCTGCGTAGCAGCATGTCATTTATGCTAATGCTTTGGCTTTGGATGAAACCCTGCTGGTGCTGCCCGCAGCCAGTGCTGGGAAATAAAATCACGATAAGAACAGGCAGGTGTGCAGTTTGGGATATTTTCGAAGTACCCATTTGGCTTAATGGTTCAGTCTGCTCAAGTAAAAAGTTTAGAAAGCTAGTACTGTAGAGTTTACAATTTTCTCTTCTGAACTGATATGAAATACATCTGAGCTCAGATGTGATTGAGTTTTTGTTGCCCTCAGAGAGTAGCAGAACAGCTCTTACATTTTGAAGAATTTATTTTTTTGTGGAAGCAGTGGCAGAATTTATCAGCAAGATTTCCAAAGCGGTTTCACACTAGTGGATTCTGGAGAGAATGACGGAACAATTGAAATTGGAATCATTATCTCGGTAAACAGATTTTGTTGTTGGTTTGTATGTGATACTTTTGCAAACAGCAGAGAGACAAAGCACTTTTAATAAAAAAGAATCAAAGGGCTTGACCTTTAGCTGCCCATCCACTGGGAAAATTACCCAGCTTTCTTTCCCTGGCTATTGAATTTAGGATTTCTCACTTAAATGTACTGAATTCCTGGGAGAGTATTCAATTAGATTAAAAGCATATAGTGCAATTTCCTTGCTGGATTGTATGTACTTAAATCTCTATAATAGTTCCTTGTATCTTGGTGCAGAATACATTCAATAAGGCATTGAAAAACAATTCTTTAAATAGCCGATCTTAACGTGAACATAAGTCAAGCAGGTACATAATGGGATTTGCATCGTGCTTGCAATTCAGATTTATTTGATATATTACTGTATAATTCTGTATTTTTATATATAATGCACACAACACAGGAAGATGAAGACTGAGCTCCACCTGGTGGAGAGAAAAAAAAACATTTATATTTCTCATTTTCATCAAACTATCCTTTTAAGCTGTTCATGTTCAAGTCTTTCTATTAGGATACTTGTCCTTTAGCAGTTTTTGAACAGTTTTATTGCAGAGATTGAAACATTTACCTAGTATCTAGTTTAAGATGAAGACCTGTTCTGAATTTAGTGCTGATGTTTTTACAGAGATAACCAATATATATATATATATATATATATATATATATATATATATATATATATATATATATATATATATATATATATATATATATATGTTCATGATTTGTAATCACAACATTTTTTTTTCTTTTGTCAAATCAACTTAAATAATTTATGTGGTTCAGATAACATAATATTTTGAGTTTCTGATGATTAAATCAATCTCCTTCATTGTATTAACTCAATTTTTCCATTTTAATGAACTAGAAATTTTAAGGCAACCAGGTTACTTCATTTTTTAAGTTAAACCACCAATATATTTTTTACAGTGTTGAAAAAAATGCATGCCTTAAAATAGCTTGAATGTAACTCTACACCCTTGCCTTATTTAGTATATGCGGTTCTATGAATATGCAAATTAGCCCCGCCTACTCTCACTCACACCAGCTGATTCAATCTTTATCTGCTTCATATTTTTTTACCAGTTGCGCAGACTTCAGCAAGAATGTGTCGGCTAGCAACATAAATGTAAATGTGTTCCATATATTAACATGCATTTTTATGCATAGGCCTATGCACGAAGCACAAAATGTAGAGTGTCTATAAATTATTAATATACCAAGTAAATAATTATGTGCATTATGTATGTGTGTAAGATAGATTTTTTTTTTTTTTGGATTGGACTTTCAGTTACACGGTTCCTTTGTTCCCACAGTCATTAGTTGCCATAGACACTAATTTAACAATCCCACCTGTTAATCATCGAGTTAATTGTGTATTTAAGTTCCTCATTTCTTTCAGTTCTTGGTCTGGTAGTGTTTGTGTTTTACACACTGTTGCGTTGCTACTTGTCTTTTGCGGTGTTTATATTAGAGATTCTTTGTTTATCGCTGGTTATTCTTCATCTCTGTTCATCTTCATCAATCCCAGCATGACACATACGTCATGTTTGAATAATGACAGAATTTTTCATTTTCAGCAATCTCTTTAATTGATGGTGAATTCCTCTGAGCCATGAAAACATACTTTAAACATAACCTCTAGCACTTTGATCCTAAATCTACTTAATGTGTGTGATTTGTATGTGTAAAGACTGGCATATTTCTTCTTATGAAGTGCACTGTGAGCCCTAACCCACAGCCTTATCAGCTCAGCCTGGGAAAAGGGAAGCCATTAAGGTTCCAGAGAGCAGGGCACGCTCAAATAGGAAGCCCTGTCACATAAACACCACACTCTCCCTTCGCCTGGTTCCCATGACCCATAATAACTCCATGTGACATTACGGTGCGGCACCTTTAATCGAAACAGGCCAACCTGCAACTTCCATCCTTCAATTTGAGATAATAATGCTCCCCCATTTTGGTGAGTTTGAGCGGTATATCATTAATCTCCAACTCCTGGTCGACTTAATGTACTGCTGTTTTCAATAATATTCCATGAGTCAAGAGTTCATCTGGGTTGAGGAAGTGTAACATGTGGCATTAGAGCATTTGAACAAAAGAACACACTCACTGAATTTCCCCTCCTACCCTCTTGTTTTAAAAAAAACTAGACAGGGAACAGAAAAGGAAACCCATATTAATTCAACTGCTGACTTCACAGCTGCTACTTGCTTGAGAACCTGGAGGGCCTCCTAATGCTGAAGATTTGGAAACTGATTGATAATCACAGACAGAGCCCTTGAAGATAAACGAATTAGAGAAATATATCAGGGATTCTTTATATTGATTAAAGTCTTTGTCCACTTTGCATTGTAATGTAGACAGTTACATTGGTAGCCATTGGATGGCAGTAGAGCACTGAAAATCCTTGCTCATTTTAAAAGGCAGTAAAAGATTTTATTAGGAGCATCTGTATCAGCATCAGCATTGCATTATGAAACATTTATGCGTTATAGGTGTTTTCCACTTTATATCTTGAATGATTCTATATTTCAAAGCAACTTTTTACAGCTTTTTTAATACCCAATAAAATTGGGCACGTACAGTATAATGAAAAAGATATGACCATGTACATAAAATGATGTTTGAATTGAGGCCAAGTTCATTTCAGTAAAGAGAATACAGCTGAGAAGAATAGTACACTAATTTTGATTTATCTGGGGCAGAAAGAAAAAAATAGAGTTTTTACTTTGTGGACTTGTTGCTTTCAGTTTTTTACATTTTCATAAATAATAATTCTTACACTATCATCAAAAATAGGCACAAATGGCTATAGATCAACTCCATACCCTATTTGAAGCATGACCCTTAGTGTTTACTATATGTGCATTTGTGGAAATTTGGTTTGTGCATACATATGCACATATATATGTGTGTCTGTGTGTGTACACACACAGGTAAGTGAAATTCCTTTGGCGAATAAATCTTCCAAAGTCAAAGATGTGAAGTCTTCAAAGCTTGTCATCGACCACCTTATTTGTGGAAAAGAGTCCTTGCTTATGATGCTGAGTTACCTTACAGCCTTAATTTCCCCACCACCTCCTTTTGCCCCATCCCGTCCCTTCATTGAAGACCTCTGCATTTCCTGTTAGTCACAATAATGGAGGAACAACGAGATGGGCTTCCTGTTTCTCAGGCTGGCAAGGAAGGAACCCGTCGTCTGGTCACACGGAGCTCATATCTTCTTTCATCTCCCTCTGTTGGCCTCGCTCGGCACACTCTGGCCAGCGCTGAGAAGATGCTGGGAAGAGCCTCTTGCTCCACCTCCTCACACCAGGGGCAGGATGTGCTCCCAGAGATGCCCTCTTTGAGCTTTTTTTTTATCGGATGCAAACAAAACAGAGATTCTAAATTTATGTGCAGTGTTTGTCCCATGTTGCCCCCTTGTCGGATGTTGTGTTGAGAAGCACTGGTACATAGGTGATATGTGAAGAGTTCATGTGCAAAAGTGGAATGATGTTTTTGTACAGAGAATTGTTGTGCAGAAACTCTTATTTGTGCTTGTATGTACTTTAGTACACAGTCTATTACGTCATTTATTTTTAAATGACAGGGTCAACAGGAATGCGTTATATATTTTTATTATAGACACTGTATAACGTATACAGTTTGGGATTTGTAGCAAAACAATAATGTTATGAAATAATATAATTTGCCTGTGAATGCATAGCTACATTTTCAGTCTTCAGTGTTACGTGATCCTTCAGGAATCATTCTAATATGCTGATTTGGTGCTCAAGAAACATTCATTATTACAGTTGAAAACAGTTGTGCTGCTTATTTTTGTGAAAGTCATGCATAAGATATTCTTTCAAAAGAAAAAAAATCTTACCTAACTCATTTGAATAATGTTATTAATTTAATGAAATATGTTTAACGTAATATTTTGCATCATTTGATCATATTTTCATTTAGCTACATATTCTCTCCTGATAATTTGTAATAAGTTGCTTTGACCTTTGTAGCTACAATAACAAGATAAAAGCCAATTATGACATTGTATTTTATGGAGATCCCTATAGTATATTATATATTGTACATCTCAATGAGTTGTAATAATTGGACAGAATCAACTTTAATAGTAAGTGCTGTATCATGACACCTAACGGCCAATTTGGCGAGCCTTTGCCGAGGATTCCACGAGGCCGGGATATTTCTTGCTCGTCACTGATGAATAATTCACCACGCATACTTGTTTACCCTGTGTGATCAACCTCAAAACAAATGTTATGATATAGCTGCTGTTTATTTACTTTCCACCACAATGCCCTTGGGGGCCGGTGCCCTATGGGAAGCCTGGCTCTCCAGTTACGACCAAACAATGGTGGCATTTAATATGGGTCACCCGTTCCTAGGCAACCTCCAAACCTACCGGACTGGCTTTGGGTTTCAGATTGTTTCATAATTAATCGGGCAACATGAATAATTAATTGCGGAGAAGGGCTAATTTACCATGTGGAGTAAATCCCCCCCATTCCGTTTGTAAGTCATATTCACAGCCATTAGCCACCTCTGTTTGTGTGAATCCAAAGCTATGAATTTATTCCTAGCTCTATCATCTCACTTCTGAGAGTGTGTGCGTGCGCTCGAAGCGTGCGATGGGTTCATTATGCTGATTGAGCCGAGGCGTTGGGGAACGAAGCCACTCGAGTGACTAGATAGCATTGGTATTGCGCGCACCGTCCACCGCCCGTCCTGCCGGCCTCCCACACGCTGCCCACTCCACCTGAAGAGTACTTCACACCCCCAATTGCTGCTGTGGACATGCTCCCCAACATCCACCACTTTGAGAAAATGGCACTGAATTGTGCTGATTTGGAGGCTGTAACAAGATGCAGCTTGTAATTTACGGGAATCATCTGGTAAAGCTGTGCCCCTTTTGATGGTGGATCACGGTTCGCACATGAATGCCATCTGAGGCCTGTAGTACAAACACAGATGAGACGCGCACATGCTCTGTTGGTGGAGTGCAGCTCTTACAGTGGCCAACAGAGGTCAGCACTTTTTGTGTGG
Source organism: Cyprinella venusta (assembly GCA_038021265.1). NCBI lineage: Eukaryota > Metazoa > Chordata > Actinopteri > Cypriniformes > Leuciscidae > Cyprinella > Cyprinella venusta. The sequence continues at coordinate 21,182,607 of CM075876.1, forward strand.
TTTTCCTCCAGCTGGTTTTGGGAAAAAGAGTCAACCTCCCGAGTGAGGAAGATATTTGGCAGAGCTCTGCTTTATAGCGTGAAAATCCAGCACGTTTGCCCTGAAAACTGCACCAGTGACCTGTGGGGGGGATCTTTAAAATATTTCAAGATGGTGAGGAGGAGAACAATAGAGCTCAGATGAAGCATGATGGGAAATGGGGAATGAAAGGAAGCTAGAGAGTAAAAATGGAAAAGGAAGAGAAGATCAGAGAGAGGAAGTATTTTTGTCTTCTGTGTCCATTTTTGCATGATATCGTGGCCCTTTGCCCAATCCTTCAGCCCTCTCTGCTTGTCTTCCCGATTCAAGCTGGATGTGAGTGACAGTAAAAACACAAGTCAGCAGATTGGATGCCCATTCAACATTATGACTCCTGTTGTTTGGGGAGGGTGCACTCATGGGAAATGGAGTACAGTTCTATCTTTAATGTCTGGATTTGGGCCAGAGCCAAGACTAGAGTTAAAGAGATAGTTCACCCAATTTTTTTTTTAAATCTGCATTTATTCACTCATATGTTGTTCCAAACCTGTATGACTTTTTTTCTTCAGTGTAAAAAGGAAAAAAATATGAAGATTCTGTCAGTTGCTATGCAGTTACAATAAATGGGGACTGAAGCATTAAAAAAAGTAATATCGTTTAACAAATCCTTAATTTTAAATCTTTTAAATGAATCGTTTGATTTGAACTGATCTGAAAGATTTGATCTGGATTTGACTGATCTGATTCTCTACTGACTCAATGATCCTGTCACAGCTCACTAGAGGTTAAGGTTTTTAGTAAATGACGACAAAAATTTTCTTTCTTTTCTTTCAGAAGAATTAAAATACAGCACAATCACATGGGTAACATAACAATTTTATGATGCTTTTGAGTCATTTTTGAAGCTTAAAGCACCAATCCCCATTCAGGAACTGCATGAAAATGTTCAGGGTTATGTTCTGTGTTGTGTTCTGCAAGACAAATAAATTCATACAGGTTTTTAATGACATGAGGATGAGTAAAAGATGAGTTTTATATTTTAAATTATAAAATGGTTAGTTCCAATCGTTGATTCTGATTGGTCAATATCTGCTTTATTCATGATAAAACACGACTATGACCGCTTCACCAAACAGTTGTATTTATCACTGCGCAGCATTGCAGTTCCTATGTTGTTTTTATTTGAGCTTTCATGCATATTACACATTGGAACGTTGTTGCTGTTCACGGTCAGGGACTATTTTTTCGAGCGGAAGGAAGGCTTTTAGTGATTTCATAAAATTTGCACTTATACATATTTTTTTTTACTTTACTATTTTTATTGTGTGGTAACCATTTTACAAAAAGCAATAAGGTACTCGAGGCAAGTGCTGTATCGTGAGTAAGTAACGGCTTTGCGTCACCCTTCAGCCGTTACTTATTCACGATACAGCACAGATTCCCGTACCTTACTGCTTTTATGTTGTACCTTATATCCCGTACCTTATTATTCGGCAGTCGTCCATGTGGGGCTGCTGCTTTACTTTCATTTTGTTGTTTGATTATTTTAATATTAAACTTTCACCAGTTCCCGCCTCCTCCTTCCCCTGAGCCCCAAACCTTGTTACAGTGCATGCGTTCGTGTGAGATAATAAAAATGATTTATTTTTGTTTATTTTAGTAATTGCTTATTTCACTTAGTTGCCAGGGCAGCATTTCTAATTTTTGTTCAAGTTTACATTTTCCATCTAATGTTTATATTTGAGCTTTATTTCAATTAACAGACTATTTTCAGTAGTCTTAATTTTAGGTAAAAAACACAACACTGCACAAGAACCCATTTCTCCACCACAGCGCTGTAAAGATAATGTAAAGTAATTTGGGATCCAAGTAAAACAGAACCCATACTGGTCATCCTCATTAGCCACATATTATGGCCAAGTTGAGATGGTTGGTGAGTGAATCTCATGGTGTTTAATTATCAGGCTTTATAGCTATCTGGACATTCTCCTCTGTAATTCAAGTTAACTATCTTCTGCAGCCATGCCACCAGAGACTACAACATCCATCCTTTCCGTGTATGGTCTGTACGGCCAATTTATTATTTATTTTCAGTTTTTTTATTGCTATTTTCCTTTTTTATGGAAAGATAGCCAGGCCTGTTTTTCAACAATTGAGGAGATGGAGGCAATGTTGTGTGTATGTGTTTGGGGGAATGGAGGGGGGTTAAACAGAGAGGCAGTTTAATGACCCTGACATCCCGCATCCTCCATCTGCTTTCATAACCTATTAATTAGAGAGCTGCTATCAGAGGGCCCCAGGCCAGCGTGACTGTCTCCTCTCCCTTTCTCCTCCTGTATCCATCTCCCTCTTTTTCCCAAAGATCTCCAGAATTTTCCATTGACTTAAGTTACAGCTGTCTTTGCTCGCCTGTGCATATAGATCTTTGTAAAACAAATCTGCATGCAGCCTTTCCACAAATGCGTTCTGTCTGTCTCTCTCCACTCACTTTCTCTTTTCTAATGCCTTTAAAGACCTAAGCTATAATACAACGTGTTCTTTAACAGCATGAATATTTCAGCAACTGAAATGGTGGTCCCGTGGGGGTACGTGGGAGAGTGAGGAGGTCATGTTTCCATGTAGTCAGGTCTACCCAGAATGAGTCCCATCAGTAAAAAAGCTTGTCATGCACAACTGAGACACTGATTGGGCTGAGATAATGATGGCCATTTGTGGAGGGATGGAGACGGAATCTCCTCCAAAGCAGCCGTAGAGCGGATTAGCTGAGAATGGCCAGTCAGCGGAGGAGACAAAGATAATCAGAGCACTTGTTCTCACTGAACCTGCTGTGGAACTGCTCTTTGTTGATTTTGGAGATGAAAATTGTTGAAATTGACAGATGGGGTTGGAGTGCTGGAGAAATAATATTCAATGACGAATTAAGGAATTGTCAAAAAAGACTTTTTTGGTTGTAGCATGTTGATGTTTTGTCAGGTAATCTGAAAATGTGCTTCATGAAGTGACATCAACATTAACTGGTTTTATTTAAATTCAAAATATTTCATTTACCTGAATGGAACCTGATTAGGTTACATCAACACAATTATTTAGGGCCATTTACATGACACTTGAAAATCCAACTGTCACAGTTTCCGTGTATCACCACCTACACTACATGTCCCATTATTCTCTCTGGCTCACACCTGCACTCAATACATCATTATCCACACCTGCCAGTGATCATCATTATCACAGCTGTCGGTCATTGTCTGTGTACTTCGTTCTTTGTCTGTTGTTCTTTGTCTATTCTCGTATGTGTTTGGTTATGTCTGTACTAATCCAGTGTATAACCTTGTTGATTATTAAGTTTTATTTTGGAAACCTTTCATCCGAGTAACCGTTACAGAAGTATAGTTCATCACCGTGGCTCAGGAGAGCTACGATTTTCTGGATTTCGTGAGGGAATTTCTCAGGCTTGCCCTAACCAGCTCCCTTCATGACCAAACCCTGTCAACCTTGTTCCGGATCGGGGCAACTTTCAACCACCCGATCAACCTCCCAGACACCACAGGACTGGAATGGAAGGAAACCTTAATTCGGTGTCTGGAGAGCATTGTGTCCCGGTCCGGAACTAAGCCAGAGCCCAGCCTTTCATTACCCCGATTGTCAACGTTTTTGAGGTTCTTCTGGTCATGCCTGACCAGCTTGATGTTCTCAGAGACTGTCGCGTCATGCCAGTCCACCCGCCCATCACTGAGAGTGAGTTTCTGGACAATATTTAAGAGTTAACCCCTCATTTGCCTGCTTATTTTATATTGGACTCACTGGTCCCACCCAGCCTCCCTCTCTCACCTCCCCTCGTCTAAATGTCCTTGTCATCCCATCATCTGAGCCTTCCAAGACCTCAGCCATATCTACTGCCCTGTACGAGTTGTCTCCCACCAGTCCCAATGTTTATCCGTTGACTCTTCTCAGTGATGTGGTTAGACCACGGGCCCACCGTGAGCCACCTCCCTAGGGTATGGGGAGCCTGTGGTTCCATCTCCAGTTCATGTCATTCCACCTTAAACCGTCACCCTGACTCCTCCACCTGCACTCCCTCGATGTCTGCGGTGACTGTCGAGCAATCGGTTTTGCCGAGCTCTGATTTTTAAGCGTATAGCTACAAATCAGTTCATTTTTACCTTCAACATTATAGTAGGCTAATGAAGCCTAGTTGGCTACTGACTCCCATAGTTTACAGCATTAGTTAAGAGATTTGTTTTCCTTGTAACAATAGTCATGTATTGTACCTGATGTCCAAAATAATCAATGTTGAATCGAAATCGAATTACAAGCTTGTGAATCGAAATCGAATTGAATTGTGAAATTTATGTCAATACCCAGCCCTAGAAAACAGTGACGTCATGGGCATGCTTGTTACGTGCACAGTCTATAGTGCATAGTGTTTCTTTACAAAGTAATATCACCAACTACTGGCCTAGCATTTTTTATCGGTTTTGCATATTTGTGTGAATGGGGAATGTGAATCGTTTTGACAACGTTGACGTCTGAAAAAGGTAAAGGAAAAACGTTTCAATTTTAGCGCATTGTTACGAAGCCCCGCACATGACATGTAAGAAAAAAATTGTTCCTCGATTTGCTAAATCGTGTGGATGATTTCATTTTTACACAATTTACTATTTCGTCCCCTCAATTTACTAAATTCTTTCCCTCGATATAGCAAATCAAGGTAAAGAAATGGTAAATTGTGGGGACGATTTATAAATCAAGGGAACGTATTAGTAAATCATACACACAATTTTTTTTCCTGCATGTCATGTGCGGGGTTCTGTACATTGTTGTCATGTAAATGTACCCTACATTTTTATTTTTTCGCTACCACTTTTACATTAAATATTTACAGAACTTGTCCAAAATATGAATACTAGCAAAAATGCATAATTTTGCATTTTACTAATCTAAATAAAATGAATGCAAAATGAAGCATTTTTAGGACTTAAACGTTTGGACATGTAAAGGTTTTGGAGACTGAATATTGTATTTTATGATTATATATTTTTATATGTCTTTTCATTATCAATTATATTATCAGTAGAACGTTTGTGAAACGTCGACCACAAATTTGCTTATTTGATCAGTGGCCTAGAAATAGTGCAGAATCTCAAATGTTTCTTATTCAGTTGAAATCATAACATTTCTTTATTTAAAAGTTTTGCCAGTCCAAAAACTTTATTTCCAGTTTAAAAAAAAAAATTAGTTATTGTGATTTAATCTGACATAGACGAAACACATTTATGACTTATACATTAATGGTTTTCCATATTCATAGCGAAATTTCTCAAATCTGATAATATTGACCAAACAATTACAGCTTTATAGAGAGGAAGCAGCATGCGATCAGATGTGAATGTACACTGCATGTTCTTTTGGCTCGTTCTCTTCAGTGTTATGAATGGCGGGAGTGTATGGCTGGTAGGAGCGAGGGAGCGCACAGGCTTTATTAGGCTGGTGTAGTGGAGGATGAGGCTGAATAAACACAGAGAGCTGGGTGAGAGTGACTGGCAATGTAGAGAGAGAGAGAGCTAGGGGAGGCTGTACAGGACAGGGTGTATCCAAGAGGGACGCACAGGGATCATAAAGCCCAGAAACCCTGGGGAAAGAGGGGTTTGGCAGGTTAAACTCATGACCCTCAGGACATGCCATGGGAAGTGGCCCCGCTGTCATTCAGATAAAAACAGCACATACACACGCAGAGGGTTTTGCTCTTAGACTAGATACTAATCCAAATGATGGTCTTGTTTCCTCACTTGCTGTAGGCAAAAGTGTTGCTATTCATTCATGATTGTCCTTCCTGAGATCAGTCTGACAGGCCTATACCTGCTGACAGCTCTGATAATGAGATATATGGAAGATCTCAAGGGAAACGCTGTAAAATGACTGGTGCAGGGCAAGTTTGGCATGCATTTAATTTATGGGGTCCCTTATCAAAACGTTTGATTTCACTGGGCCAACCCATCTCTCATCTAAGGGCCATTTCACCCTCTAGGAGGAAATCCAACATATTCTAAACATAATATCAGCCACAGAAGACCTTCCGCTTTCCAAAAGTGAGCATTGTTCTCTTTGCTTGTCACCATGGTGATAAATGTCCCTTTTGTGGTGCCAGGGAGGCAGAAGCAAAGAAACATAAAGAGAGAGAGAATCAAGTGTGTGTGTGCGTGTGTGAGCGAGAGAGGGGGCCTACAGCAGAGTAACAGATGTATTGCTTTGCTTAGCCGCTAGGCTTTGTCATAACAGTGCCGTTGATATAATGTCACAAGAACAATCTACAATTAGCTTAGTCACTGATCCTATTGAAAAATGACTGAAAATCTATTCGGAGCACATCCCTTCACCAAGCGCTGACCTTGTTTTTGGGATTGTTGGCGAAACCAAACGTGTTTGTGTGTGCTTATTCCAGCTGCCAAAACTCTGGCTTTTTCTTTTTGGCCCTCAAAACAATACACTCAATGAATAGGGAATGCTAATTCATTATTAATTTATTTATTGTAGTAAGCTGCAACAATAGAGCAGCTGCAATGCAAAAGAGGAAAATGTAATGATGTCATAGGTCATAACTACACAAAATGAGCCATTTTGCTAAGTACAATTGTACATTTATACTGTAAAAAAACGTTTTTTTTTTTTTTTTTTTGGGTTGGTTAATTTTTGTGTTTTTACTACAAAATGTACTGATAACCTCTAAATTAACTGGTTTCATTTAGGAAAAAAAAATATTTTATATACAGTATTATATATTATTGTCAGTCAGTAGCCATTTTTAGTAGATAAGGCTATTTTCTATGTACAGAAGGTATTATATTTGAATATAACTGTTTGCCGAGTTTAACTATTTCAAATCAACACTAATCTGATGACAATTTACAAATTTTTGTAACAAATTTAACTTCTTTAGCTCAAATTTTGAATGCTGGCCTAGTTAATTTGCAGGCTTATATAAACTACTGTATAAATGTATACTGTACAAATATATTTATTATTAAAGTAATTTAAAAAATTATTTTTTCTAGACTATATATATATATATATATATATATATATATAAAGAAAACGGCAGCTATTGCCAGAAATTCGCTGTAAAAAATACAGTGACAATGTATTACAGAATGAATTATATTTCATTAAGTTATATGGTGTTATAACAATAATTGAACCACCAAAATCGGCTTTTATAAGAACAATCTTATCGTACAGATTTTTACTGACATTTTCCTGTAAAAATTTGTTAATCATTGTACAGTTCATATTTTACTGTCTTTGACCAACTTAAAACCACAGTAACCATGTGATCTCCAAATCCTCCTCCCCATGTAGAATAAAACAGCTTTTTCCAGGCCGTTGATTTGACTGGAGTCTTTATCTTTTGTGAGTACATCAAAAACTTTTTAATGACGGAAACTACTGGACATGTTCACTCTCTTAAGTGTTTTTAGGCTTTGTAGTAGTAGCACACAATAGTCAAATGAAGAAATCAGTGACAAGTAATGCCTGTACTTGTCGTTGTTATTTCATTATAGGTGAGAAAAGCAGCTCTGAAGCCAATAAAGATGGTGTGCAAATTTCACAAATGAACCTTGACACCATTACTCTGACTGCAGTGTGAATTGGGTAATATATCCATTGTGTCCGTCCCTGTAGATTTGTTTTCTGTTCATAATCCCTGTTGCAGCCGCATCTGTCGCTTTCCCTGTTACATGGCAGTTTACAGTGTCATGCACAGGCACGTACGTTTTCCTCTTCACTGAGGACGTTTCGGCCTGAGTGCCAAACAAAGCAATAAATATCTCGCAGTGCCGTTTTGATCTGTGAGAAAAGGAAGTCTTTGATCACTTTCCTGGAAAACAAGGCACACCTATGACCAGAGTATGTTTTTCTCAGTGGATCGCTGCTTTGGTAGGGGGGAAAATTCGATATGGCTCTTAATTTGGCCAATGTCCTTTGTTACTCATAATCACCTGCTCTTTATGCTGTGGGTTGTCCTCAGATTATTATGGGGAAGTGAAACAGTGAGAAAATGGTGGCTGTTTGATAAAGAAGACAAATGATGGTGAGAGAGGTCGCAGGTAAAACAGTTTCAGATTTCAAACCCTTGTCGCGTTATGTACAAGTGTATGCATGCTTCTACTTCTCAGATATCCAGTATGGAAAAACATTAGTTAAAATGGACGGTCCCGTCAAACTGACCACAAATTGGTGAGAGATGGTAGTGTAACAATAAACAACACATCTGTATTTGGTTACACACACACGCGGACAGAGAAGTACGTAGTACAAAACAGGAGGAGACAAGAGGATATCCACCAGGATGCTCCTATAATTGTGTGGTAAACATTCACACACACAAATCTAAAAGTAAAAGAGTTTGGTAACCCACATTGCTCAGTCTTTATCTAGGGAGAAGGACAACGTGATTCATCTTGAGAACATGAAGTCAAATGCGCATTAAATTCTCCCTTTATCGAAGATTAAAGCAAACCCAAATGCAAGAAGGTTTTACAGAATAAAAATACATTTCAATATCCTAAATGCATTTTCTGAGAATTTATATTTCAGGTTTTGACTGCAAATGTCACGTCCATAACGCTGGAATCGCCCAATTTTAAATAATTTATCCTCATCTAGTTTTGTGGTGTAGGTCTACAAATTTTATAATGCTTACTTCAAATACCGTAATACAAATAGTAAAGATATGGTAGCTATATTTGATCTGGACAGGAAGGATATCTCTGGGAGTTGGAAGGGGTGTGTCGTGAATCGTGATTCTGCCTTCCCTGACCGCGACACAGGTTCGTGGGTCTGAGTATCGTGATTTCGGTTTTATTTAACATGATTCTTATTATTATTATTTAGGAACAAATGAGGGTCAGCTGCAGGTTCCAGAGCACCACAGCACATATCTTCATCGCCATAACCGAACGTCCAGTTTAACTGCCACAAGTTCGCACTCATCGTGGAAAATCACGCTGTATTTTGAATTTTCATTGCATTTTTAATTGATAAAAAGTTAAACAAATGAAATTCTACATTTTAGTATAAATATTAATGATTAATCGATAGTCAAATGAATGAATGGGTGTCACGTCTCGCTTGTTTACTTTGAACCGGAAGACGCACACGCTTTTGATGCAAGGCCTCATGGGACGTAGGAAACTTTTGGATAGAGGGGAGAAGTGGATACACCTGTGCAGGTGATTAGACCTAGTTATGGGGCTGATGGGAAATGAACTTCAATACTCTGTTGACGGTGTCCTTCGGTGATTGGAGAGAGCCACAGAGGTGTGATCTATGACACATTAAAATTGCCCGTAGTGAGGAGAAGAATTTTATTCTTTCAATTTAACTTGCATAATATAAATGCATAATATTGCTTCCTAATTACGTTGCTGGACAACTGGTGAATAACATTTTATTTACTTGCCAAAGCCAATTTTTACTCTCATTTGGTACTTGGCGAGCATTCATTTTGGACCTTCATGACAAGTATAAAACAGCATGATGCTATAAAACTCTTGAGTCAAACCCGGCTTGATCTTCAACCAGATGGAACTGGATAATATTCTGATTGTTCCAAACCAATCTGAGTTCTGACCTATAATGCTGCCTGAATCAAAATCATACACTGTTCGTTCATTGGCCAGAGGAGAATACTGCTTTGATTCTACAGGAACTGAACTGAGCTGGACGATGACATCACGGTTTACTCTGTGACGCTATTTCTTCTGGAAACAAACGTTTTGCATCATTTTGCTGTTATCTCTGTAAAGCTGTTTTGAAACAATCTTTATTCAAAAAAAAAAGCGCTATATAAATAAATGTGACTTGACTTGAGGATCTGCCATCGATGTTGAAATGCTGTGCCCTGGGCCACACATCCTCTCACAGCCTAATTAGCTGACCTGCTGATACCGCCCTCGGGCAAACTGCATTACCGACAGAACTCCAAAGAGACGGCACACTGCACTGATGATGCAATGTCCATTGGCTGACATCAACAACGGTGATGTTACTTCCCAAATGAGGCAAGATTGGTTGCGCGGCCACAGCCTAGGTCTAACGATCCCACCTGAGGCCGTCTCACACACTTGCCCTTCCCAGCAGAAGTGCCAGGCCAAGTTAATGGAATACTGACTGTTTAATGATGAACGGTAACCCCTGGAGAGATTGGGAGCACGAATCTCTCCCCTCTGCTCAATTAGAGGTGATAATTAGTGACACAAAAGGAGTCAGGAAAATGCTGATGCCCTGCCCATTTTTTTCAAGCATCAATGCAGAGGTGATCTGCATCTCTACAGAGCACAATGTCCTTAAACTGTGTTGAGTCAATAAAATGCAGTGTTATGGGAGCAAATAATGTTTGTTGAAATTGGGCAGAATACATCTTGAAAAAAATTAAAAATTAGATTTTAACACAGAATTAGTTTGTAAATGCAGTTTTAAAATATTAATGTTTTATTATGAAGTAAAAGGTTGGACTAAGCTGAACACCACTTTAATGGGATTTTTAAGGGAAACTATTTGTTATATTTAGAATATATACTATTATAAATATAAATATAAATTATAAATATATTAGAAAAATTATAAATAGTCTTTTTTCCTGGTAAAATAAAGGTAATAATAAAACATATTATAAAAATGACAACTATGTTTGTGTCAAGAAAGTGATATATATTATTTCAAAGAATAACATCTCTGAGCTTTAACTGATAGGCAACCACAACCAAGAATTAGACTTTGTGATAGCAGACCTGCCGGCCAAGATGAAATGAGGCAGAAGATGTGCAAGATATTACTCTATCCTTATCTCAACAACAAAATCACTCAAATAAAGGTGTTAGGAGCTCCACAGCGGCAGGACATCTTCTGTTTGTTCTTTTGTGGTGCTTATCATCGTTATTTAGGGCTCATAAATATAACGCGATATAAGGAAATATATGGAGGTCCTAAAATTTATGGCAGGAGGCAAACATACATGCCTGTTTCTCACAAAGTAATGGGTGCAAACAGCCCTGATGTACTGACACCATTTTAAGCAAATGGCTTTTATGATGGAAAATAAAGCAGATGTGTCATTATCTCTGCTTCACTGGCATATTTTTAATTGAAATTGTGTTCATACTTTTATGGTTCTCTTTTATTGATGTTTGCTGCTGCCTTATTGTTATAGTTTTGAATTTTAGCCAGTGCTTCGACTTGAACTTTGCTAACTTGATCAATTCTTGCCAAGAATGTTCCTGAGTGAATCATGTTTTTTTTTTTGGAGTCCTCAAATACCCTGTAAGTTTGACATTACATTATGATTTGTTGGGTCTTTGGCACTGATGCAACTAATTTGGTGACTGAATAGTTTGCTGTGGCTAAGCTCCCAGCCAGGCCAGATGCAGAGCATCAATTCCAGCAGCAGTGATGGACAATTCACAGTCCTTCCACCCACTGTTATTTCTCCTTGCACAACCTTATGGGTGACGGTGGCACCTGGCTGGGACCCATCTTCGCTGCTTGCAGCTATCTACTTTGGTTTAGGTTAATGTTTTAAGATCTGATGTGAAGCACATATGTAGGTTACAGGCTTCCAAAAAACATCATTTGATTTGATTTTTATTTACTTTTTTCTAAAAGAGAGGCTGATGGTCCAACAGATAATGGGATCCAGACAATGTTGTCCATATATACTGTATATGGACAACATTTTCTCAACTGTCATTAGTGGTTCTTAGACTGTCACACATTTTGATTATGTCACATTTGTGGCCATTTACTCATAGACAAAAGATAAATATGACCAACTGTAGTTCTGAATAAACAACACTAAACTGTTGATAACGGGACAGAACAAGACCCCATGTGTAACTGTCAGAGAGCAGATGCCCCTGGCCTATTCTTTTCTTCAGATCTGAGGGATGTTACACTGCACCAGCAATTGCTCTGCTGAACCAAGTAATTTTCTGTCAGCGGGAGAGCAAGCGAAAGTGTGCTCCCCGGGTGCTGCTTTCCACAGCAGTGAATGAAAAAATAACTGCGTTCAAAACCAAAGCACTGCTCTGTGTTCGCCCACAATCCTTTCTCCCTCTCCGACTGGAGGCAGAGGGAGATTAATTCTAGGGTGTCTTTTGCACTGTTGATGAAATTGAGGCCTCGGATGGGGCAAAAAGAACTTCTGTTAGGAGAAATGGGAGCAGATGGTCAAACGAAACGCCTGTGATCTGCTCCTACTTTCCTCTATTTAACTAAAGGGGAAGCAAGCATCATTGACTGCACACAATGAAAAATGTTAGCACTCACGTGTGCTTCACATATTCAGTTAAATGCTTGCAATCTCTGGCTATACGTTCAAACAGTCAGTGTTTGGGATGGCAACCTCATTTACTAACAGGTGTGACTCTTAAAATCTGTTTATACAACAGTGGCTCAAATACAGTCTGTATAGGTGAATAACCAAGTTCTGGGCCAATTTTCTTCCATAACCAAATGATTAGTAATTATATGTATTTGTATGTAAACAGATTGACAAAGATGCAAATGTAAGCTGTTTACATCTGAGCAACTTTAGAGATGTCAAAGCTTTTCAAATCCTTCTGTTCATAGAATCAGTCAATAGATTATTGAATTCAAGGAATTAATAGATCGATTCAGTTGTATTTAAGCAAGGGATCAAAATGTTATTTTTTTATTTAATCAATATATTACATCTTAAAGGGATACTCCACTTTTTTGGAAATAGACTCATTTTACCACTCCCCCAGAGTTAAACAGTTGGGTTTTACAGATTTTTTGATATTTAGAAGAATATCAGTAACCAGACAGTTTCTGGTCTCATTGACTTCCATAGTAGGAAAAGTCAATGAGACCAGAAACTGTCTGGTTACTGATATTCTTCTAAATATTAAAAAATCGTGTGAATGGATTTGAAAATGGTAAAACTCAACAGTTTAACTCTGGGGGAGTGGTAAAATGAGCCTATTTCCAAAAAAGTGGAGTATTCCTTTAAGATTTAACAGTGTTTTTGTCAATGTTTTAACTTGTAAATGTTCAGGGTGGTAATTTTTTTTTTCATGTATTTGGAAAAAGTATCTTATACTCACCTAGGCTGCATTTGAATACAGTAAAAACAGTAATTAAATCATTTTAAATATCTATTTATTGTAATATATTTTAAAATGTAATTTCTTCTGCAATGACAAAGATAAATTTTCTGCAGCAATTATACTCCAGTATTCAGTATAAAAAAAGTATAAAGATTTGTATGCTGTGCATCCGGAAATACTTTTAAATGGTGCATTATATGTTGTCAGTCAATAAGTTCTTATACCAGCATACTGCATAAGCGTAAGTTTCACGGTTCAAAAGCACAAAAATGTATGTGTAAACCTTTCGTAGGAAACCCAATGAGGTGTGTGAATGTAACCGTATTTAACAAACACGTCTGACACTTTTATTCCTTTTCTGTGTCAACGTAGTCTCTCTCTGTATCTCCATCTTGTTCATCCTTTCTCCCTTTCTCCTCTTTTTTCCCCGCTATTTCTCAATCTCCATTCCGGTGAGGCGAAACCATAAATTCTAATTACAACAAAGTTGTAACAAGGCTGATTTCATTGCATGTGTTGTGGTTTCAAGGCTCAACTAGATACTTTCCTGTATGGCATCGGCTTGGCACGAGGTTTAATTCTCCCCGTTTAAGCATACATGCCACCCAAAAAGCCTGGTTTTCAATTACACCATGTACAGTATATCAGCAGTGGCCATTCTCTCCCCATTGTAGTTTCACGGCAAGCACTGGTGCTCACGCTGCCTAATGGATTCCTAAGGCGATCAGGTTTTCAGCCAAAGCACCTTGAATAATTAACCGTTCTGGTAGATGAGCCTCCTTGGGTTTCACGGCTGATTCGGATTACCACGATACGTGCACACGCATGCACACGTTCACTGTTATGCTATCAACATCAACTCGCTCTATCTGCACCATCACAACAGCTCGCTTCTCTCCGCTGGCACACTGCAGTGTGTTACATCTTAGCTGGGAAGATGCCCACAACTGGTGTGAAATTTAACACTTCCATATCCATGAGCGATGATTTTTGTTTTTCCAAAAGAATTCTCTTTACACGGCAACATTTGGGCTTGTTATAGAGACTACTGGTGATCCTGTGCACAAACAACAAAACAGGGAAATGCATGATGTTTATCCAAATTCTTCAATGCATATTTTTCACCTGTTTGTTGGCTCTCTCTGGCTTTCCTACAAAGCATTAGTCATTTTGTTTTATTGTATTTATAAAAACTAAACTCATTTAATAACAAAGTAATAAAAAAGGGAGCCTTTAAAAAAAATGCTGTTGTTGTTATGTTCCCTTCATCCAGTGATGATTCATCCAGCAACTTTAGGTTGCAAATAATCACATTTGCATTATATCATATTTTTACAGATTGTGTTGCTGTCGAAACACATTTAATTTTTTCAACATTATGAGTGTCAGTATGCCGTCAGGTCCCTTATTGCGAATGACATCAGGCAGCTGGCTCATGGCGCATCTGAGTTTTTGTTTTGGCCACCTGATAGCACTTGGCATGACCTGATGCTACTCATGGTTGTTGGTACATGTTTAATGGGACAGCTTGTTCTTGCTCTGTTACATCTATTTGAACAGTGTTCTGACACACATCAGCGGGAATCTGAACAGCTATCCACACACGCACACACACTTTATTTCTTTAGTGCAGAACAGACAGCGATAACACTTTACATTACAGTGTCCACATAAAAATAATCGTGTAAAAAAACGGTAAACTACTGGCAGAGGTGGTTGCCAGCATCATACCGTAAAAATACGGTGTGTTACTGTTTTTGAAATTAACAGCTAAACCCCGTATTGTCAGCTTGAGTATAAAACTTTAATTCAACAGCTATATGCTCTAACACAAAAAACAGTAACACACCGTATTTTACGGTATGATGCTGGCAACCACAGCTGCCAGTAGTTTACCGTTTTTTTACACAATTATGTTTGCATCAACTGTCAGCATTTACTCACCCTCGTGTCATTCCAAACCTGTATGAAATTCTTTGCTCTATAACACACAAAAAATATTTGTTGAATATTGAACTTTTTATAGATTAAATGAAGTTCAATAGGATCCGCTTTATTTATATTTATATTTTTTGTAAAACCTGATATATTTTTCTAATCTTCTTTCGTGTTTCATAGAAGAAAGAAAGTCATACAGGTTTGAAATTACATGAATGATGACGAATATTCATTTTTGGGTGAACTGTGCCTTTGACATTCAGTTTTTGTTATTTTGCTCATTAACTAAATTTAAAATAATATGAAAACTGCACTATAAAGTTGACTAAAGGGTGTCTGCCTGATTAATAAAATTAAAGTGATGCAAATTAATTTTCTAGACTCATAACACTCTCAGCAATGTCTGCTAGCAAGATGTCTTGAAAGACTTCAAGCTGTTAACAAACGGTAAACCAGAGCTTCCTGCCACTTAAATGACCTTCAGCTTCTCATTCAGGTTTCCTCCAAATGTATCTGTTCCTTTAAAAGCATAAAGAGGAATGGTGGGAACTAGCATAACGTGACTAGCATTGTAGTTATTTTTATACACTTTTATTCATCATTCAGGACAATGTTTTCATTGTTAACTAAAACAGTTAATTTAAATAAAGCTAAAATAAAATATGAATTTTAGATTAAAAAAAGAACATTTTTAAGTTAAATATATATTTTTAAATGTATTTCATCTTAAGTATATATTTTAAGTCTAGGTGCTAAAATTGCTAAAACTTAAACTGAAATAAAAATAAAGCTAAAAAGTTATAAAAAAAAACTATTAATAAAATGACAAATGTCAACTAAAATTAAAATTTACACAAATAACGTAAACAAAATTAAAAATATTAATAAATAATAGTAAAATAACACTCGTTATCAAGACAACAACATACATTCATAATGGAATGTTTCTGATAGTGCTACATTATCTTGAAGATGTTTCTTAATAGTAATAATAGATCTGATCATGGGCCTCATCTTCCAACACCGTCTCTGAAGCCTTTTATCTCAACATCTAACAGACTATCTCTTTTTTTCTTTTTTTTAAATCACATCAAAAGATTATAAGATGTGATGATTAATGAGGCAGGTTTTCAAATCTAATTTTCAGGTTTACGGAGACATTAGATCAAGTAAGCTTTTAGGTAATAAGGCACTGGCATTGTTGTGCCAAATGGCAACAGAGGGTAGAAATTTCAGTTGGATAAATCAAATTATCTCCAGTGTACAAAGATAATGAAGACCACGTGTCCCTTTTAAAAAGGAGGACAGTTTGGCTCACTATTTCAGTTTATTTATTCATGTTTTTCTGCTTCAAGCTCACCATTGACATCAATGATGCAATCTGGTCAGGGCAAACCTGCCTTGGTAAAAAGCCCCGCAAACAATAGGTCGCACCGCATGAGAGAAAATGAGACATGTGGGCAGGAACAAAACGATGAGATGCGACTCATCCTCATTTGTTATTTTCACAAAGTACCAGAGATAAGCTACTTACAGTAAGAGATAACAAAACCAAAACATGAGAGAAGGGCACAGATTTTTGTCACAAAATCATATGTGGGCCACCCATGTTCTTCTGCAGAAATGGATTTTCAGGTTAGATAATATAAATATGGAAATAAGCATGCAGCATCATGTCAGGTTCTCATTCTATATCACATCACGTCCAGTGAACGCGCCTCCATAAGACTTATTCTGAAATCGAAATGAGCTCGGAAAATATTCATTTTGAAACTGCCACGGTGACAACAATGACAACAACAGGAACACAGCCTCCCTCTAACGCAAGCTGGTTTCCTGATGTTTCGAGTGTTTCCTGTTGCTCCACGTGAAGATTTCTCAGGGCTCCGGGACCACGGGATGGGAGGGGTTAGGGGAACACAGGCTGTACAGGGTTCATCTCAGCAGCCTACTTTAGTCATCAAAGGGGCAAAAAGTAACACGGCTCAATCAATACAAACGCCAGAGGGAAGAGACGCAAACAACAGTCAGGGCAAAGGCGATACGAGGGCCCGGGTAATGCGGAACGGAACATGGGTCTTTGCTAATGGAACCGGGGAGATAGAGAGGCCAGACTAATGGAGAACAGAATTAGGGCTTTTTAAGAGCCTTTGTGTGATGATGAACAGTGAGACTGAACAACTCTGATGACTGATCGTGGGGTCATTAAAGACCCTGCTTGTTTTCAAACCCCAGCTCTAATCGTACAATAATACACACTTCAGACGGCAAGCTGGAATATTTCTCAATGTGAGATAAATGTGAACCCAGTGTGACCATGTTCACCTCTGATATATTAGAATGAAGGTTCCCAGTGAAAGACTTCATGTAATGTGAATTTTTGCTGTTTACAATACAAGTGAACCACATGTTTTTAACATTTGCAAGGCCTAAAAATGCATGATAAATTAAAAAAAATAAAAAATAAATAAATAAATAAAAAGTGACAAGTTCATGGCTTGAAACTTTCTCACACTGGACCCGGGCCAGTAGCCTGTCGTTATGATGATCCCTGTAATGAAGTCCATAATTCATTCTCAATCTACATGAATCTCTCTTTCTTTTTCCTACATAGCCTGTGATATATCAAGAGATAAATGTGTAATCTGCTCAAAATTAAATTTTTCTTCTCTTTTAACCTCTCCATTGCAGATACATGAGGCTCGTGTAAAATTACATATGCAATCACTGACTATCGTCCATAACCACCAGCAAGCAAAATAGGCATTGTTATTCGGTCGCTGATTACTCGCAGGTTTCCAGATATAAAGAGGACTTGTGAATTGCCTGGCAGTGAAATTGCTTTGACGTTTTATTCCTGTGTTGCGGTGGATTTCTGCACATATCTAAAAATGATTAAACTGGCTTCTGGAGTGCTAGCATTAGTTAAGAAAACACAAGGGAGAGGGCCGTGGCTTATCGGTGCTAGGAGCGGCCCTGTTAATTCACTACAAATTAGCCCTGGCGTGTGCAGTGAAATAATCAGACGCTTGTTTGTTTGGTCAGGCTGCTGAGGGCCTTTATCTGACGTCTGAGTCTCTATTCACGCTAAAACTCTTGTCTGAAATTAAACAGCCGTTTGCCAGGAAACGCCGACGTGGCTGTTGAAAACTACCATCCCTGACTTGGCACTTGTGTGCAAGTGCCATTCAGCATCTGGTGCATGGGCTTAGCTAGGTAACTTGAGACCCATCGGCCCGTCAAATTCACCCCTTGTTTCTAATGGAGATGGAAGGAGGGCTTTGGCCAAACGTACACCTGAGAGTAATTTTTCACCCTATAGTCTACTGACCTTTTTCACTACAAATGGGTTTCTCTGACTGAGGATATAATTGTGTAATATGTGCTTGGACTCTACGATGCACGCAAAGGCCAAAAACGACAAGCGCAATATTATGACATAATTCCGAGCAATAATGTTATATTTACATTAATCTAAAACAGGATGAGGTCGTTATTACAAATGTAACAGCACAGATTGGATTACATTTTCATAGTCCCAGTAGGTTTTCATCTGTATTCCAATTAATGTGTTTCTGAACATGTTTTGAGGAAAACCGTCCCCCTAATGACCCACTCAGTTTTATTTTATTACACTGGCTTTCACTTTATGAGGGGAGTGGGTTTTATCACAGCTGATTTATCATTGTTTGTTGCACCATTTTACTAAGTGCTATTGATGCAGCCCTTGGATCCAAAAAATCAGAGAGTCTCGACTGATACATACTGTAAGGTGTCCTTTGTTTGGTTCGCAAAACCAGCATGACGTTCTACCTTTTAGTCCATGTCAAGTCAAGTCACATTTATTTATATAGCACTTTTTACAATACAGATTGTATCAATTGTATCAGTGATAGCATGAAAATAATACAACACAGATCAATAATATTGTTGAATATTAAATGTCCCCAATAAAGCAAGCCAAAAGCAAGGCAACAGTGGCAAGGAACCAAAACTCCATCAGGTGACTGAATGGAGAAAAAAAACCTTGGGAGAACCCTGTCCTTCACCTTAGCACTGTGAAAACTGTATTAAAAACATGCATACAAAAAACATTCTCACTGAATTGTTTTCACGGCTACAAACGTCATAAGCAAAAATTTAGGGTGACACATTACACAGCAAAATATGAGCAAAATATGAAAATATGAGCACACAATATTATGAATTATCTATGAATAAAAACATATCGTTCCTCGGTGCGCTCACCAAGGAATGCAAACAATATACGATAGTCCTTTCTTCTGTCATGAAACGGGCATCAAGTTATTTAAGTTCATGAATAAAACACAATCTCAGATAGAAAATCCATCTAGGCTCAAACACAGCTGCGAACCATTCACACGCGCCAACAGTATCAACAGCATACATTTACATAATATATATATATATATATATATATATATATATTAAAAAAAATCTTTATAAAAGCGCCAATTACTACATTTTCACTGAAGTCCTGGAGATTTGGATACTAAATCCTCAGGCAGATCTATAATTTTTGCATAATACTGTTAGCAAATGGTAACATACAAAGCAAATAGAATGTGAGATGGTTACAGACTATTAACCATAGCCAACATATCTCTAAAAAGTGGATTCTTTTTTACACATAAAAATTTGTTAATTCAATTATTTATGTATGTAATGTTTAGGTACCTCTAAATAAAAACATGAACATTTGCTTATTTTTAGGCATGCTGTTCTGTTAATTTAAAATAATTTCATGCCAGAGTTTTTGAACAATTCACTTTTTCCAGTATTTTTTCATTATCTATGGGACCCCACTTCTTTACTGTCCCTCTCCACTGCCTCTCAAATGTCTATATTCCCCAGGATACAGAAACCATTAAAGAGTTAAATTTCCCTGCCAAGCTATGGTTAATGCAATGTTTATCAGTTAGACACAATACCATTAAATTGAACATTGAAAGAGTAGTTAATTAAGCTGCTCGGGTTCCCATGTATGGGAATTCACTCACTCAGTATGTGGAGTATTGGCCCACAGTAGTTTAGTGCTTTTTAGGGCCTAATCTGTCATTATGGCCTGGAAGAACAATGGTGAAACAGAGCTGTGCCGCATTAAATGTGTCCCCTGTGTGTTTAAATGCAATGGCTGAACAGCACGACAACTAACACGCCACAGGTCTCAATCACTCCCCGACATTGTTATGGCCATGAATGCCGCTCTCATATAATGTCACAAAGAATAAAGGCTGGAGAAAGAAACAAGAAAAACGTAAGTGAAAAGCAGTCCACGCTAGTCCTGAACCTCTAGTGAACTTCGCGGGACGATAAACAACTTTGCTTGCCATCGTGGAGCGTGGGACATGTGGCCAACATGCTTGTGTAAACAAAGACTTGCCTCTGTTGCTAGCTTATTACATCTATCTATCGGCGTTCTCGACTCGCTGTTTACATTGTTGAAGTGTTGAAAAAGTTTGGTGACAGCAGACACTTGAAATTGAAATTCAAAGGTTGTGACCCCGGCGTTGGCGTATTTGAGCAATCAACAAATCAGAGAATCTTGTCACCGCACAACAAAACCGAGCTGTACGCATTTCATATTCACACACTCAACCTACAGCAGCACTATAGTCAATGAAGTTGTACAGTTCAGCAAGGGAAACTTGGCACACACAACGAGTCAACGGTAGACCGGAGCTGCGTCTCACAGTTTGAGCCCTCTGATCCCTGTACTGGATTCTGTTTCTCCTTTCTCCGTATCCACCTGCATGGCCAACAGCACACAAAGCAGGTTGCATTACAATAAGATATCATTCACTAATATATATAAAATATATCCTTCCATCATGAGCACGTCAGCAAATCAAATTTCAACATAAAATGTATTTAAAGGACTTTTTAAATAATTTACATGTGATGTATTTCAATTGATTATTTGTTAGTAGGAAACATACAGTAATTTGTTATACAGTATATGTTTTTACATTTTTAAGCATATTTATAGGGTTACTATATTTTTATGTTTTTATATATTATACATTTTAAAATGTATTCTCTTTTTTGTTTAATTTTATTTAAAATGTTTTACATTTTTTTGAAGTCTATAATCATTTTTGGAGTTTTGACTTCAATTTTTTTTTTATTGATATAGGTTTTACTTGATGTTTTTATTTTCTTATGTTCTAAAGCTTCCAAGTTGGTTTAGTTCCAGACTCTCACCAAGGTAATCAGATTAAAAGGTGCTTTGTTCCTCTAGCAGCTTGGTGGAGCTTGTCATTTGGCTATAATAGAGTCCTCTCATCTTGTCCTGTAGTCCAGGATTACAGTGCTGGGATTAAGCACAACCTATCCATAGAAATGTGTGGCCATTAAGTGCAATTAGATTACAGACTAACATTTGAATGGCCTGAGGAGTTTTAATGGTGGCATTGCTTGGCCCTTGGCGAAGGGCAGGTTTGATGGGGTATCGAATTAATTTAGTTCATTAGCTTTAGAAAGGAGCTAAACTGGATTACAGCTACAGGAGCACGGCCAATTCTGCGCTTAAAAGCCATCTGTTTTTTTGTTTTTTTTACATTATGTAGTCAAACTCCAACATTTGTTGTTTTTTTTACAACATGTTTTATTATTTGGGGGAAATGACCCTCAGACATGCACACAAACACATTCATATCTCTTCCTGTGCAAGTTTTCGTAGCTAGCAAAATGAGACATTTATGTTCTTGTGAATAATTTTTTTTAATCCTTTGTTTAATTTTAAATGGCCAGTGATGTCTAAAAACTGCTTTGGGTCTTGATTAAACCTGTTGTTTTGCCAAAGGGATAGGGATACACAATCTTTTTTGTCTTATTATGAGGCATGGCATTTCTGAGAGTTTCATTAGCTACATGAAAATTGGGAAATTGCTCTACAGCATTACAGCTTGTCTGAAGAAACAGAAAGAAAACTGAGCCCTTGGAGCTGATCTATGTGTGATGTCTTCATCAAGGGTTGTGTCTTATTGGACTCAGGTGGAAACAGATGTAATATAATTGACTAACCTTAAAATTTCCCCCCAAACGGATACAGCTGCATACCAGGCTCAGCATGCACATGCACTCTGTCAGTCTGAGTTACGTCCAAATCTGTGAAAGTCTTTTCTATTGTGAAGTGAACACCTGGTTTTCATCCACCTTTTAGAACAACTTTCAATCGACGAGAAAAAAACGAACCAATAAGCCACATTCTAGAGGTGGTGTGTAAATCACACGCCTCTAAATTTTCAGAATCATAAAATAATGTTTGTCTCTGAATTACTAAATAGCAGGAAATTTTGTTTTTCCTGCTTGTATGAAATTATTTTATGTAAATTAAATGATACTATTGGATATTGAAAAGATGGTTCACTCCAAAAATGTGAATTATGTCATTTTCTCAATGACTCATCTCATTCCAAAGAAGCAGTGAATGAAAAATTTGGAAGGATATTCATGCTGCCCTCTTCTATAATGAATGTGAATGGGGACCAGGAACTGTCAAGAATCATAACTCATATGACTTTAGTGACACATTTCAAGTCTTATGAAACCAGATGTAAATCTTGCTTGACAGCTGTGGTCACCATTTACTTTCACTGTATGGAAAAGAGCAGCTTTGAAATACTGCTGGAAAAAAAAACATGTGATTCATGGGAGACTAAAAGTCATACAGCATGTTTAGAAAGCTATTTTGAGTAAATAATGACACAATTGTTATTTGCAGATGAACCATGCATTGCTGGATGTGGGTGAAGATACAGTATAAAAACAGGTCAATGTGTCATGTATAGATCAGTTATAGTAAAAAAGCGTGTTTTTGGTGGGGTAGTGATTGTAAATACAGTTGTAGGCAGCTGACTAGACAGTTTTCTTGTAATTCTCAATTGTTTGTGTTGACTTTTACTTTCATAATTTGAGCATGAACACTGATAAGGGAATCAAACAGTCCGTTATGTTTATAGTTTTCCAAACGTGCTTGAGCATGTTTTTAAGTGCTCTAAATTGTCTCACTCAGCTTTATCAGCATCTACTTCAATGGTTTTTGCAACTTCATATACACAAAAGGCAGCTCACCACAGCATGTTTTTCAGTTGAAGCAGCATTTGCTCACACTCGATTATCTTGCTTATGGGTCCGTGAACCGTCTTGCGTCTTTGGCAGTCGTGAGCTGTATTTACGATAAAGTAGTGGAAAACAAACGTCCCACCTCAAAGCTGTCATCACCATCAACAGTCAAAGGCCACAAGGCTGGCACTGCAGCGCAGACAGACACAAGGACAAAGGGAGAGAACGACTTTGCAGGTGTCACACAATCACTTCTGGTGGTTTTGTTTTTTTCCGCATGCTGCTCAGTTTAGAAATCAGTTGTATGCGTTCTGTCTTGATTTTTATACAGACAGAAAAGGCTTTCCGAAGGAATCCTGATTGATTTATGCATTAAGCATGACAAACTAATGGACCGGCAGTTTAGACACAGTGATATCCTGGATTATTTTTCTTCCATTAATGTTTTATTGAAACTGGTGCTACATGGCGGCAGTGAGAGTTAGAAACTGTGCTGTAATTGGGCAGTGTGGTCCATTTGAATAAATACTGTATGGCATGACTACTTATTTCTATGTTGAAAACAAATCATTTTGATCTCCATCAAGTCTGTTTTGTGCCATATTGTAATACAATAGATAAACTTAATATTTGCACATTTTCAAAAATGTTCTGAACGTTTAATCGTTTGAGTTCAAATCAATGAACTAATTTTTACATATTTAAACAGAATGCATTTTGGGAGCAATAATGCCACTCTGTACACACTTACGGGTTATGGATGTACCCGCCCTGTCTGAACACAGCTCTGGACTGCACCTGGTCCCCCTCCACTGGCTTGCTAATGCCAGCTTTCCATTGTCCTTCCATTCCATTTGGCCTGTCTTTCTACAATGCACCTGCACAGTACAGATGGAAACAAACAGAGGCACTGGGTGGCCTTCTCTGCATAAAACCATTTCAAAAACAACTCTCGTTTAGGCACTGTGGAACAGGGAGATTAATCCATTTGGAAAGAGAAAGTGTCACAGTCATACTAATGAATGGATTTGATTGAAACATTCACCAACAACAACAAACAGAGATTCATCATCAGACCTTGCCAAAAAATAGTGTCAATATGGAATGTAAATATCACTGAAATTAAGAAATATTCAATATTGGGATTTATCAAATGAAACAAAAAAATGTACTTAATACATTTAAGCATTATTGTTGTTGGGAATGTGAATCTTATTCAATTATTATTGACTGTATTGATGATGATTATTGGGGGGGGGGGGGGGGGGGGTTATATAATATTGACCCAGCTATTATTTAATATTGAAAACAATTTTTAGAACTATATCTTTATCATTATCATCCTTGGTGTGAACAGGCCTTTATTTTGCTCAAGAGTATGAGATAAGTCCAATTTTTCATACTGAGCTGTAGTTCCAAACACACAAATTTGCAATGCTGTTTGCGAATATTTGTTGGAACTTGGTTTCAGAAATCACTGAATCGTTGTTGGTAACAATGGAACTTGCTTCAAGTTGGCTAACTATCAAGTGACATTCCTGGATTTGGCTAATGCATACGGTTCAGTGCCATATGAGCTTCTTTTGGGCAGCATTTGTTTTTTTCAGAGTACCGATGTCAATAACAAATTTGGTGAGAGACTATTTTGGAGATTTGCAATGTAGTTTCTCAAGCACTACATGGCAATGTTTAGAGGTTGTAATAATGACATGATGCACCATTTCTTTACTGGCTTTTACCATGGCAATGGAAGTAATCATTTGGGCTCGGTAGTAGGAGGAATCACCAATTTCGGTAGTAGGAGGAGAGTGCTTGGCTTCTGTGGTGCGACTACCACCAATCAGAGCATACATGTATGAAATGACAAACATGACTACAACAGGAACCTGCACTAATCAGTCATTAAGTTAACCGATAATATTGAATGGGCACGAATGCAATTTAAGGCCTCTAAATCAAGGAGCATTTCGATAGTTAAAGGAAAGGTGGTAGATAAAGCATTCTTCATTAACGGTGAGGCAATACCAACAGTTTCTGAGAAGCCAGTGAAGAGTCTTGGGAGATGGTACGATGGGGATCTAACAGACAAAGTTCGAGTGGGAGTAGTTAGACAACAAGCAGTGGAAGGGTTGAAGAGCATAAACAGCTGTGCTTTACCAGGCAAACTAAAACTCTGGTACTTTCAGTTTGGTCAACTGCCGAGGTTGCAGTGGATAAGTGGATAAGCTGGAAGCGTTAATAAGTTCATACATCAGGAAATGGTTGGGAGTTCCATGCTGCCTCAGCAGAGTGAGACTTTATAGTAAAGGTATATTGCAGCTGCAAGTCTCTGCTTTTGCCGAGAAGTTTAAGTGCGCCAAGGTCAGACTGGAAATGACCTTAGTAGAGTCACACAACAAATGTGTAAGGGAGGCAGCCCCTGTGTTAAAAACTGGTAGAAAGTGGTCCGCAAATAAATCTGTGGTAGAGGCAAAGGCTACCCTTCATATTGTGGGCCAGGTACAGCATGGAAGAGTGGGTTTTGGGCTCAGTTTAGCTCCTCCTAAATGGCACAAGGCAGGCCCAGCTCAAAGGAGGTAACTGGTAGTCAACGAGGTGCAAAAGGAGAGGAGGAGGTGTATAAAGGCCATTTCCCAGGCCAAGCAGGGAGAGTGGATGAGATGGGAGAGTGTGGAACAATGCAAGATGGGCTGGCAAGACCTTTGGTCAATGGAAGAGAGTTTCCTCATCAGTTTCCAGTTCAGTTCAGGATCAGTTTCCTTATCAGGTCAACATATGATGTTCTCCCATCACCACAGAACCTAAACCTCTGGGTATGAGAGGATCCCTCTTGTCCTTGGTGTTCATCATCTGCCACATTAAGGCACATTTTGACAGGATGTAAGGTGGCTCTTAGCCAAGGTCGTTTTACTTGATGCCATGACCAAGTACTGCAATGTTTGACTTTGGAAGGCAAGTGTAACATGACAAATAAGTTGCCGCCTGTTCTATCAAAACATTACAATATTCCTCCGCCCAGACAAACAACCACCTAAAAAGGGTGTTAAAACCAATTCTCACCCAGGACAACTGGAAGCTGCTAGGGACTGGAAGATGCTGCCTGATCTTGATCAACAGGATATTTTTCCATCTGAGATTGCCACGACTAACCTATGACCAGATATTGGTTTGTCGTCTGGATCAGCACGCATTGTTCAACTGATAGAGTTAACAGTGCCATGGGAGGATGCGGTAGATGAGGCATATGAGAGGAAGAAACTGCGGTATTTTCATCTGGCCACTGAAGCAGGACAGTGAGGATGGAGAGTCCAGGTTTATCCAGTGGAAGTGGGTTGTCGAGGTTTTATGGCACACACTACAACCCGGTTCCTCAGGGACGTCAGATTCAGTGGCCAAGAGTTGTGTCGCACAGTAAAGAACTTATCTGAAGCAGCAGAGAGGGGCAGCAACTGGCTGTGGTTGAGACGGAAAGATTCTAGCTGGCTGTGTACAGGACGCCACGCTATGGTTTCATAGAATTCTTGAAAAACTTAAGGAGTCTGTTGGTTTATTTGTATAGTTTACATAGTAATTACAGTTATGTGGACTGCTCTGTAATTCCATATTTCTGAAGGATAAGGAACCGCCTCGCTTTAACACTGAACATGGATGAATGACATCACGTTCCTATCATCCATGAGGCAGTACTCTGATACAAAGCCTTCTGTAAGTCCTTTTCTCTCTATTACCACATAAATGTTTAGGTTAAAGCAGTTTAGAGAAAACAAAGCATGCCATATTGAATCTTTTTCATCATGAAAGCCATCCAGATGTGTGGTCAGGAACATGAGAATTTAAAAAAGGGAGGAAATCATTTGCAGGATGTTCTGTTTAACATGATACGTATGTTCAACGTGAAATTGTTACAGTCATAACCAATAGTCTTCAGTGCTGTTTTTACTGTACATTTAAAAAAAAAGTGTTTTAAATAAAATTCCCGGCCAGTTGTCCACCTGATTGCTGATCACTATTTGGGCTTCAACAAAGCAAAAAACACCCTCTGCTCACATGACCTTATGTGAACCCACATTCATGTTTTTCTGAGAATGCCATGAGATCTTTTGCCAGTAATAATAGATCCAAGCTGAAAAAGCGTTTTGAATGGATGGTTTTATTGTTCTTGACATTGCGCCATATAGAGGAATGCAGAGAGAGGCACACTGGTTTTGCTAATATTAGACAGGAGGATGAATTACCCTTCTCGGTTTCGACACAGAAATGTTGCATATATGACTTGACTTCCATATCAGACATCCTTTACTGTCTGATTTTGTCAGCATCACAGGCCTGTCCTCTTTTCTTGCCATGTAAGATGATGTCTTCTGTGTTCAGTGTGATCGCTGTCTACTTAGCCATTATCACTTACGAAAATATACCAAAAAGTTACATGCTATTAACATGGTTTTTGGACATGCCTCTATAATGCCATGTTTTTAGACAAAATGCAATTTTGTGGGGTTTTTTAAGTACCTTGGCATACCTTGTAAATGTTTGTATATCTAAATCATTTACTACCATGGTATCTGAAGTAAAAACTATGTTGTGAAGTATTATTGTAATTTAAATGAACTGTTTTTATTTTAATAAGTAAAATGGAATTTATTCCTTTGGTGGAAAAGCTGAATTTTCAGCATCATTACTCCATTCTTCAGTGTCACACAATCCTTCTAATATAATGAACCATCATTCTAAATCATTCTAATATGATGAACCTTTCAATGTCCATTTAATTTTGAAAAAAAAAAGTAAGTGTAGCGTCAGTTCTGGTAGGTCACGTTAGTCAAGCTTGCATCAGCTGACTCTCAGCTGATCCACGTCTACCTATAGGAATACGACGCCTATGACAGTGTATATAAGCTCCTTTAGTATTTCAGCAGCTATCGTGTTTCTCGGGAGTATCACCCTCATCCATCCCCAGCTCCTCCTCTCGTCAGTCAGTATGGCATTCTGATTTCTCTTGAATCTGAATAAATTTTCGAAATATGTTGTACTTTAAAATCTTGAATTAATGATAGTGGTCCTGACAGAAATATGATATATAGCTTGATATATATTGTTGATGCCATGATAATTTTGTAACAGAATTATCTAAGAGAAATGTCAAAAGTACAGCATTTATTTTAAATAGAACAGTATTGAATGTGTCCTTGCTGAATAAAAGTTAATTTATTCATTTTAATTTATTAGTTTGATTATAAATTAATGCACGGTTTCACAGAAGAGGTTTAAACCTAGTCCCAGACTAAATGTATGTTTGAGACTGAAAGAAACTTGTACCCGACAAATATTAAAATATGTCCGTACCATGGTTTTGTCTCAAGATGCACTCCAGTTTTTTTTTCTAGGACACATTTATAAAAAAAAAACACTCAAATATACTAATTTAACTAAGGCCTAACCCTGGCTTAATCTAAGCTGTATCTGTGAAACCAGGCTTATTAGTTTAACTAAAGGCCTTCCTGTCTGTGGCATCCCTTCCGAAGAAAACGTCCTGTTTTAATGTTACCAGTAAGACGTCCAGTGTACTCTAATCTAGACAAGACTGCATATGCAAGAATTCAGAAAAACAGAGGAGATCTCATACTCATAATTGTCTTCAGGGGGTTTCTGATGCTTCCCAAGGAGCCCCCTTTTGCCTCTCTGTTGAGTATATGGAATTTAGCCTTTAAGCAAGGTGGTATACAGCTATTACAGAAACAGTGGTATGAGATGTATGATAAAATCAGAGGGAAATCGGTCCATTGTGCCCCTGGAGTTATGATGTCTAGAATAAAAATAAAGGAAACTGCTTGCTGATGTCAAAGAAATAAGGAGAGACTATAACTAGAGCCAGAAACAAAACTTGGTTTTGGTTTGTTGACAGGCACGGGCCCTGGTCTACATCGGAGGGCATATTCACTCCCTGTCCCTTGGCAGTTTCATGCGAACCCACATGGTTCCTAAGAAAACAAACTTAGTGGTGTTTGCTTTTGCGTATGTATACATATGACGACATTCAGTCATGTCATTCCATTGTGCAGACAGATAGACAGACAGACAATGCTTTTCAAAACCGAACGAGTTACCGAAGTTGTCACAGTATCGACACAAAAGCTGCCCCCCGACAATAACTCTCTTTTTTTGCAAAAATATAACATGGATCATTTGTGGAGAAGGCAATCCCAGAATGCACTGCAACATGCAATGAAAAAAAAAATATTTTATTTCATACTAAACAGTTTAGTTTAATAAATACGCATAATTTGTCTATTTTACGCGTATTAATTGTATTATGCGGTTAAAAACACTATTTGGAACAGAGCAACATATATAGACAGACATGTTTTTAATTCAAATAAATAAATGTTTTCCAAATTATATTTTATACATTTATTTATTTATTTATTTATTTTTCAGTAGACTGGGTTTTTATATGTGGAAACATACCACATTTTAGGTTGGGGTCATAAGTGTGATTTTAAAAGATTGAAAACCCCTGACTTAATCAACCCAACAGTATTACAGCATTAAAAGCACATCTGGAATGTATAATCCATTTTATGTGAAGCAGAGAGAATGTATTTTTGTGTTGCAGATATTTTTTTGGTGTAACTGTCGTTAGATCCTGAGAGCGAAGTTACTTTCACAGCCAATCTGTGTGTTCAATTTAATATATGTAGTGACTGTTTCTCTCTGTGCCCTGGCCAACATCACTCCCTCCCCCCATAAGGGGATATCTATGGGAACTGTGCCCCTGTTATCGGACCCCCACAAAATGTGGCACTCACAGAAAGGAAATGAGACAGAGGGAAAGGCCAGGTTGGGATGGGGGAAGGGGTAATGACAGGAAAGCAGCTATTGAACCAGCTTTAAGGCCACAGCATCCTTTGAAACTCATTCACAAAGAGCATGGCTGGTTCGACGCCCATCAGCGTGGCTTTGTCAATGAAGTAATACAGCTGATGGGCGGGATGGAGAAGTCCATGAAGAGTCTATTTTCTCGAGAAGAACCTCTGAGACTGAGTCAAAAGGCAATCGTCTCTTAGAAATTTGTGCTGCACTTGGCTCAACCAGACCAAATGCCCTCCAGTAACATGAATGATCTGGTTTGGACCTTCATCTGTAGAAGAGGACCATTAGAGCCTATGCCATTTACTACAACAAAAGTCATCAAACGCAGAGTCATTAAACAGGAAATTACCTTGCAATTACCCAGTCATTATGTTTGGTATTTTCTTCATCTGAGAGAGGACAGAACAAGAGCCGGACCCACAAACAACCGACATAACAAAAACAGTATGTTATGAGGCTTTGAAGGGAAGGGGTGGAGTCATTCTGGAGAAACACCTGCTGGAAAACAAGACACAAGGAAGCAGTATTTACAGGATGAGTGATGACGCTGTGGAATAACTTCCATGTTTGATTCATCTTACAAAACCAAGAGCCATGACGTCAAATACGCTCTTCCTGACAAAGGAGATAAGATGTAGAGGTTTCAGTCTGACATTTCTTCTGTTGTTGGGAAGTGAGATAACAAACATTCTAGTAAACGGCTAGGACAGGAATGACAAAGAAATCAGAAAATTTTCACATTACAGGTTAGTAGAACATGCATAACAAGCAGAAAAAAGATAACTCACGAATAAAGAGAGACACACTGGACACACTGTAAATGTCATCGCAGTCGTCTCAGCTGGCCTCCATAGTTATCAATAAACCCACACAATCGACCTCTCGAAAAAAAAATACTTCCTGTTAGTGACGATAAAATGCCATCCATAAAAAGATCCATACCTTAAGTGATTAAAGGAAAGCTTTGATGGGATTTTACTAGAGAAAGGAATCACTTCAGTGCCACAAAGGGAGGCACCATATTTGATTACTTAATGTACAGCTGTCAATCAACCTCACTGGAGGTTATGTTATGTCAAAATGTCATTTAAAAAAGCTATTTTTTTGTGAAGTTATGCTAACAGACCTAGATTATGCTTCATTCAGCATATAACGGTGTTATTTAGTAATAGTTGTATACTAATGTAGTGTTTATTATTTTGAATTGGCTAATATTTTATTTTTTAGTTTTTTGTGCTATTGTCATTTTTTTTTCGTTTTTATTATTTTATCTCTATTTAACTTTAACCTATTTTATTTTAGTTTTAGTAATTTAAATACTTTAACATTTTTCTTTTTTAAGTAAGGAATGGTAATTTGTTTTATGAACACTTTTTGTTATACTGGTTGAATCTCCGCACATTCTGATAGCAATCATTAATAGAAGTGATCAAAATATCTTTTGTGGTTGGCAAAATATTTTCATCCAATCATTGCCCACACATTAGGCCATGACGTCATACAGTTTATTATCTTCTAGAAGAATAAGTTTGTAAACACTTTGAAAATAACTGGATTTAAAATAACTAAATTCAATGGTTCACTAAATTTCACTAAATAATATGTCCATTATTATATTCATCTAGTCTATAATAGTGAGTTAAGTTTAACTTATAATTAATGTCACCTTTCATAATATATATCGTCATTTAATTAATAAGACAACTTTTCATGAATAATCCATGCAGAGGGTTCACAAATTCTCTCGATCCACTTTTCCTCTTTTTGCCTGCAAGATCCGAGTGTTTGTTTCACCCAACAACCCGGTGGCCTTGAAGAGCGGCTCATAAAAACTAGCCAGCATATGTTATGAGCTGTATATGCGTGTAGGAAGTGGTGTGTTTGCTGTTGCTCTCCAGCCATCATTTAATTTCCCAAATGTTCTGTGTCACATTAACTAAGAAACAGCTTTGCTGGTAAACATCAAGGCGGTTGAGCGAGTACACTGGATGTGTGTTTAATGAATTTCTCTCACCCTCTGAAATTAGCTCTTCCATTCATATATTTATTTATATATACACATGTAAACAGGGAAACCAGACAATCTCACAATCTGAGTGGGTTTGTTTGTGTGCGTGTGCTTGTGTATTTGCAAATGTCAGAGTTTGGCGTGATGAGAAACTCCATCAGTCAGGTCCAAAGACCCACCAATTTGCTGTCCACTGAGAAACCAGGAAGCAACAAAGCTCTCAAGATCAATGAGCATAGCGGTGACAGGAAGAGGAGGGGCCAGAGCTGCCCAATGACAGCCAGGCCTCAGGGAGCAGCAACTGACGCAAACCAGGAAGCCACCTGATGTGACTGGGGTCAGATAAACGCAGCAGCAGTGGCCGCGGAAGAACAGGTGCTTCCTCTGAGCTTGCTCCCTTCTTCAGCCATGTCAGACTAGGCTTTTCCCAGCCTGTGTGTGTGTGTGTGTGTGTGTGTGTTTGAGCGGAGCTGTTAAAGGAACAGCATCCTAGGGCAGGGCGAGACGAAGGACAGTGCACGCACACAGGCCAGGAAACGCCGCACAACCCCGGCTGTTTTTGTTTTTGTTCACCCGTTCTGTTTCTATATACATAGTGTAAACACACATTTACTTTCAGAAAAAGAAAAACTTGGTCAGAAGTCCTCTTCAAGGCCCAAATCTCATATGCTCTTAGACACTTTTCATGAGCCCTGCAGCCATGATTTTAATTTTCTCATTGAAGCCCATTTCTGCAAGCACCCTGGTTAGGACCATGCCTACTACAGTGTACACACAATATATATTTATTTTATTTTATTTGAAATAGGTTTTTCTTTTTTTACCAGATCAATTTACCCTAAACTACATGTATTACACACTCAAACTGTATGCTACATAGATAGACGAGGCCAGGAAAAGCTCAGTGTGGTGTCCATACGTGCTAAATGCATCGCGGAATAAAACAATA
Source organism: Cyprinella venusta (assembly GCA_038021265.1). NCBI lineage: Eukaryota > Metazoa > Chordata > Actinopteri > Cypriniformes > Leuciscidae > Cyprinella > Cyprinella venusta. The sequence goes on from CM075876.1 coordinate 21,215,605, forward strand.
GGATGATGAGAGGGAGGATTTGAGGGGGGGCTATCTGAGTCATCGCAAGGGGAGGCACGTATGCAGCCTCTCCATGGCCTTATACACACATTTGGAACTCGTTAAACTCCTGACCTGAGAACAGCTCCACAACTGAAGACAGACCTCCACCACTGAATCTATCCTCATGGATCAGAGGTTTTCCTGAGCTCAGATGCAAGTGAACAGGAATACCTCATGCCGTTGATTGGATCCGCAGACCCCTCCAGCCCCCTCTCTTAATCATTACTAGAAACCCATTCTTACAGATGTGTTTTACCAGCAATTTAAAGGTAAAGCACTATTAAAAGAGAGTGAAGGTTATTACATTGACACCTAATCCTTGACTAAAAAAGAGATTTCTAAAAGTTACCAATAAAGTTAAAATAATTAAAAAAAATAAAGTTAATAGTTGTATGTTTCATTACGAAAGAAATTATTTAAAAAAAAAACAAATATAGATTTATATAAAAATTACATATGATCACACTTTAGTTTAGGGTCCAATTCTCTCGATTAATCAACTTTTGCCTCAATAAACTTAATTACTGCTAATTAATAGTTAGTAAGAAAGTTGTTAAATTTAGGTATTGGGTATAGGATGATGGAATGTACTGTAGACTATGGTCATGCAGAATAAGGCATTAATATGTGCATTATAAGTGCTAATAAACAGTCAATATCTTAGTAATATGCATCCTAATAAGCCACTAGTTAATAGTGAGAGTTGGAACATAAAATAGGTAAAGAGAAATCACATGCACAGTTAAACTTCCCAGGTGACAATATATATTATTTTAGCTGAAAATTGAAAAGGCTGCCCTCAGGAACAGCCAGCCATTTTTCATGATAAGGATTTTTCATTGTTTTTGCAACAAGACAGCTTGAGAGAAAAAAAATATCCAGCAGCCCACCGGTTTAGTTGTTTCACGGTGATATAATGCCCGTTCGCTCTTTGTTGTGTGGGTGTCAGTTGGCGGCTGTTGGGGGGGGGCATGAGTAGTGTTGCCCCTTTGTTTGTTTTCAATGGCTCATAAACAGTCTGCATAAACCGATAGAAAAAGGCCCGCTTCCCTTTTGCTCTCTGTGCGGCTGATTCCTCGTTCACACTCCTCGGGCCCTACGACTATGGGATTGTTTTGAGCTGTCCAGCGAGGAAGGAAGCCAGTGTGAGAAAGTGGCTGTTTTTTTGGAGTGGACAGGATTTGGCCTCATCGCGCGCGGTTCCTCTTTTCGCCGGCTGAAACAATGCAGTGGCGTCACACCCCTCAACTGGTGCTCGGCGTTTCACATGGAAAAATGTTCCCAGAATTCCGCTCCCAGGCTCAGAGGTAAGGCTGGGAATGGAGGGAGTGAATAGAGAGCAGAGGAAATAGAGAGCGAGAGAGGGATAGGAACCGAGAAAAAGTGAGAGACCTGTATTGAAGGCGCTTGACTTCCAGGAAGGTGGTACACAGAGCAGCGATTAAACACTCCTCGTCATCTTTGAGGACCTCCAGTGGCTCCTACACCTTGCTAAATACATAGTCTTTTTTTCCCTCATCGAAAAAAATCAAGAAAATGAATGCCTCCCCTCCCATGTGCCATTGCCATGCAAATGTATTTTCTAACTGGGGGAAATAAAGTGGGACTGGGCATGGCTGAGCATGCCTGGAACCGCTTAATGAGAAGCAAATGAGGCTGAGTTCGACCTTGTGCTGACATCTCCGCCAGAACTGCACACCACAGCCAAGCCTCTCTGTATTTGCACCAGTATGGCAAGGAACTGGGAAATAATAAAATAAAACTGCCATCTGCCCAGGATCCATCCTAATACTGCTGCAGATTGATAAGCATCCAATCCAAATATTTGATTTGTGAAAACTGATCAAAATTAGAAGATTGGTATCTGTCCTGATAAGGATGATCAAATGGAAATGGAACTGAACTGTTGGAACGGTTGCCAACATTGATAATAACCGAGTAACAAACATCATATTAGAATGATCACTTAAGGATGTGACAGTAAAGACTGACATTCATCAGTAATAGCTGATGAAAATTCAGCTTTTACATCATAGAAATAAATTTTATTTTAAAGTAAATTAAAATGGAAAAACATTATTTGAATTACTGTTTTATTAATGTAGGCCTATTATTTATCATATAAATGCAGGCTTGATGAACATAAAATAACATTAAAACATTAAAAATATTATAATATATTTGACCGGTACTGTGTGTGATGGATGGATGGATGGATGGATGGATGGATGGATGGATGGATGGATGGATGGATGGATGGATAGATGGATAGATAGATAGATAGATAGATAGATAGATAGATAGATAGATAGATAGATAGATAGATAGATAGATAGATAGATAGATAGATAGATAGATAGATAGATAGATAGATAGATAGATAGATAGATAGATAGATAGATAGATAGATAGATAGATAGATAGATAGATAGCACAATAGTCCCTTTTCTAGATTCACACAGCAACAGATGCTGGGGAAGACAGGAGCTTATGAGAGTAAATTTATCAGCGCTGAAATGTGTGAAACACAGAATAGGACCCGTGCCAGCTTGCCTGTCATTAATGCACCCCCAAACACACCCTTTGTATGTTCACATGGGCAGCCAAAATCACCATGTGTTTTCTGTGTTCACGAGTGCTCTCACGTGTGGGGGTTATGGAGGTGTTATCATACTGCATTGCTAAAATTTGGTGCTGCAGGGGGAATCTGTCCTCCATGGGCCTGCGATCGTTACCATTCCTCTCACTGCTATTTGAAGGCAAGATTCCCTGTAGCACCACACCGTGAGGTAGCAGGACAGAGGTAGGCAGGAGGCGATGAGGGTGAGAAACACGGATGATCACAGCCAGCACTCAGTATAATAAAGGAGAGACCTCATGTGAGGGCTCAAAATAATCATCACACAGATGTTCCTGTACGCAACCTCCTGTGTTAGTAACAGGACCTAATCGTCAAAGTGTAAGGATGTGAAGCTTCTCAAAAACAGAACACGCAGGAAGCGGCACTGGGAGATGGAGGAGGGGGAAAGGAGGTGGAATAAGGCAGTAAAGGAAGCTGACTCAACGTTGCATTGAAACAAGGAGCAAGCGGCTTCTTACTGCTCTTTTGATTAAAAAAAACACAACTTTATTATTATTATTCATATCATCTGACATCAGATAAGACCTGACCCAAATGTACAGGTGTACAGGCACAGGTGTTGATTGAAGTTGCCTCCAGATATTACATGAAGGCCAGGTTTTGCTGAAACTTAATTTGTGAAACTTGCTAATGAAACATTCAGATAACAGAAAACTGAATCAATAATTTCACAACTTTTGTTAAGACCATAAACATACTTTGGATAAGGTAAAGATAAAGTTAAATTGCAAAAGGAGGACACACAGCTGTATTGTGCATGTGTGCGTGCGTGTGTACAGTATGTGTGTGTGTTTGTCTGTACCTTCCCATGAAATTATTCCTGGCTTGTGCAATATTTTCAGGGATTCTGACATGCATTCCAAAAGCAAAAGTGACAAGAGCCCTTAAAAAGTATGATTAAATGCTGTGGCCTGTTGTATTTTATGGCTCCAAGGGGGTCAAATGAAGTGGTGATTGATTTGAATCATAACTGGTTATGATTAAACTATTTTTTTATAACTATTAAATCGGATATATTGTGAGCCTACAAAAATAAAACACAACTATGAAATTATATATTGAATATTTTTCCAATTCATCAAACCACACAAAAAAAAAAACCTGTGCACAAAGGCTCATGGCCTATACGCTTTAGTACTGTTACTGTATTTCCAACCGGTGAGTCAATGTTTTGCATTTTCCCGAGAAACTGTGCGCTCAATTACAAAATGTTTGCATTTCTGTCGTTTCTCAGGGGGAAAGCAAAACATTTGCAAGAGAACACAAAAGTAATCCATCTAAATATATAATTATGCATTGTTAGGATAGCGAAAATAAATAGTCTTAGCGATGTAACAACACTTATCAACTTTAAAAAGTAGAGGAAAACATTTTCCATATTTAATATTTTGTTGTTGACATGTTGTTGTTTGTTAGCACAAACTCTTTCATTAGATATGCCAACATGGAAAGCTATACACATATACTGTGTGTTTGTTGACCAAAGGAGAACTGGTCCCTCATTGAGCCTGGTTTCTCCTAAGGTTTTTTCTCCATTCAGTCACCTGATGGAGTGTTGGTTCCTTGCCACTGTTCCCTTGGCTTTTGGCTTTTTTAGTTGGGGACATTTAATATTCAATATATATATATATATATATATATATATATTGATCTCGTCCAAGGTGGACGATGACGCAATTTTCTTCTAGAAACAATCTTTGTTGTATTATTATTATGTTATCACTATGAAGTTGCTTTGATACAACCTGTATTGTAAAAAGCGCTATATAAATAAAGGTCGCTTGGCTTGACAATTGAGAAGCACTCTTCTGGAACATACGGTTTCAAACCTTCTATATGTGTTAAACTCAGGAAAAGCATCAGACAGTGACCCCTATGAGTGGTTACCTTGAATACAGCTATAGACAATAAGGTGATGTCAAAGATGATCCCTGGGCCAGGAAGGCCACAGTAAACAGGATGTTTCTCACCAGCAAAGCTGCATCCCATAGTCAAACCAAATCACAAGTGTGTAAAGATTCCAAAAGCAAAGCTTTCGAATTTAAATATTTAAATAGCACGTTATACACAGACGATGCTGAGAGTATTTGTCATCAGCAGATCCATTGTTTTGATAAAATTCGAGTCCGGTTTAGATCATGCGCATACAGTATAATTGTTTGCTCGATCATTCATTGCGAAACCTCCCAGACGCACTGTAAACAGTCAAATCTGCTGTGTCCAAACACAATGAGTAAGATCTTGGTGGTTTTTCAAGTAATTCAATATTTTGTTAGTCCACGCGTGTTCTAGAAAGCCTTGTATGAAATTCAAACCACATCAAAACAAGATGCATTCATAACGGCCTCTGACCAAATAGCTCACACTCACTGCTTCCAAGTCAATGCGTACGTACCCACGTTCATCACACCGTCGCACAGTCAGTGCAGACAAACACAATGACACACACAGCTGTCTGGAGGCTGCAGATAAGAAAGGCAAGCTGTGAGGAGATGGGAATGTGAAGGGTACGGTAGGGGGAAGGGGTTGAAGAGGGAGGGCCTGAAGGATGAGAACCATCAGCTGTGAAAAGGCCAGACAGGTCCTCGCAGCATTGTGAACTTCTGTTAAGGGACGACTCTCACACGAAACTATTGTGGCCAATTAAATGGCACCTCCATAAAAGCACTAATGACTAAGATAGAATGACTCTTTCCTATTGTTTCCACTTCAGTTAGTTGTATATCCTGCTGCAGGCCCTGCAATCCAACTGTAATTTGTGCAATAGATAGATTATTGAGATATACCATGGCAGGCAACAATAGTGCTGATAAACGAAATAATTCCCAGGCAATCCTTGAACGCAGGGACTGGCAAAAACATCGGAGGGTCAGTATAGACGGAACACCCCCTTCATTTCCCTAACGAGGCCACAATAGGGAAAGAGGCAAGGCCTTCTCAGCATTGTGTTCCCTTTGCAGTTCTCTGGGACATTGCAACCCTAATATGTACACACAGGATGTGGGACGAGTGACAAAAAGGTAGAGCCCAAGGAGCAGGTCAGGTGATTGAGGGAATTCACTACGAAGAAATCACACCGTGGACGGCGCCAATTTAAGCGCGCGGTTTATTTGCGTTGTTTCACTTGATTATGCAAAGCAGATAACTGTGTAGTACCTGATCTTGCAAGTCAACTACATTCAACTTTTTATCAGTTCATGGCTTAAGCAAACCTATGACCCTGGCATTGCTAGTGCCACACACTACTGTTTGAGCTACAGAAACATGCTACTGTGATCAATACACAAAGTTTGGGGTCAGTAAGATTTAATAAAAAGAATAATTCATAAATACTTTTATTTAGTAAGGACCCGATAATTGATCAAAAGTGACAGTTTATGTTACAAAAAATTCACGGTTTCCTAAAAAAATATTAAGCAGCAGTTTTCAACATTGAAAGTATGAGCTTGAGCAGCATATTAGAATGATTTCTGAAAGACCATGACACTGAATACTAGAATAAGGACTGCTTACAATCCAAACCATTGCGTTTGGAGACTTTCGATGATATTCTGCAAACAAATTAAGATCTTTTTAATGAAATCTGCAGCTTTATGTCCCTCTATTGACAGCCTATATGCAACTACCACTTTCAAGCCCCAGAAAGGTTGTAGCATGATTAAAGTAATCCTTGTGACTCCAGTGGTTGGTCCAGTCTTTGGTCCAGAGGACTCTGAGAGCTTTTTTTGCAAAAAAAAAAATAAATAAATAAATAAAAATCACCACTTTCTTTACAAAATAAGAGCACAAATGCAGATGTTGTTGTGTGAAAGTGCGTCCGAGATTAATATTTGTAAATGAAGTGGTACACTGTAAAAAAAAAAAATATCGTTGGTTTAACTTAAAAAATTAAGCAACCTGGTTGCCTTCAAATTTTAAGTTGATTGAACTGGAAAAAGTGAGTTAATACAATGAAGGAGATTGATTTAATCATCAGAAACTCAAAATAATAAGTTATCGGAACTAAATAAATTATTTAAGTTGATTTGACAAAAGAAAAAAATGTTGTGATAACAAATCTTGAAAAATATACTGGGTTACATGTATAACCTGTAGAAAAATGCAGCGTGTGTGACTCGAGGAACATACACAATTGTTATTTCCTGTGGGTACATTCAACCCCCCATGACCTCCCTCCCCCCCATCCTGGGTCACCATTTCCCTCACTGTTTCCTCTCATCCTCTAATATTTCCCCCTCCCTCTGATGCATATGAATTACATTAATACTACACGTTGAGCTGGTACCTTAAAAATCTCTTTACAATAGTCCTAATATGACTATAATTAACTGCTTTTGTCACCAAACTGAGAAGTTCCAGTTAGAACGAGGAATTAGGATAAAATCAGGACAACTTTAGAGAATTTTTTTTAACATGAACAAAATGTTTAAATGGCCAGAGATATGCAAGGTCATTTTTATTTTTTTAATAATTTTGAAAGGCATAGAATACCACACAAAGAAAAAAACTGCTGTACTGTTGATTTACTGTCCAGGAGAAGATGTGAATTTATGTTCCAGTTAATACAAAATTATTCCGCTTCAACACCCAACCAGGCATTAAACTCAAAAGACCCATGTGCTGGTTGTTTGTACCTCTCCGTGAAATGCAACCCATATAAATATTTACAACCTAAACATTAATCAAGGTGCCCCCATCTCTGGTTGTGCTTCCAGACAAACAGCTGACTAAAGTAAAAGATCGGTGATCGCTGCAGAAACAGAACTATGTCTAGAAGTGGAACATTTTCCCGGCTCTGACAATGTAACAGACTGTATCTCGGTGGCCTTTAGATAAGAATGGAGTGTGCCGTTTCTGCCGTCAAGTGCAGATGCACAGCACTTGGGAGATTTATAGTAAATGATAGTCTTGGTTTGTGTTTATCTGCTTGTTTTACGTGTTAACATTTCCCCAAGGCATTTGGACCCTCTGGAATTGCTGGGGGAGGGGGGGGGGGGTTGTTCAAAAATGTCCTCTGGGCCTGCTTTCTTTTTCATTCAAATGCGGGTCATGATATAAAATCCAAATCCAAGCAACACCACACTAATAATCCAGCCAAGGAATCCAAAAATAATGTAAATAAAGTAAGATTAATGGTCTTTTACAGCTAGAAAAATTTGATATCCTTACTTAACATACATGAGTTTTCAAGTGTGGTTTGGCTGAATTATCTTTTCATGTAGTATTCCAGCTGAACCTGAGGGAAGGCTGCACACTCTGGATGGAGAAAACTGACGGAGGTTGTTGTTTCTCTGTAAACATTGAGGGTTGGCTTGCAGCTTGGGCTGTTGGTGAAGCAGCACTGCTTTTGTTTTTATATCAACACCAAGCTTTCGGTGATGATGCTGTCTCTAAACAACGACACCGCTGGCATATGGTCTAATGTTCTCAGTGAAGTCATATACATGTATTATTTAGGCTATATATATAAATATCCTCTTCTACAACTGTTAGTGTTACCCAATGACCCTGAACTGAAATAACACTGACCTTGAGTTGTTGCATCCCTTAAAGACTTGATAGTTTTGAACTCCACGTTTAAATCTCTGTCAAACACTTACAAGGTAATTTGGTTTGTTAAAAGATTTCAGGAGCAGGAAATAGTGCCTAAAAGAATAAAACTACGTCGGTCTTAGTGTTAACTTTGGTGTTACACCTCAAGTGAAATTGATTCAGGACACTGCATGGTTTAAGAAAAGGTTTCTTGTTTTGAAGTAGATATTTGGCACCCAAAAAGTTCTGTACTGCAAACCAGTGACGATTTGGACCTAAAAGGCTTTGGATTTAGTCACTCTTTTAGTGACAAACAGAATCAAAATTTTGAAGCAAAATAGCCCTACGTTATATGGTATTTGCCTCAGGCTACACCCTAATAGCACGTTGAGCATTTTTCCAAAGTAAATGATACTTTTAATGAGTTAGTTAGATAGGACATGTGTTACTCAGAAAAGCAATTTAACTTACTCAAAGTGCAAGAACTGTCAGTTTTCTTTGACCAGCCTTGCATTAAGTGCCCTGCCTTGGGGAAAATGATGGCAGACTCTTCATACTTTCCTGGAATGAGTTGTCAGCTCAGATCCTTATCCGTGATTGTAAAATATAAATGTTATGTGCATGTTTATTGTCAGTTAAATGAAATGATATTCATAAAGTGAAATGCAGCAGAGAATCACGGTTCATTGTTCACATGGTGGACTGAATTTTCTCCATTCTGACACCTGATGGAGTTTTGGTTCCTTGCCACTGTTGCCTTGGCTTTTGGCTTGCTTAGTTGGGGACATTTAAATTCTACAAAATGTTTGATCTGTGTTATATTATTTTCATGTTATCACTGTGAAGCAGCTTTGATACAATCTGTATTGCAAGAAGTGCTACATAAATAAAGGTGACTTGACTTGTCTTGACTTGACTTGACTTGAATGTCTGTGCTGATCCATGTTATTGTGGTCACCCCTTTCCAAGGTCATCACCCATAGTGGATGTCATGCTGTGTCTGCATCCACTGGTGACAATTCCACACTGGAAGCAAAGGTAACAATTTTGTTTCTCACCCTTTTCTTGCCTTTTAAACACTGAATATCTGATTTTTCATGTTCAAATGTTTGAGGTCAATGCTATTTAATTTAGCATTTTTTTAAAGAAAGTACTTTTGTTTTTTTTAAAGAAAGTACTTTTATTCAACAAGGATGCATTAAATTGATCAAAGGTATTAGTAAATATTTTTACAATGTTACAAAAGATTTCCATTTTAAATGATGTTAATTACTACAGTAATTAATGTAATTAATGTAATTGTGTAATTAAATACAGTAATTACCCAATCAGCATAATATAATGATTACTGTAGGATCATGTGACACTGAAGACTGGAGTGATGGCTGCAGAAAATTATTACATTACATTTTAAACATATTCAAAAAGAAAACAATAGAAAGTAAAAATAAAAAAATAGAAAGTTATTTTAAAACTGTAATAATGCTTTACAATATTACTGTTTTTACTGTGTTTTGATAAAATAATTGCAGCCTTGGTGAGCATACGAAAAACATAATTAAATCTTGTTGACCCCTAACTTTTTAATGGGGGTTTGAGAGAAAAAAATGAATATATCATAAGTATAGGGTCCAAAAGTCAGTTTGAACACGGATAAAAAAAAGTTTGTTGCATACTTTTGTTAAAATTCCTCAATAGTTGTGTAAAACAACATCGGCACAAGACGCATAAAGTGCTTCCTTGGCAACCTGCCTTGGTGGACAGTATACAAATGGCTGAGGGTGGAAATATGCTAATACGTGACAGTCCTCAATGGTCGTGGGCGGAGCATGAGCAATATGACATAATATTGCTAAAAAAAATCCAAAGGATTATTGAGTGTTTAGACTTTTTGAGGATTAAAAAAAAAGTTGTGAATGGATTTTTTTTTTCACACACACCGCAAAGACATTTATTATGCAAACACCATAAAGTGAATTTTGAATCCGATGACCTCTTTAAGTTCAGGTTTCAGTAATTTTTAATTTCGGTACAAATATTATCGGCATAATGATAATATCGAATGTCTCAATATTTGGATTGCTTTAATAAGAGCAGGCTGTTCAAAACTTGATGATCATGTTCTCGAGTGGGATTTGAGAATGATCCAAAGAGCATCTTCAGTTTCAAATGGAAGCAAGAACACTTGACTTGACTTTTGATTAATTCCAAGAAATTGTGCCAAATCTTAAATATTTCTTTCTCATTTTACATCATTACTTCAAACTTTGTTTATTCCAGGTTTAAATTACATTTTGAATCCCAGATTGTTTTATTGCAGACAGACTTTTGGATCCCAGTGTATGTTTGAAATCATAATCACTGAGCAAACTTCTTTTTGGGACCTACTGCACTGTTTATACGAGCATTATGAGAGAAACAGGCATGCTGCCATTTACTACTGTTTTTATAAATCAGCTTGATCCCTGAATTTCAGATGCTCATTAGCAGAGACATCCTCAGGATATTCAATATTGATAAACGCATGCAATCAGGAAAACTAATATGGAACAAGTCATATCACCTGGAAGCACCATCTCCTCCAACAGACAAACCATTTTTAGTCTGCTTATTTAGTCTGCTCTGACAACACAGGGTAATTTTAGTATGACACAGTCTGATTAAAACTGTAGGAGTTTAAATCCATCTGCATGTGCTTTTCTGGGCTGTCTGAACAGGTCTCGCTGTTTAACACACTAACTATCAGCAGCTGTTTCTGAGAAAGCGACACTCGTGGAAGCACTGACACTCTCCCCTCATTTCTTTAATGGCCGCATCCCCCCACGCCCTACACCCTACGCACTCACCCTCACTATTAAATATCTCTGTGTGTGTGTGTGTGTCTCCTTGACACATGTGAGCGCGCGCACACACACACACAAACACATACGCTTCCTAGCAATCAGAGGCTGAGAATAGGAAGAAGGGAGAGGAAGCGTCCGTGCATTCACAGTCTGGGAACAAGGGGTGAAGGGGGGAGACGGAAAAAAAGCGGAACCTGGAATTTGCAGAGGAAAAAACAACAGCCTTCCAAAAATACCCCTGACCCATCCCAAAGCAGATAAACAGAAATATTATTCCTTTGTTGCTCCGGCCATCATCATTTTATGTTACCCCTTCCTCGCTGGTCAGGAAGCTCAGTGTAACTGCTCATTAGGAGCCTCATCAGCCTCCTCTTATACAACGGTCACAGGCTGAAATATCACAACTGAAAGCAATGCTTTCCTGTTAAAACCATCCCATTAATCCCATTTTCATTGCGAGCAGGGATATTCACCTGGAAATGAAAAATCTGTCATCATTTATTCACTCTCATGTCATTCCAAACCTTTAAAGGTTTGTTCACCCAAAAATGAAAATTAAGTCATTAATTACTCACCCTCATGCTGTACTAACCCCGTAAGACCTCCGTTTATCTTCGGAACACAAATGAAGATATACTGTATTTGATTAAATTTGAGAGCTGGATCACTGCTACATAGGCTGCCTAAGGGATCGAAACTTGACGGCCCAGAAAGTCAATGAAGAAAATGTTTAAATATTCCATGTGACAACAGTGGCTCAACTATAAGTTTATGAAGCAACATAAATACTTTTTGTGCGAAAAAACAAAAAAAAAATAACGACTTTATTCGACTATTCCTGTTCTTCCTTGTAGGCCTGAGACGAGAGTTCAAGAGATTTCCACAACGCATGCGCGAGAACTGAACTAAGGTAGTTGAAGGAGATCGCAGTTCTCGCGCATGCGTCATGGAAATCAAACCAATTGGCCGATCTGAGTATTTCATAATCTGCTGGGATTTTCACACACAACCATTTCTAGGGTTTACAAAAGAATGGTGTGAAAAGGGAAAAACATCAAGTATGCGGCAGTCCTGTGGGCGAAAATGCCTTGTTGATGCTAGAGGTCAGAGGAGAATGGGACGACTGATTCAAGCTGATAGAAGAGCGACTTTGACTGAAATAACCACACGTTACAACCGAGGTATGCAGCAAAGCATTTGTGAAGCCACAATATGCACAATCTTGAGGCGGATGGGCTACAGCAGAAGACCCCACCGGGTACCACACATCTCCACTACAAATAGGAAAAAGAGGCTAAGATTTGCAAGAGCTTACCAAAATTGGACAGCTGAAGACTGAAAAAAATGTTTCCTGGTCTGATTAGTCTCGATTTCTGTTGAGACATTCAGATGGTAGAGTCAGAATTTGGCATAAACAGAATGAGAGCATGGATCCATCATGTCTTGTTACCACTGTGCAGGCTGGTGGTGGTGGTGTTATGGTGTGGGGGATGTTTTCTTGGCACACTTTAGGCCCCTTAGTGCAAATTGGGCATCATTTAAATGCCACGGCCTACCTGAGCATTGTTTCTGACCATGTCCATACCTTTATGGCCACCATTAACCCATCCTCTGATGGCTACTTCCAGCAGGATAATGCACCATGTCACAAATCTTGAATCATTTCAAATTAGTTTCTTGAACTTGACAATGGGTTCACTTTACTAAAATAGCCCCCACAGTCACCAGATTTCAACCCATTAGAGCATCTTTGGGATGTGGTGGAACGGGAGCTTCGTGCCCTGGATGTGCATCCCACAAATCTCCATCAACTGCAAGATGCTATCCTATCAATATGGGCCAACATTTCTAAAGAATGCTTTCAGTATATTGTTGAATCAATGCCACGTAGAATTAAGGCAGTTCTGAAGGCGAAAGGGGGTCAAACACAGTATTAGTATGGTGTTCCTAATAATCCTTTAGGTAAGTGTAAATATATACAGTGTATATATATATATATATATATATATATATATATGTCTGTGTTTATTTATTTTTATTATTTATATTTTGTTCTGCAGAAGAAAGCCATGCAGGTTTAGAATGACATGAGGGTGAGTAAATGATGACAGAATTCAGTTCAATGCAGTTCAAGTTTATTTATATGGGGGTGGATTTGAGTTGAATAGGACACGTTTCCAAGTCATCTCAATGGCAAAAAGTGGCCCAATCACCCTGAATTTACCCTAGAGCTTTTCACAATACACATTGTTTTAAAGCAGCTTCACAGAAAATGCATGCACAGGAAGCATTCTGTCATCAGCCAGAGTGTGCCAAAGTAATGTCCATATGGCAGTAATACACAGCTATAAGCTATGTGGTTGGTTAGTAAACATCATGTATTCAGTTAAGCAGACACAATACATTAGGCTAAGCAATGTGAACAGAATTATTAAAATATAAGGATAATATTTGACCATTTTTGGTTAATTATCCCTTTAAGATTCTTGTCTGACGTGATTAAACTTAACTTAATTGTATCGTTCCTTGGTATTGATGAAGTCATAAGGTAGTAATTGTTGGATGTCTACTGTCTTCCGTGAAGCCAGAGCAAATGCTTTAGCGTCTTGTCAGATGAACTGCACACTTTACCCAACACTTCACAACCGTGACAGGCTGTGACATAACCCTTTCTATGAGTAATTGTGTGTCAGCACTTTAAGGTCACTTCCTCTGACCCCAGCTTCCTAAGTGATTCAATATTCTCCTCAATAGTCTGGTTCAGAGCATTCTCGGAGAGACAATATCATTTAAATGGACCTATAATAGTGATAAATCTACTCTGGGTTAAAATTTAATTTACAATGTAACAGGGTTTAGTTGTTATGGGAAGAAGGAGGCGGGAACCGGCGAACATTTAATAATAAAACAAACAAATGCAAAATGAAAGTAAAGCCAGCAACCCCTCATGGACGACTGCTGGCCACAGAGACAAAACACAACGTAAAATCAGACCTGTTTCTCTCTCGATCTGCACTGTCGTCGCTCCTCCTTTATGCTTTCGCTCCTCCGTGAGAGATCCGAGACCGGTGCGGCTCATTATCACTCATGCCACCGACATCGCACAGTCCTCTGACATCTCTCAACCTCATCCTGCTCACCACCCACAACATGTGTACCAAATATCAAATGATGAGCAACATTATATAATCTCACTCTGGATGATGACATGGCTGGATGGACAGCATCTTTTCTATCAACTATTTATTATTGTCAAACAAGAACAAACATCTACACAACTCAAATAACATGCTCTGTGTCTGTTAGTCAAGCTTGTTCTTCAAATGCAAAAAGCGAAGAAGATTGCTTTGTCCATTAAGACAGTCTTTGAATAATGGATGACCCCATGACCTGAAGCGTTACAGATGTAGACCCTAGTGGTTAATTAGGTGAGTGGCTAACGAGATCTCTGGAGAGAACCCTCTGGGAGTTAAAAAGCTTCTTTTAGTTACTGAGTTAGGCCATTTTTCCAATACTGTACATGCCAAGCCAAGCTATAACCACAACATTTTTTTTTTATTATTATTTCGTCCAATGAAAGTCAATGCAGTCCAATGTGTTTTGAACCCTATTGACTTTCATTGTATGGATAAGAACATCAAAATATCTTATTTGTGATCCACAGAAAAAAGAATGTCATGCATATTTAGGTGCCATTCACATATAGCGGTTAAAACGTGCAGAAAATGCTAGGCGTGCCGCATTCTCCTTTTTCCGAAGCGCTAGGGCAGTTGCGCTCCATCGAGATAATTTCTTAAAATACTTAATATTTAATTATTTCTTGTAGGTGTGCTGAGGGAGCATTTTTATAGCACTAAAGAGACTATAGTTATAGCATACTATAACCTAACTGAAGTAAATATCTATCGATAAATTACAGGAATGTTCATCTGTCTGTGTGTCTGTCTGTCTGTCTGTCTGTCTGTCTGTCTGTTTATCGAATATCTCTCGAACCGTTACACCGTTACAGGTGTCATGCTACGGGCACGAGTATGTGCAGTGCCGAGTTTGAAATTGCTTGGATTAGAAATGCAAAAGATATTGGTAAAAGAAGCACACATTAAAGTTGTGGTTTAAACATTCTGATATGGGGTTTATAGAGAGGGTTGTGGTTTAAAAATTCTGTCAGCTAAACATTAAGTCAGCTACACTGTTTACTTCTGAATATTGTAGTTATTCAGAAGTAGTTAGTTGTCAGTAGTTAGTTATGTATAGTTCCATTTTCCATATATATTGTGTCATTATGTCAGTACTAACTATGCACAAGTAACAATGTAACAATGAGCACTCAAACACACCAAACCAACAATTACTAAAAACACACACAAAAACTGATTTTGCACATACATATTGTAGAATCGATTAATCACGATTAAAAAAATATACAGTACACACTCGCGGATAATATACAGTATATATAAATATAATACACGGTTATAGTTAGAGGTATTTACTCCTGCTCGTCATTTTTATTTGGTGAATTTCAGTGTATTTTTCTTTATTTGTTTGATTTTTTGTATTTGGAATCATTTAAAATTTATTTTTTCTATTGTGTTTATGGGCTGGAAAGAAAAAATCAATTCATACTCCAATTTCCTCTGCTTTAATAATATTATTATTACTACTACCACTGTTTCCTTTGTACTTTCTAGATTCACTTTTGACAAAGTAGAAATTCACTTTCGAAAAAGTAGTGATTCTTTTTGAAAAAGCGATTCATTTTCGAAAAAGTATCGATTCACTTTTGAAAAAGTAGCTATTCTTTTGCACCAGTAGTATAGGATGAGAAGGAATATTGAGTTCAAGATCAGTTTGACTCAAGCATTTAGGCCCGGTTTTACAAACAGGGTTTAGAATAAATCAGGATTAGGCTAGCCTTTAATTAAACTATAGGGCATTTAAGTAGCATTTTTCAAAATTTCCTTAACAAAGAAAAACAAAGGCATTAGTGGCAAGTTGATTTCAGTGAAGACAGCATAAACATGCATTTTAGCCTGGGGCTTAAAGCCTTGTCTGTGAAACTGGCAAGTAATGTACCTTTTAACTTGGATGGAGCTTAACTGCCGTGTAGATCTCACTTGTTGACTGATTACTGACCACGTCACGCCCACAGATGGCTAGTAGCCTTGCACCCATGCAACAGATTACCCAAATTGTCTTCAGAGCCTCAGGCCAGTAGAAACTTCCCCTCCTACCTTGTGACATGAAGAAAGTGGAGCATTAGGCATGTCACTCATGTGGTCAGTGTAGATTTCTGACTCCATCTTAGCCCTCTCAGTTGTCTGTTTACCCTCTCTCCCATCTTCCAGTTTTCCAGGGTGGGTTAGTGTGGAGACAACTGGGATTATCTTGGGCTACAGACGTTAATCCCATTTTGCCAAAGGCTTTGCAGAAACTGTGCCCCCATGTGTTGCTTGTGGTCATGCTTCCAATGTGCCATGTACCAAACCACTGGGATTTGTTTAACTTTGTCCCCACTAGCACCAGTGACAAAGTTTAGAAGGTGAATTTAGACACATGCCTAAATTTTGTTCAGGCTCCCATAGTGAAGAAGTCCACAGAGCAGATCAAACATACGGTTTTCACCTTCGTTTCACAGGCAAAGATGTGGATGATAAGACGAAGTGTGCTATTGATTAATAAAGTATGTTTTCTGGAAAGATTAGCACATGGTTTAATTCAGTCTCGCATCGTGCTCTAAACCCCTTACATGGCTGCAGGTGGTCTCCCTAATCTACATTCTGTATCTCAACCACATGTCTTTTCTCATAATCGAGTCAGGAAGTGGAACTAGTCTTTTTCTGTCATTAGCACTCTGGATTGATCATGTTCAGCTGCTGCTCTGGAGGTGAGGCAACACAAATATGATATTCAAGTAGCCCCATTGTTTCCATATAAATATATATTTTTTAACCTTCTCTTCTTCGACGAATCCATCAACCAAAAAAATGGTTTCCCCCAAAAAATATTATTAGAAATATTTTCAACTTTGATAATGATAAGAAATGTTCCTTAAATCAACAAATCAGCATTTTAGAATGATTTCTGAAGGATCATGTGATACTGAAGACTGGGGTAATGATGCTGAAAATTCAGCTTTGTCATCACTACTAACATTACCTTTTAAATATATTCAAAAAGAAAACAATTGAAAGTAAAAAAAAAATAGAAAGTTACATTAAATTGTAATAACCTAGAGCTAGATCTAGAACTAGAGAACTAGACCTTTTGCTCCAACCTCAGTGGATAATTTTCAGTAGCATTCAGAGACCTGTGATTTACTTTTTTTTTTTGCTTTTTTGCTTTCAGATTATCTTGCATCAAATGTGGACGAGCGTCTTAACACGTTTAATCATGTATGCACTAGTGTTTTTAGAGATTATTGCCCCTATGAAACAAAAAAAAAAACATAAAAACAATGTAGAACCATGGCTAAACTGCAATACCTCTAGTTTAAGAAAAGCCAGCAGGAGAGCAGAACGTAGGTGGAAAAAGGATAAACTTCAAGACATTTTACAAGAATCATTACATCCCAAAAAGCAGTGAAAGCTGCAAAATCTCACTATTTCAACTGTGTGTGAAAACTTTATGATATTTTTTACGGATAAAATAGATGCAATTAGACAGTCCATCAATCCTTGTACTGTTGATCTTTTAATTCCTACTAAACTTTGAAATTCATTTGAGCCGATCTCATTGCGGGGTTTAATGGATTCAGTTGCTAAGCTGAAGCCTATACCTCTGCATGTGATATTGTTCCGACACATTTTTTTAAAAAAATGGTACTTGATTGTGTTGGGGATTGTATTCTACCAATTAATAAATAAGAGCATTCTTTCTGGGATTGTTCCATTCTTTTCGGCACTTGGAACCTCTGTTGAAAAAGCCAGATCTGATACAACCATCTTATCACATTTTAGGCCAATCTCAAATTTACATTTCATTGAATATCTTAGAGAATGCTGTGCAATTGCAAAGCTACCTGGAAACAAACATGATTCTAGAAAAAATCCAATCTGGATTTAATAAAAACCAGTACTGAGTCAGCATATTTAAGAGTTTTGTGTTATTTTGTGTTATACTTTTAAGAGTTATTTGTTGACTCTGGGAATTCAGCAATTTTGGTGCTATTAGATTTGAGTGCTACATTTAATACAGTTAATCATGACATTCTCTTATCACATTAGTAACAGAACCTTTTCAGTGGTTTTTGGTCATGCTTTATCATCACGATCACGAGTTATATACCTGTGGTGTTCCTCAAGGGTCTATTCTGGCTCCGATTTTTTTTTTTTTCATTATACATGCTTCCTCTGGGCTCAATTTTTAGGAAGCATGGAGTGTCTTTTCATTTTTATGCAGATGACACCCAAATCTATCTCCCTCTGAAACATAATGACAAGCAAGTACTAAAAACTTTGCTTGCCCAGTTAACTGTTGTAACTCACTGTGAAAAATTTGGGAGTTCTTTTTCACTAATCTCTCAAGTTTGACCAAAATATAAACTCTGTAGTAAAGCCTTGTTTTTTCAATCTTAAACTTCTGTCCAAAGTTAAATCTTTTTTAACTTTTAACAATCTTAAAACGGTCACACATGCTTTTGTTTGATCTTGTTTGGACTATTGTAATTCACTGTATATTGGATTACTCCACAATCCTCAATTTCACAGCTACAAGTAGTCCAAAATGCCACAGCTAGGTTTTTAACTGAGAACACATCACTCTGATCTTATTGTCTCTTAATTGGTTGCCAGTTAGAGTTGAATTAAAAATTTTGTTGCTAGTTTTTAAGGGTTTTACTAGTCTGGCACCATCCTATCTGTCAGATATTGTAAATGTGAAAAAAAAAAGATTAAAAGATGCTTGCGATCTTCAGACAGCATTATACTGTCATATCCAAGATCAAGATTAAAGTTGCGAGGCGATCGTGCATTTTCAACCGGTCCTAGGATATGGAACAGTCTTCCTTTATCCGTGAGGTCTGCAACGTCTGTACATGATTTTAAATCTAAGCTAAAGTGTTTTTTTTTACTCCTACATTTCACTCATAACTTTGGTCTCTCTTAATCCAAACTTAATGTCTGTTATTAATGTATTGAGTGTGGTTTGTTTTATACTGCTTCATTTGTACAGCACAGAGGTCAACTTCTGTTGTGTTTATTTGTGCTTTAAAAATAAATTAAATTAAATAGAAAAGTTATTTTAATTTTTAATAATATTTCACAATATTACTAATTTTGCTGTATTTTTTATAAAATAAATGCAGCCTTGGTGAGCATAAGAGAAATCTTTCACACACAAAAATATCTTAATCATACCGACCTCAAATTTGAACATTAGTGTACACATGAATTATGAAGACATCAGTTTAATAAAATTTGATAGATGCATTCTTTTTAAAGTGTTCAAGTTGTTTTAAAAATATGTTATTCAATGATTCTAACATCCACATTTTGCTAAATAAAATGGCCAATTATGTTGATTGCAACTGTGAAATTAGTTGAAAACTGCATTTTTGTGTACGGTTTAATATATGACTGATTTTAATGTACTTTTCCGCAGGGTTGTCTTCGGGAAGGTCATGGTCTGATGAATCATGACATCTTGAAATACACTCATGGATCGTGGTTTCAACAGAACAACTGCCAGTAACAAGATTCTTGTGAGGGACGGAGGGATGGAACAATACTGTTGTGTCAACATAATGTGGGAGAGAATGGAAGAAAAGTTCCAAAACAGGTTCAAAGTGAAGCTCCACTCAGGAGTGACAGGTGGGTGCTAGTGATTTTAATGAGAAACCTTAATGGCTCGCAGCATCAAGATGGACAGTCAGTCTGATAGATATCAGATCACTACATGCTTGAGTGAGGTTGTTTATAATGATAACAAAGCCTTTTGTACTAATGTTTATTGTCCATTTTTATTAAGATACAGATTCTATTCACATTTAGAGATAAGGCCGCCAGATTAATTAACCTTTCTCATTGGAAGCCTTGCAATATTTTCCAATGAACGCCATCCTACTTTAGACATTTGCTGGTGCTTAGCTAAAATAAATAGAGCTCTGAATCAGTGAAACAGGTGGCTAATATTGCTGATATACATCCTCTCAGTGCAGCACTGGATATTGATTGGCCGAGACAGATTGTGGCTCAGAGATCAAATGTAGCATTGCGGAGTGTGAAACTGCCATGTTTTAATAGGGGTGTAATCCAAGTGGACTAGGGCCATCTGCCTCTACTTCCAGTGCTGGCAATAAAAAAAAAGTGTTGATAAGTCACCCCGGCAGAAGAGAGCAGGTTTATTTTATTGTATTTTATAGGTTTGGGATTCACTGTAACATCTGAGCAAACATGTGGCATTATGTAGCGGTCATATGTATTTAAATATAGAGCTCTCTGTGTTCCTTTCTATGACAGAAAAAAAAATATATGTTTATTGTTTAAAGTTTGACCTGAAATATGATAAGACATATTACAGAAGATCTGCAAGGATAGAACAAATCTGATTTCATATCAACATCAGGACAATTGTGGAGTAGGTATCCATCTAAAATTTGGTTCCCTTGTTTGGGAATGAATGTAGACTGATCTCAGCATCAGATCTCTATGCAGTCAAAACAAGAGGACATATATTGTATATAGACCAGACAACTGTGGAGTGGAGGGAAGTGGTGTAGACACAAGAGGAAAAATGTTCTCTGATCCGCTGTTCTTCTCACTGCAGTGGCGCGCTGAGGACTGAAACAGAAAGTCCTCTTGGGACTTTAGTCCATTTAAATCCAGAAACAGTTTCTGGATCGATAACAGTTTATAATTTCCTTTTTGTGGTGTTATCAAATGGCCAGCTAATGCAAGTATGGTTGGACGTTTTACTCAAACAGCAGCATTCATTTATTTGCTTTTATTTTTTGGTGCTTTTTCACAACTCACTCTATTCTTTAAAAAACACAATTGTGCAAACAACACACATTTAGCTTGTCCCACAGTGACCAATCAAGCAACTTGTTTTTCAAAGCTCGTGCGGTCTTTTATCTCCCTTCTACCGTGAAAAGAGACAAAGGAAAGTAATTTAGCACAGTGCACTATCATCAGCAGTGTGGATCCTTGAATCGCATCTATAAATGACCAGTTGTAGCTTGCACCATGACATTTATATGTCTGTTTAACTTGAGACATATGGCACCAGAGGAGATAAGATGGGCAATATTTTCAAGCGAGGCAGCTATCAAACCAGAAACCAGCTTCTACATAACCTCCTGGGTCCAAATCATACAATACCATCTGACTGTGAACCCTGTGTAATGATTTGACAAAACAGGATAATTTGAAGCGTGCTATTTAACCAGTTGCAAAACAAATGAGAGTTGATATGCCATGTGACGTTGTGAACTTCAACTAATGCTCTGCTTTATCCGCCGAAACTCATGAGATTGCTCATGATAAGCCAAAACAAACATGTCTTTGCTACGGTTAATTTATGGTGCTTTGACAATTAATTCAGTCGATAAACAAAACAAGTATGGATGCAGAGAGTATATGTCTATGTCTTTCCATCACTTTATGCCACTCTCGCTCTCTCTACACAGACTGCGTTTTCTTTCTTTTTGTTGTTTCATTTGTTCTGGTCATCATCAGAATGGCAGGTGTGTAAATATGACTCACAAAACCTATTCAATGCATCATCTTTTTAAAAAAATGTTTGGATAAATATGCTGTTTCCGGTCGCGTATATTCAGAGGGAAAGGAAAGGAGAAAATGAGATTTGAAACAGATAATGGCAAATCAACACTGTTTCACAGATCAAGTCAACATCCGTTCACATTTCCATTTAAAAAGACCCTTGATAAAGGTTTCATAAAAACGCTTAACGATTAAACAAGGGAAGGAAGGTATGTTTATACTGTTATTATTACGACTGTCCTTTCCATAATTATTAACTGCCCTCTTGACCAAAATTAAAAACAGGCTAATAAACAGAATCCCATGTGTGTAGCCTACAACAGTTTATCAATATACTGTAAGGGTTTAGATCAAATTTTCCACATGTGATTCGGCCTATCTGCAATTTACAAATATGCCACACACAAGCAACAAGGGATGGACGAGATGGGAAACCCAGCTGTAGATATGATTTATGCGTTTTTTATTGCCTAAGCTTCAGACCTCGATGGGATCAATGATCTACATCTGGCTGTATGGCTTGTGCATGATTTAAGTAGGCTATAGACTTGTTCGGTTTTGAACAGATATTTGCATACCAGTCTATAACACCTAGAATCCCGGGCTTTAACCATAATAAGTGATTGATCATGGGCTATCCAAGCTGTCAGTTCGGTTTACTACTTTTGGCAAGAAAGCCAGAGAATATAATGTTGTCGAAAGAGCTCAAATGTCACCGCTAACCACAAAGCAATTAAGCCCTCTTTCATGCACTTTCGCCACCTGTGCATGTACCAGGCGTAGATTACAAATAGTCATGGCTGCGCTGGAAAATTAAAACAAAGCTTGCAGCTATTTATTGAAATGTTCACATTATAGCAATGCAATGCAATTAAAGCTCTCGTTGGATGTGCCGGATCCCTCTCTATTCACTAACGATGGCTGCGAGAATCCAAGATGAACAGGTTCAGTCATTCCTCATAGCGCGATCAGACGAGAGTGCACGAGCTCAATCTAGCACCAGATGGTAAATAGAAAATCCTCAGTGACATGTCAGTCAGTCCAATAGCACAACCAATCAAACATCCAAACGCCTGTGGACATATTGGCAAAATATCGAAAGCAAAATGAAAGTGCTTTCAATTTGAACTCTGTAATTTGTATTGCTCTTTCTTTTCTTTTAAGACGCTATCCGTTTGAAAACGCTTTATGAAAATCATGCCTACAAACCACTCTAAATTAGCTATTATAGTCGTTTTATATGATCAATTTAAAGTTATTAGCTTGTTAGTATTTTACATGCAAAAAAGTACATTATGTCTGCTTTAATATTTAGTCTTATTATAGTGAGACCATACAGTGTGATTAATAATAATAACTTTAAAAAAATAATAATTAAATCATAGCCTACAGGCATACTAAACTTACATGACGCAGTTATCATCCAAAATGAGAGATTCATAAACCACAGTGGCTCTTCAATGTAGGCTAATGGTAAAATTAAAAACTGAATAAAACTGGAGTCATTTTATCTTTCTTGTTAGCTAAGTGTTAAAGATGACGAAGAGTTTTATGGCGGTTATGGTTAAAACCCTCATTATCATACAGCTGAATTGTTATCTCACCCCATCTCAGCCAGAGGCCCGTTTATGAAAGCAACACGAAACGCGCTTCTAACGAGGGGCACGCGACTCAACAATAACGGCACGCTATATGCTGAAAGAGCTCAGCAGCGCGTGCAGCACATGTATCAAATTAAATGTGGAAATTTTTATTCATTATGATTTTGTTAATTAAAGCTTATTTAGGTATTGTTTGGAGTGAGCTTTTGATTGTTTTAAAATAAAATATTGTGCATAAAACTGTTTTTAAAAAAATAATAATTAGCTAGTAGCCTATTTCATAATCTATTATTATTATAGCGCTTTCGGGGTCACTGTAACGCAGCGCTTTCATATTATACTAGCTCGAAACACGAAGAGGCTCTACGCCGGAACATCAGGTATAAGGTAGGCAATATGACCCTACACTGACCGTGCACGCTTTCAATGATGTAATATAATTACCCGCGCAATTGACTGGAACGGGGACAAACGAGAAGTAACTGTAGGCTGTAGCCTACGTAGTGCAAAGTTTCCTCCGTTTTCGATAAGGGGAAAATTGCATGGTGTGAAATTGTCAGTGTTTAATCGTGCCTGGCTGCTTTAAATATGCCAACAGATGCTGTGCTTGTTAATAATCACTCGCGCTCAATTGGTCATCATCCGCGTAGTGGTGGGTATTAAATGTGGATATCATTGTTGTCGAGAGAGGGGGGCTGAGTATAAAGTGGGCGGCGTTTAGTGATAGACAGTTTATATAATGAGCAGCGCGGACACAAAGCCCGTATAAATACTCCGGGACGCAAGAAACAAGTCTTCATTCACGAATTACACGAGAAGCGCGAGGATACCCAACAGCGCAATGCTGACGCACAAAGTTTAGAACCAAAACAAGACATTACCATTGACATTAAACACATCGGTGTGCTCACTGTGGAATACTAAACATGCTCCGTGGATATCTTGAGCCGAAGGGGAATAAGACTGGATGCTGATTTGCCAGTTTCACCTTCACCTTTTGGATAACCTGGAAATTTGACGTGCTCCTGCACACTGAAGTGACGTGCAGGTGGACGCGGAGCGGGATATACCTTTTTACTCTTCAGCATTTGTTTTCATTGCACCCTTTTTCATTGGAATAGGCTCTTTCGTGGAATATAATCGTGGGTGACGCGGCTGCCCAGGAGAATCGAAAAGCATGGCAGCTTGGCTCACCTTTCTCATCGCATTTTTCACGACCGTTTTTACGCAGGTAAACAGACATAGTCGGTCCTGTGGAAAGTCAGTAGGACCCGTTTCTCTCAATTGTCTCTCAAGTTGCCTACAGAGACAGCACTAGGTAGGTAAGCCAGTGTTTGCAGTGCAATGTTGTAATGCGTCTCATTTTTCCCTTCAGATATTTGGATCTGGTGTTTTCGAACTCGACCTTCACGAATTCAAAAATTTCAAAGGCTTGCTCGCAAATGGCAATTTATGCAAGCCTGACTGCAGGACTTTCTTCAGAGTTTGCCTAAAAAACTACCAGGTGGTCGTGTCTCCAGGTGACTGTATCTTTGGAAGTGCCATAACGCCAGTGCTGGGGACAAACTCATTCAGTATCATGGGAGGTGGCTCTTTCAGCACACCAATTCGACTGCCGTTCAACTTTGGGTGGCCGGTAAGCTCAAATACAATTTATTTTGATTGTTTAATCTAAAGCTGAACGCATTACGTTTATGTTTTTATTCCAGTATTATTATAGCAACAATTTGTAATGCAGCCAGGTTCAACATGTGTAGACTATGTCGATCCTCTCCACGTTAATCAGCAGTTTGATCATTTTAATTATGGTTATTCGTTTATTTCTGCTTCTAACGTTTTTGTAATGCATGGCATGCAGCTGTATTTATTTATAAACACCCGACTGTGTTTTACTTACCTTGTGTTGCAGTTATTAAAGGTTACAATCTAAATCTCTATTTCCTTTTAGGGATCATTTTCATTGATTATTGAGGCCTGGCACTCACCTTACGCGGATCTACCTGTAGGTAAGAGACGATTTTCCCCCACTAGAGGGCGACACTATACGATATTGAGCATATTTACAGAATCTTCTCCTCTCATTAGAACGTTATACATTTTTGTTTACAAAACATTAATCAAACCATGGCACGCTGCACCCAACTCGTAAGAAAAATATGTTAATTTAAAAATTGCAAATTTGTAGTGCTTTTTTTCTATTGCTTCAAACACCTTTGCATTCTCATGCTCGAACACAATTGAACTTCCTTTGGTTTATTTTTGGCGTGGGAAAGCGCAGTGGGCTTTGGTGAGAATACACAGTGCTTGCCAAAACCATCCGACTGCATTTTCCTGTATTTTACACCTTTGTCTGTCCCGCCCTTTAGAATAGGATAATACCATGGGAATATTTTTCTTAACTCAAAAGGAAGAGGAAATTTAAACATAAGTTGTACTCCGAATGTGTCAGCTTCCCAGAAGTTAAAATCAGTCTCTATTATTTTTTTATTATTATTCTTTTGAAGAGACATTCAAAAAACACATAAGCAAAACATGGCATATTCTAACCTATACTTAATAAAAAAAATTTAAAAAAATTAAAAGAAAAAATCAAATGAAGCAATGGCCTAATACGAATCTTCTCTTCTTTACAGACACATACAACCCCGAATTGCAGATAAGCTTTTTTGCCATCCAGAGAAAGTTGGAAGTAGGGGCTGAATGGTCTCAGGATGTTCAAAGCGGGAAGCAGATGGAGCTAAGGTATTCTTACCGGTTCATCTGCAATGAAAATTACTACGGCGACAGTTGTTCCAAAAAATGCACGCCCAGGGACGACCGTTTTGGCCACTACACCTGCAACCCAGATGGACAGTTATCCTGTCTCCCTGGCTGGAAGGGGGAGTACTGCGAAGAACGTAAGCAATCAGAGATCACAATCCACTGGACTCTAGTCTTAAAGACTGAGGCTTTGCTTAGGTGTGAGCCTTATGTCTTGCTCTGTTCGATCATGTCTCAGTGATGTTAACCATGCTGCTGGTGAACCTTAAAATAAGGCCTCACTGCACTGTGCAAATTACATTGACTTGGATGATGGATCTACTTTTAGAAGGAATTTTTATAGGAAATTTTAGGTTTCCATCCCGCACAACCAGAAGAGTCTTTTTAGGTATCCATCCCGCACAACAAGAAGTGTCTCAGCACGTGCAAACTCACTTTTAAACAAAACAAAACAAATCAAATGTGACAATTTGAGAAATGCAAATCAACAATTAACTGTTAATGAAATTTAGTGTAAATGAATTAGTAAAAATGCAACATGCAATGTTAAAAATTAAACATGTCAATGTTCCATCCGATGATGATGATGATCCTCAAGTAGCGCACTGTTGCTATGGTTACCCCACTTAAGCGATACTGTTTGACAGCGTCCGCAAGGTGAAAATAGGCGGATATATATATATATATATATATATATATATATATATATATATATATATATATATATATATAGATATATATATAGAGAGAGAGAGAGAGAGAGAGAGAGAGAGAGAGAGAGAGAGAGAGAGAGAGAGAGAACCAGTACGCAGCAGTTAATACAGACAGCGCGCAGAGATGGTTAGGCTATATGGGTTTAATGAAAGCAAATATTTGGCTGTATTCATTTGATTCTTGAATGTACGGTTTCTCGGTGTGAACTGCTGTAGTTTCTCAGACCATTCCCGCTGTTGATCAGGGCGCTGACACAGTTTGTATATACTCTAAGCGCGGGTGCTTGGTAATTTAATCCTGCACGAGCGTCATGGCAAGCACGCGCCGGGTTAATCGCGCCATTATTATCCGCCACGCGCCACAAAATTGTAGTCCCCATTGTTGCTCTCCAGCGTAGCAGCTGCAAATATGGCTCACAGAGACTACAAACAACAATAGGGGCAGCTGTCCGTTATTGGGATAGAGCATCTGCTGCGGTCAGTGCTGGTCGGGTACCCGCTCAAAATCAATGTCATAGACCGCTCAACACAGGCAACAGTAAATTACCCGCATCCATAGCAGTGACCTTGTTAGACAGGTTCTGTACAATTGCTTGCAGTGAAAGATGTTAATTTAGACAAGGCCCATGCTTTATGCTGATAATAAAGAAGTACAAAGCTTCCGTTTTCAAGAACAGCTGATGATAGGCTAAGTCAATTTTCAAAATGCAACAATGGGATGCTCCTATTGTAAAGCTTGGGAATAGATACCACTTTCTAATATTTTTTGTATATATAATTTAATTACATCTTATATTAGCTATGTTATATCTTCAGCATAAATGTGAAGCTTAATCTTTAGTTGAAATGTGTTATTTTTGTCCCACTATTGCCACTAGAATTGCACAAAAAAAAAGATTTTCACTTCCCCTGTTTTTTATTGGTTGGGCAAACAAGTAGTGCTCCCCAAACCTGGCTAGGCCAACATTGTTATTTCAGAGATGTTCAAAGAAACCGAGCGATATTTTTGTACACTTTTTGAAGAATCAACCTCTCAAAGGCTTACTTATTATCAGGAGGAGTTATTTAACATGGAAAAAGAGACATTTCACCTTTAATAAGCCAACATATCTTTGATGAAACTTTGCAAATCTACTGTAAACCCATGTCTCTTTACTAACAAGAGCTTTTTTTATGCAGCGATCTGTCTGGAGGGGTGCAGTGAGGCGAATGGCAATTGCTCCAAACCTGGAGAGTGTGTGTAAGTATACACGGGTTGTGTATGAAGTGTGAAAGATCTCGATCACATTCAGATCTAATATTCCTTTGGTAACGCTTCCTTTTACAGTCCAGTTACCCATGTAAATACTATGTACTTATTTTAGTAACTACAATTACTGGGTAATTGTGTCTCTGCGTAAATATTCATATAGAATTTGCCCTGTTGTAGTTTTCAGACCCACATACAGGATACGTCTTAAAAAGCAACAGCTTTTGTCATTAAATGAGTTTTAGCAACTGCGGTTTGATGGAAAAATAACATGAATATTTAGTTTACTTTTGTTCTGTGTTTCTCATATAGTATGGTTATATTTGTGTATTGCAGGTGCAGAGAAGGATGGCAGGGTAAACTTTGTACAGAGTGTAGAAAATATCCAGCCTGTAAACATGGCACCTGTCAACAGCCATGGCAGTGCAACTGTAAAGAGGGCTGGGGTGGACTGTTCTGTGACCAAGGTAAGACTAAACCCTAAACAGTTACAAGAGCTGACTGAATGTCTCACTCATTACTGACCTCAGTGTCATACCACTCAAAGTAATAACTTTAAGAACTTAAAGCACTTCCGTTCATTGCTAGTACTAGAACAAGTAGATCTGTGACTGAAACATGGAAAATTAAAATGTGATTGTAAAAATATGACCCATTAACTGACATTTTCTTTCAAATCAGATTTGAATTTTTGCACACATCACAAGCCATGTGTGAACGGAGCCACATGTATGAATACAGGTCAGGGCAGTTACACCTGCACCTGTCGGCCTGGTTTCACCGGGGTCAATTGCGAGCTTGAGGTGCGAGAGTGTGACAGCAGCCCATGCAAGAACGGAGGTCTTTGCTCAGTGAGTCATTATTTTGTTGAAAAGCCCCAAACTATCATCTGGCTGACTCCATCTGAAAATATTAATTTCATTAAAACCACATGCATGAGTTTAATGTTTTTCGTTTTGTGTTTTTACTGTAATGTGCACCAATCTGGATTAGGAGACTCTTCACAACAGACTTTGATGATATTGAAATCACTAAAATATGAGAGTTAACCTTTGATATTTTGTTATCTGTTCATCTCAGAACCATCATTAATGTGACTGTAAAAACCTCAGGCTTAATCAATGGGCATGTTATGACCTTATTCCTGCATCCTTTGAAAGGCCTCTTTCTTCACATCTAGAATTACAGTACAAACATGAAACAATGCAAACGGGTCCATAAATATATCTCTGAAACATCTGCTTCCTTTCTCGCCCTATAGGATCTTGATAAAGGTTACATCTGCACCTGTTTGCCTGGCTTTGAGGGAGCTCACTGTGAACACAGTCTGCTCACCTGCGCAGACTCTCCGTGCTTTCATGGCGGCAGATGCCACGAGAAGGATAACGGGCGTAGCTATGCGTGTGACTGTCCCAGAGGCTACACTGGTCTCAACTGCGAAAGAAGAGTGGACAAATGCACGACTCTGCCGTGTGCCAATGGTACGCAAAAGTAACTTTTCTCTTATGTTAAATTCCTGCGGTGTGTTTTGGATCTAGAGATCCAGATGTGTGTGTGCATGTATAATTAGTCACTTACACCTGTGCCTACGATCCACAGATGGCTTGTGCGTGGTCCTGGGGGGCGTTCGCATGTGCAGCTGTCGAGCGGGCTTCACTGGCCAGCGCTGTGAGATCAACATCAACGACTGCGCGAACAACCCCTGTGCTAACGGTGGCACGTGCTACGACCGCATCAACGACTACGTCTGCTCCTGCGCGCCGGGATACGAAGGCCGCAACTGCGACCGGCCCTCCAACGCCTGCTCGTCCAGACCCTGCCTCAACGGCGGCTCCTGCGTGGGCATCCCAGGGAACCCGCCCGCCTGCTTCTGCCCCAGCGGCTTCACCGGACCCCACTGCGAATACTACTCGGTCACCGCTCCCGTGAGCAAAGGAGAACCTCAAGACTCCTTCCAGTGGGCCGCGGTCTCTCTGGCCGTGGGTTTGGTGGCTCTCGTGGTTCTGCTCTGCATGGTGGTCATTGCCCTGCGCCACATTCACAGGCAGGCGTCTGGAGAAAGGACTCGAGGCGAGGCAATGAACAACATGTCTAAATCGCAAAGAGACAACTTGATCCCCACCTCACAGCTGAAGAACACTAACAAGCAGGTCAGCCTAGAGGTGGACTGCGCCCCTGACAAATCGAATTACATTCACAAGAACTGCCACTTGGACTACAATTCATCGAAAGAGTTCAAGGACATCGTATCCCAAGAGGACAAAAGTCATAAATACGAAAAGTGTTTAGAAGAGAAAATACCGTTGAGTAGAATGTACAGGTAAGAAATGGATTTCATGTCACTCTGATGAATAGAGGTGTTTGGAATGGATTGAATTTGCTTTATTATGCTGAGGTCATGCTCCATTAGCGTGCCGCCCAGTATATTAACCTTTGCACTTAGCACTCGCTTGATGACCGTAATATGAACATCAATACTGGCTGAGAGAAGTTAAACCCTGATATCCACAACCACAACTCACATTTACACACTCAAACTAAATTTTACACTTGGACCCTAAGGCATTGACAGCAAGAAGCCTCTTTGCCCTGTTAAAAGATTTTTATTGATTTGGACCGCACAACAAAAGCGCTTTTCCCTCTTACAAGGATTTCCTTACATCAGCCTCTGTAAACAGAGGTAAGGAACAAAACGCTATAAAGCGAAAAAATGAGCCGAGCGCTTTCACCCCCATCTCCGCACAATAAATAGCTGCCCCATGTGCTTTTACTTTGTGTTAACATGAAGCGTGATTTGTGTGTGCAGGGAAAAGCCAGAGTGTAGGATATCAACGATATGTTCCCCAAGGGACTCCATGTACCAGTCTGTGTTTGTAATAGCAGAGGAGAGGAGTGAATGTGTCATAGCAACTGAGGTAAGGAGGATCCGTTCATTTCTTAATATGTCTGCATGTTTCAAGCAGGGCTCTGCTTGCCATGTTCACAATTTTATCATTCTGTCAGTGTCTACTAATGAAGTCTTCTAAACTGAGGCTCACTTAATGATGACAGAAAAGTGATAAACGTGTCATTTAGGCCACTAATTAGGCCACTCAAATTTTCAATCGAATTCTACTGTATGCCATTGAAGTTATTACGGTACATAATCTAAGCCTCTGTTTTGTTTTTGTTCTTTCTACAGGTATAAATTACAAGCTGATGTCTATGAAGAGAGGAGACAAAAACACAATCAAACTAAAATCTTTTCTGGATTGTTTACAAAAATCTTAGAGACTGGAGATTTATATCGACATCCACTGCTGCACTGAGAAACTTGAGAAACTGGAGAGAGCAGAGTCCTGCTCATCGAATGCAATAGTTTAGTTTTATGTTGAAGAAGTGTTTATGTACAAACGTGTACAGTCCTGGATGATTTCTGAACTCTTCTGCTACGGTATGGTTTTTTTCCCCGTGGGCTGAAAGGAAAAGGGATTTCAAAACAAAAAAAAGGTTTAAAAGATCCTTTTGCGGTAATCATGGACACGTTGTCCGCCAAGTAATCAAAGGAAGGTGCCAGGGACTTCCAAAACCTTCAACCAGCATTGCCAGCTATGCAAGAATGAGGAGGGGAGCACCAATCAGAGCTTACCCATACAAATCAATGATGAGCATTATGAATGTCTGAGAAGAAAAAAACTGCTTACATCAATCATATAAAAAGTCTTCTTGCTCTCCTCTCTACAATAAGCAGTTGAAAATTCACGAAAAAGCCTTAAAAGAATTAAATCGAGTGCTATGTTTGTGCCCAGGGTCTTCTTGGATTGTTTTTGAGATTTTGATCAACATGTGGGGGAAAAACGAAGAGAAGAAAAATAACCTACAGAACTGTAATACGCAAAACTGTGCCAGCAAGATCCAAGAAGTTCTCTTGACTTCTTTTATGCAACACAGCCCATGAGTACAAGACAAAAAAATGGACAAAAACAAAGCAACTGCTCACCACTGACTGCCTATAATTAGTTTTGAGAATACAGAACCAATAATGTAATTTTTTTAAAAAGTGATTATTTCCAGATTTAATTTAATAATGAAACACTGCTCTTTATATGTTTTATACTATTATTTTGTATATAATGCATATTTATAAGAAACCAAACATCTGAAGAATAAAAAGTTAATTCCTTCAAGATATTTTTTTTGCGCTTTTTTTCCACATATACATTCACACTTACATGTTTCTTATGATGGTGAGTGGAAAGGGAATGGAAATGTTACTCCCTCTTATAAAGCTTACAAATGTACCGTCTTTTACATCTCTGTGAAGTATTTTTTCTCAGTCCTGAAAAAAAAGAAAAGAAAATTCGACCCCCTCCTTGCACTTCCCCAGTTGTAAATTGGCTTGAAATTTAAATCCGTTGCCTCGGATACAGGCCCCTTGAGCTGGAAATTCTGAAACAAAGAAAGGCGAAGAGCGCAAATGACAGAGGAGCGGCCCCTCCTCAGAAAACCGAAACAGATGCCCCAGGGTGCAACCTTGCCCTGCCATAAAAACAGCGGCATATGCCGCCCCTCTCACCAGGTTCGTCGTGGCGCTGCTCAGCAGAGCACCCATAAACAAAACACACACACTTATCTACAGACACAAACGAGTTCCAGCTCTGAGGGCCTCAGCCTCGCCTTCAGGCTGGAGGAGACATCTCCATCCCGAACAAAAGAATCAGCCGAAGCCGTGCATGTGGCCTCGGCGCCCACAGATGGGTTTCAGTGGCATAATGCGCCCCAAACACCGAAAGAATCGAGAGAAAAAAAGCAAGGGTCTTATTCAGAAATAACTGTATCGGCTGTGCAGGATCACCTAAAGGGTGCAAAGGTCATCTGTAAGACTTGATTGGGAATTTAAATAAGTGACACGCATCATTAAAAACAAAACAATTTGTACTAGCGTTCGATGTTCAGCTCTGAGATTCATCCTTCCCATCAGTTCTTCCTAAATAATTCACCACTCTGGCCAAAGTCAATATTACGAGACCCCATGCAAGGCACCAGAGGGCCATGCAGGAGATTCGTTTTTAGTACTAAAACAGAAATGGTTGTCCAGGAGGTCGAGCTCGGGTTTCTTTCCATTCCTAGCAGCAACATAATCAACAAACAACAACAAATCTATGCCACGCAAACACACTCCACACACACATCCTGTTCATCCATGTCATCCTTGTCTTTACATCTGTGCTTGGGTTAAACGGACTTGGGTCAAACGGAATAAACACGTTTCGGAAAGGTTTCTGAGAGAATTTCCGTCAGCAGCAGGAGCATTAAACACTTGTTATCGCAGCAATTAGTCTTGAACTGAAACTTTCGCAATGCAACCTGTTACGCGAACCCCTCCTGCCACAACTGCAAGTGTGTGTGTGTGTGTGTGTGTGTGTGTGTGTGTGTGTGCGCATTGCTCTCTGGCCTCTGGGTCTAAATCGCATGGCCAGGCATTCTCATTGTGTTATAATCACTGCATCCTGTTTGTGACCCAGTGACATCATTTCCTTTTTCCTGTCTGATTAAAAAATGCAGAACATGCCGGCACTGGCCAAACGCTTTTCTCACGCATCTCTTTCTTTCTCCATTCTTGTATTTTTTGTACGGATCCCCAAAGTTTCAGGAAACAAGCTCATAACAAACGAAAGGGGAGGGGTGACATCAAATCAAGAGTATTTTGAAATCTGCACTGCGGAATTCGAAAACATAGTTGCGCATGCAAAATATTCATGAGATTTTGACACCGACAGCCATATGCAGTCACAAGAGGAAAATGTGTCGCACATCAATCAATTCCTAAAAGGATGCTAAAATGCAAAACCAAAAGGTACAATATAAAAGACATGATGTGCAAAAAACAGCATCATGAGCCAGACCCCCAGTAAACCCAAAGGCCCTCCATCTGCAATTTTCTTCACTAACACAAGATGTCGCTAAAATGCCTGTGCGGTTCGTATATTAATAACAT
This sequence comes from Cyprinella venusta, assembly GCA_038021265.1. Classification (NCBI taxonomy): domain Eukaryota; kingdom Metazoa; phylum Chordata; class Actinopteri; order Cypriniformes; family Leuciscidae; genus Cyprinella; species Cyprinella venusta. Next base: position 21,249,684 of record CM075876.1, read on the forward strand.
GATAAAGGTCTAAAAAATACATTTGGAGCCTGTCTGTCCTTGAATTTTTCTTTTATAGGATGCATTTCTTGACATTTAAATTCTTTAACCATGCAACAAACATAACAATTGAATATTTACAAGGTCAAGCATTGATCGGGTGATTTGCATGTAGCCTATTAATGGGATAGTTCACCCAAAAATGATAGTTCACTTCTCCTTCATGTCATTCTAAAACTGATTTTATTTCTTTTATGCAACGTATAAGAATATATTCTTTAGATATGTTTTGAACAAACAATGAAAGTCAATGGAGTCCACTGTTGTTTTAGACCCCATTCACCTTCACTGTATGGACAAAGTTAGTTGGAACATTCTTCAAAATATCTTTGAATACAATAATATATTTAAAAGAAAAAAATATATATATATATATATATATATATATATATATATATATATATATATATATATATATATATATATATATATATATATATTATCATGGGTTAAAAAACAAGAATTAAAAACAGAATTAAAAAACAAGAGTGAGTAGGCCTACATGATGACAGAATTTCCACTTTTGGCAATAAATAAAAAAAATAAAACATAAACATAAGCATAATTTACATAGAAAATATGGTACATTTTGAAGTAAATAAATTCAAAAATACCCCCAAAATAAAAAAAAACACCATAAATGGATAGACAAAACTTCATCGAAGAGAGTGATATAACATTTATAATAAATAAAAATTAGGATCACACCTGAGTCCTCTGTGTCCACATTTGTCCACAATTACAGGACTAAGGGCTATAAAGTGAATACGGTTTGAGGGCTACGAAAAAAAGAAGGAAGAGGTTAAATAACAACGAAGTTGTGATCACAATAAATATATAATTACCAACAGTCTCATCTATCAATGAGCCTAAGTATATATATATATATATATATATATATATATATATATATATATATATATATATATATATATATATATATATACATACATATTTGTATTAAATACATCAACGTGTCTGAACAATTCACTGCATTTTATCATGCATGGCAGGAAGAATGTTTAAGTGTTTTAACCCCCTCAGACCTGAATTATGTTTCTGAAAAATATAAAAGTACATTTTCCTTTATGAGGTTTCTATAAATGAAAAAAAGAAAAAAAATGGACATCCTAAGTAGCATTTATGCCATTATAAAAATAGAGCCTCCATTTTTTTTCACTCAGGTCTAAGTCTCGTGGCCCTTTATCAGAATCCAGAGTTTCAAGTAGATCAGAGAAACTCAAAATTTCGACACGAAAAAACTGAAAGGGGTACCCCTGTCGACTTTTGCGGTGCAAAAAAAAAAGTTTCTCTGATCTTGTTGAAACTCTTGATAGAGTGCCATGAGACTTAGACCTGAGGGAAAAAAAACGGAGGCTCTAGACCCTTCCAGAGCTGAGATATTGAGATCCCACGAACCCGCTATTTTTACAATGGCAGGAATGCTAACTGGGATCTCAATATCTCAGTTCTGGAAGGGTCTAGAGCCTCCATTTTTGCACTCGTGGAAAAGTCTCATGGCCCTCTATAAGAATCCAAAGTTTCAAGAAGATTGGAGAACTTATTTTTTCGCACCAAAAAAAAAAAAAAAAAAAAAAAAAAAAAAGGACAGGGGTACCACTGTCGAAATTTTGAGTTGCTCTGATCTTCTTGAAACTCTGGATTCTGATAGAGGGCCAAGAGACTTAGACCTGAGTGCAAAAATGATCCCAGGTAGCATTTATGCCATTATAAAAATCTCAATATCTCAGTTCTGGAAGGGTCTAGAGACTCCATTTTTGCACTCAGGTCTAAGTCTCATGGCCCTCTATCAGAATCCCGAGTTTCAAGAAGATCAGAGAAACTCAAAATTTCGCCCCCCGAAAAAAAAAATGGGCGGGCGAAATTTTGAGTTTGTCCAATCTTCTCAAAACTCTGGATTCTGATAGAGGGCCAAGAGACTTAGACCTGTGTGCAAAAATGGAGTCTCTAGACCCTTCCTGAGCTGAGATATTGAGATCACACGTAGTACCCACTATTTTTATAACGGCTTAAATGCTACGTGGGATGTCAATATCTCAGCTCAGGAACGGTCTAGAGACTCCATTTTAGCACCCAGGTCTAAGTCTCATGGCCCTCTATCAGAATCCAGAGTTTTGATAAGATTGGAGAAACTCAAAATTTGCCCCCCCCCCCCCCCCCATTTTTTTTCAGGTCAAAATTTTGACCTTCGATATCTCGGCTCTGGAAGGGTCTAGAGCCTCCATTTTTGCGCGCTGGTCGAAGTCTCGTGGCCCTCTGTCAGAATCCAGAGTTTCAAGAAGATCGGAGGGGGTCAAAATTTCGGCCAAAAAAAAAATGACAGTGTTACCCCTTATGTTTTTTTTTCAGGTCAAAATTTTGACCTTCGATATCTCGGCTCTGGAAGAGTCTAGAGCCTCCATTTTTGCGCGCTGGTCGAAGTCTCGTGGCCCTCTGTCAGAATCCAGAGTTTCAAGAAGATCGGAGGGGGTCAAAATTTCGGCCAAAAAAAAAAATGACAGTGTTACCCCTTATGTTTTTTTTTCAGGTCAAAATTTTGACCTTCGATATCTCGGCTCTGGAAGAGTCTAGAGCCTCCATTTTTGCGCGCTGGTCGAAGTCTTGTGGCCCTCTGTCAGAATCCATAGTTTCAAGAAGATCGGACCTGCTATGTTTCTGACCTTCAAAAACATGTTTCGGACTGATCGGACCTTCAAAAAACAACTCTGGATTCAAAATTTTGACCTTCGATATCTCGGCTCTGGAAGGGTCTAGAGCCTCCATTTTTGCGCGCTGGTCGAAGTCTCGTGGCCCTCTGTCAGAATCCAGAGTTTCAAGAAGATCGGAGGGGGTCAAAATTTCGGCCAAAAAAAAAAAATGACAGTGTTACCCCTTATGTTTTTTTTTTCAGGTCAAAGTTTTGACCTTCGATATCTCGGCTCTGGAAGGGTCTAGAGCAGGGGTGGGCAAACTACGACCCGCGGGCCACATGCGGCCCGTTAGGCTGTTTAATCCGGCCCTTCGAATATTTAAAATATTGTCATAGAGATTGCATTTGCATGGGGAGCGTTGTGCAGCGCGGTCTGTAGCGGGAGAGCGAGGGGGGAGCCGAGCGGTAAGCGGGCCCTGCTGACAGAGTGGGGAGAGAGAGAGACTGGGAGCTCGTGCACGCGCTGTCGAGAGAGAGAAAACGCTGGGCTGCAAGCTGTTTCAGTGGAAAGAGTGTTGCTGCATTTGTGACCTGAGAAGCTGAATCCAGCGGGAAGAGTACTGTTTTATATGTGATTTGTTTTTGAAATATTCTGAATTAATTGTGTGAGCGCGAGCAAGCGCTGTGGGGAGAGAAAGTAACTCAATAAAGTGCATGAGCCCCAGTATTCGCCGACCCTGTGTCTACTTCCATCACCCATTCACCGAACCAACATCCCTGTCACACATTCATTTTGCCTTTTTCCTGCAATACTTGAATAAAGCAGCTCATTCATTCAGAGCTGTTGTGGCTGTGCTGCGGTGTGTCACATGACAAGCAATGACGCGTCACCATGGAAACCATACAGTGAATAAATAACGGTTGCATTGCAAAGCTCATGTATCCCCTCACACACACGGGTCCAACTCGACCCGCTCCGAGCGGGCCTCGAACACGGGTCTCCGGCATGAGAGTCAGGCGCGCTAACAAGGAGGCAAAGACTACAGCCGCTAGCGTCTGTCGCTAGAGCGCCTATTGAGATCAGGGAGTGGTCTACTCGCACATCAACTACTAGCTGGCCTCCGTTACACTCACGCCGCAGAGTCAGACCGTTTTTTGTAATTTGTCATATGCAATTTATAACTAATATCACAGGAAACAGAACGTTTGCACGATTGAATCATTGACATTTCAGCACTCCTTCAGACAGCGACTTAAGCACAACAAGGCTCCTTGTTGCACGTTAATGTTTTTTTCCTTTTTTGGAAACTCACAGAGAAAAAAAATGTTAGTAACCACTTGCACACCTGATTAGTTTTCATTTAATTTTTAGTTTTTCTTTTGATATTTAGTTTCTTTTCTCCTCTATTTGTCTCTTGGACTGCTTCCGGTTACCTTTATCGCCCGCCTCGCTACGCTCCCGTCTCTGCCGTTTGTTCAATAAATGTTCTTATCTGCTTTTGATTTTTACATTTTATCATACTTAAAATAAATTGGTACATTTTTTTTATTTTTATTTTATTTTTTTTCACAAATGTATGACGTTTGTGTATTAAGTGCAATTTGATTACCATATGGAGTTTTAATAAAGTTGAATTAATGTAACCCTACCTTTATTGGGGCAGCAGTGGCTCAGTGGTTCATGTGGGTTGTTTAGAACCCGAAAGGTTGGTGGTTCAATCCTCGGTTCCACCTGACCAAGTGTCGAGGTGTCCATGAGCAAGACACCTAACCCCAGCTGCTCCCGACGAGCTGGATGGCGCTTTGCATGGCTGTCGTCGCCGTCGGTGTATGAATGTGTGTGTGAATGGGTGAATGTGAATTCACCATTTCTCTAATTTTTACTAAGTGTACACTTGCTGGTGTTTTGTTTCTAATTTACTGTTAGGCTGATTAAATAACACTAAGGATAAACAATATTTAAAAAGAATATAAATATATATATATATATATATATATATATATATATATATATATATATATATATATATATATATATAACATTAAAATAAATATAAAATTAAATTAAAAAAAATAACCCCAAAATATAATAATGCTAAATGGGGATATCTATAGCATATAAATTAATATACTATGTAAATTACGTGGTCCACGTAAATGGCTGGCCCTCTGTCAAATTTTAAAACCCAGTGTGGCCCTTGAGCCAAAAAGTTTGCCCACCCCTGGTCTAGAGCCTCCATTTTTGCGCGCTGGTCGAAGTTTCGTGGCCCTCTGTCAGAATCCAGAGTTTCAAGAAGATCGGAGGGGGTCAAAATTTCGGCCAAAAAAAAAATGACAGTGTTACCCTTTATGTTTTTTTTTTCAGGTCAAAATTTTGACCTTCGATATCTCGGCTCTGGAAGGGTCTAGAGCCTCCATTTTTGCGCGCTGGTCGAAGTCTCGTGGCCCTCTGTCAGAATCCAGAGTTTCAAGAAGAACGGAGGGGGTCAAAATTTCGGCCAAAAAAAAAAATGACAGTGTTACCCCTTATGTTTTTTTTCGGGTCAAAATTTTGACCTTCGATATTTCGGCTCTGGAAGGGTCTAGAGCCTCCATTTTTGCACGCTGGTCGAAGTCTCGTGGCCCTCTGTCAGAATCCAGAGTTTCAAGAAGATCGGAGGGGGTCAAAATTTCGGCCAAAAAAAAAAAATGACAGTGTTACCCCTTATGTTTTTTTTTTCAGGTCAAAATTTTGACCTTCGATATCTCGGCTCTGGAAGGGTCTAGAGCCTCCATTTTTGCGCGCTGGTCGAAGTCTCGTGGCCCTCTGTCAGAATCCAGAGTTTCAAGAAGATCGGAGGGGGTCAAAATTTCGGCCAAAAAAAAATGACAGTGTTACCCCTTATGTTTTTTTTTTCAGGTCAAAATTTTGACCTTCGATATCTCGGCTCTGGAAGGGTCTAGAGCCTCCATTTTTGCGCGCTGGCCGGAGTCTCGTGGCCCTCTGTCAGAATCCAGAGTTTCAAGAAGATCGGAGGGGGTCAAAATTTCGGCCAAAAAAAAAAAAGACAGTGTTACCCCTTATGTTTTTTTTTTCTGGTCAAAATTTTGACCTTTGATATCTCGGCTCTGGAAGGGTCTAGAGCCTCCATTTTTGCGCGCTGGTCGGAGTCTCGTGGCCCTCTGTCAGAATCCAGAGTTTCAGGAAGATCGGAGGGGGTCAAAATTTCGGCCAAAAAAAAAATGACAGTGTTACCCCTTATGTTTTTTTTTTTCAGGTCAAAATTTTGACCTTCGATATCTCGGCTCTGGAAGGGTCTAGAGCCTCCATTTTTGCGCGCTGGTCGGAGTCTCGTGGCCCTCTGTCAGAATCCAGAGTTTCAAGAAGATCAGAGGGGGTCAAAATTTCGGCCTAAAAAAAAATGACAGTGTTACCCCTTATGTGTTTTTTTCAGGTCAAAATTTTGACCTTCGATATCTCGGCTCTGGAAGGGTCTAGAGCCTCCATTTTTGCGCACTGGTCGAAGTCTCGTGACCATCTGTCAGAATCCAGAGTTTCAAGAAGATCGGAGGGGGTCAAAATTTCGGCCAAAAAAAAAAAATGACAGTGTTACCCCTTATGTTTTTTTTTCTGGTCAAAATTTTGACCTTCGATATCTCGGCTCTGGAAGGGTCTAGAGCCTCCATTTTTGCGCGCTGGTCGAAGTCTCGTGGCCGTCTGTCAGAATCCAGAGTTTCAAGAAGATCGGAGGGGGTCAAAATTTCGGCCAAAAAAAAAAATGACAGTGTTACCCCTTATGTTTTTTTTTTTTCAGGTCAAAATTTTGACCTTCAATATCTCGGCTCTGGAAGGGTCTAGAGCCTCCATTTTTGCGCGCTGGTCGGAGTCTCGTGGCCCTCTGTCAGAATCCAGAGTTTCAAGAAGATCGGAGGGGGTCAAAATTTCGGCCAAAAAAAAAAATGACAGTGTTACCCCTTATGTTTTTTTTCAGGTCAAAATTTTGACCTTCGATATCTCGGCTCTGGAAGGGTCTAGAGCCTCCATTTTTGCGCGCTGGTCGGAGTCTCGTGGCCCTCTGTCAGAATCCAGAGTTTCAAGAAGGTCGGAGGGGGTCAAAATTTCGGCCAAAAAAAAAAAATGACAGTGTTACCCCTTATGTTTTTTTTTCAGGTCAAAATTTTGACCTTCGATATCTCGGCTCTGGAAGGGTCTAGAGCCTCCATTTTTGCGCGCTGGTCGAAGTCTCGTGGCGCTCTGTCAGAATCCAGAGTTTCAAGAAGATCGGAGGGGGTCAAAATTTCGGCCAAAAAAAAAAATGACAGTGTTACCCCTTATGTTTTTTTTTCAGGTCAAAGTTTTGACCTTCGATATCTCGGCTCTGGAAGGGTCTAGAGCCTCCATTTTTGCGCGCTAGTCGGAGTCTCGTGGCCCTCTGTCAGAATCCAGAGTTTCAAGAAGATCGGAGGGGGTCAAAATTTCGGCCAAAAAAAAATGACAGTGTTACCCCTTATGTTTTTTTTTCAGGTCAAAATTTTGACCTTCGATATCTCGGCTCTGGAAGGGTCTAGAGCCTCCATTTTTGCGCGCTGGTCGAAGTCTCGTGGCGCTCTGTCAGAATCCAGAGTTTCAAGAAGATCGGAGGGGGTCAAAATTTCGGCCAAAAAAAAAAATGACAGTGTTACCCCTTATGTTTTTTTTTCAGGTCAAAGTTTTGACCTTCGATATCTCGGCTCTGGAAGGGTCTAGAGCCTCCATTTTTGCGCGCTAGTCGGAGTCTCGTGGCCCTCTGTCAGAATCCAGAGTTTCAAGAAGATCGGAGGGGGTCAAAATTTCGGCCAAAAAAAAAAATGACAGTGTTACCCCTTATATTTTTTTTTCAGGTCAAAATTTTGACCTTCGATATCTCGGCTCTGGAAGGGTCTAGAGCCTCCATTTTTGCGCGCTGGTCGAAGTCTTGTGGCCCTCTGTCAGAATCCAGAGTTTCAAGAAGATCGGAGGGGGTCAAAATTTCGGCCAAAAAAAAAAATGACAGTGTTACCCCTTATGTTTTTTTTTCAGGTCAAAATTTTGACCTTCGATATCTCGGCTCTGGAAGAGTCTAGAGCCTCCATTTTTGCGCGCTGGTCGAAGTCTCGTGGCCCTCTGTCAGAATCCAGAGTTTCAAGAAGATCGGAGGGGGTCAAAATTTCGGCCAAAAAAAAAAAATGACAGTGTTACCCCTTATGTTTTTTTTTCAGGTCAAAATTTTGACCTTCGATATCTCGGCTCTGGAAGGGTCTAGAGCCTCCATTTTTGCGCGCTGGTCGGAGTCTCGTGGCCCTCTGTCAGAATCCAGAGTTTCAAGAAGATCAGAGGCGGTCAAAATTTCGGCCTAAAAAAAAATGACAGTGTTACCCCTTATGTGTTTTTTTCAGGTCAAAATTTTGACCTTCGATATCTCGGCTCTGGAAGGGTCTAGAGCCTCCATTTTTGCGCGCTGGTCGAAGTCTCGTGGCCCTCTGTCAGAATCCAGAGTTTCAAGAAGATCGGAGGGGGTCAAAATTTCGGCCAAAAAAAAAAAATGACAGTGTTACCCCTTATGTTTTTTTTTTCAGGTCAAAATTTTGACCTTCGATATCTCGGCTCTGGAAGGGTCTAGAGCCTCCATTTTTGCGCGCTGGTCGGAGTCTCGTGGCCCTCTGTCAGAATCCAGAGTTTCAGGAAGATCGGAGGGGGTCAAAATTTCGGCCAAAAAAAAAAAAAATGACAGTGTTACCCCTTATGTTTTTTTTTCAGGTCAAAATTTTGACCTTCGATATCTCGGCTCTGGAAGGGTCTAGAGCCTCCATTTTTGCGCGCTGGTCGGAGTCTCGTGGCCCTCTGTCAGAATCCAGAGTTTCAAGAAGATCAGAGGCGGTCAAAATTTCGGCCTAAAAAAAATGACAGTGTTACCCCTTATGTGTTTTTTTCAGGTCAAAATTTTGACCTTCGATATCTCGGCTCTGGAAGGGTCTAGAGCCTCCATTTTTGCGCGCTGGTCGAAGTCTCGTGGCCCTCTGTCAGAATCCAGAGTTTCAAGAAGATCGGAGGGGGTCAAAATTTCGGCCAAAAAAAAAAATGACAGTATTACCCCTTATGTTTTTTTTTTCAGGTCAAAATTTTGACCTTCGATATCTCGGCTCTGGAAGGGTCTAGAGCCTCCATTTTTGCGCGCTGGTCGAAGTCTCGTGGCCCTCTGTCAGAATCCAGAGTTTCAAGAAGATCGGAGGGGGTCAAAATTTCGGCCAAAAAAAAAAATGACAGTGTTACCTCTTATGTTTTTTTTCAGGTCAAAATTTTGACCTTCGATATCTCGGCTCTGGAAGGGTCTAGAGCCTCCATTTTTGCGCACTGGTCGAAGTCTCGTGACCATCTGTCAGAATCCAGAGTTTCAAGAAGATCGGAGGGGGTCAAAATTTCGGCCAATAAAAAAAAATGACAGTGTTACCCCTTATGTTTTTTTTTCTGGTCAAAATTTTGACCTTCGATATCTCGGCTCTGGAAGGGTCTAGAGCCTCCATTTTTGCGCGCTGGTCGAAGTCTCGTGGCCGTCTGTCAGAATCCAGAGTTTCAAGAAGATCGGAGGGGGTCAAAATTTCGGCCAAAAAAAATGACAGTGTTACCCCTTATGTTTTTTTTTTTTTCAGGTCAAAATTTTGACCTTCAATATCTCGGCTCTGGAAGGGTCTAGAGCCTCCATTTTTGCGCGCTGGTCGGAGTCTCGTGGCCCTCTGTCAGAATCCAGAGTTTCAAGAAGATCGGAGGGGGTCAAAATTTCGGCAAAAAAAAAAAATGACAGTGTTACCCCTTATGTTTTTTTTTCAGGTCAAAATTTTGACCTTTGATATCTCGGCTCTGGAAGGGTCTAGAGCCTCCATTTTTGCGCGCTGGTCGGAGTCTCGTGGCCCTCTGTCAGAATCCAGAGTTTCAAGAAGGTCGGAGGGGGTCAAAATTTCGGCCAAAAAAAAAAAATGACAGTGTTACCCCTTATGTTTTTTTTTTCAGGTCAAAATTTTGACCTTCGATATCTCGGCTCTGGAAGGGTCTAGAGCCTCCATTTTTGCGCGCTGGTCGAAGTCTCGTGGCGCTCTGTCAGAATCCAGAGTTTCAAGAAGATCGGAGGGGGTCAAAATTTCGGCCAAAAAAAAAAAATGACAGTGTTACCCCTTATGTTTTTTTTTCAGGTCAAAGTTTTGACCTTCGATATCTCGGCTCTGGAAGGGTCTAGAGCCTCCATTTTTGCGCGCTAGTTGGAGTCTCGTGGCCCTCTGTCAGAATCCAGAGTTTCAAGAAGATCGGAGGGGGTCAAAATTTCGGCCAAAAAAAAATGACAGTGTTACCCCTTATGTTTTTTTTTCAGGTCAAAATTTTGACCTTCGATATCTCGGCTCTGGAAGGGTCTAGAGCCTCCATTTTTGCGCGCTGGTCGAAGTCTCGTGGCGCTCTGTCAGAATCCAGAGTTTCAAGAAGATCGGAGGGGGTCAAAATTTCGGCCAAAAAAAAAATGACAGTGTTACCCCTTATGTTTTTTTTTCAGGTCAAAGTTTTGACCTTCGATATCTCGGCTCTGGAAGGGTCTAGAGCCTCCATTTTTGCGCGCTAGTCGGAGTCTCGTGGCCCTCTGTCAGAATCCAGAGTTTCAAGAAGATCGGAGGGGGTCAAAATTTCGGCCAAAACAAAAAATGACAGTGTTACCCCTTATATTTTTTTTTCAGGTCAAAATTTTGACCTTCGATATCTCGGCTCTGGAAGGGTCTAGAGCCTCCATTTTTGCGCGCTGGTCGAAGTCTCGTGGCCCTCTGTCAGAATCCAGAGTTTCAAGAAGATCGGAGGGGGTCAAAATTTCGGCCAAAAAAAAAAAATGACAGTGTTACCCCTTATGTTTTTTTTTTCAGGTCAAAATTTTGACCTTCGATATCTCGGCTCTGGAAGGGTCTAGAGCCTCCATTTTTGCGCGCTGGTCGGAGTCTCGTGGCCCTCTGTCAGAATCCAGAGTTTCAAGAAGGTCGGAGGGGGTCAAAATTTCGGCCAAAAAAAAAATGACAGTGTTACCCCTTATGTTTATTTTTCAGGTCAAAATTTTGACCTTCGATATCTCGGCTCTGGAAGAGTCTAGAGCCTCCATTTTTGCGCGCTGGTCGAAGTCTCGTGGCCCTCTGTCAGAATCCAGAGTTTCAAGAAAATCGGAGGGGGTCAAAATTTCGGCCAAAAAAAAAAAAATGACAGTGTTACCCCTTATGTTTTTTTTTCAGGTCAAAGTTTTGACCTTCGATATCTCGGCTCTGGAAGGGTCTAGAGCCTCCATTTTTGCGCGCTGGTCGAAGTCTCGTGGCCCTCTGTCAGAATCCAGAGTTTCAAGAAGATCAGAGGGGGTCAAAATTTCGGCCAAAAAAAAAATGACAGTGTTACCCCTTATATTTTTTTTTCGGGTCAAAATTTTGACCTTCGATATCTCAGCTCTGGAAGGGTCTAGAGCCTCCATTTTTGCGCGCTGGTCGGAGTCTCGTGGCCCTCTGTCAGAATCCAGAGTTTCAGGAAGATCAGAGGGGGTCAAAATTTCGGCCAAAAAAAAAATGACAGTGTTACCCCTTATGTTTTTTTTTTCAGGTCAAAATTTTGACCTTCGATATCTTGGCTCTGGAAGGGTCTAGAGCCTCCATTTTTGCGCGCTGGTCGGAGTCTCGTGGCCCTCTGTCAGAATCCAGAGTTTCAAGAAGATCGGAGGGGGTCAAAATTTCGGCCAAAAAAAAATGACAGTGTTACCCCTTATGTTTTTTTTTCAGGTCAAAGTTTTGACCTTCGATATCTCGGCTCTGGAAGGGTCTAGAGCCTCCATTTTTGCGCGCTGGTCGAAGTCTCGTGGCCCTCTGTCAGAATCCAGAGTTTCAAGAAGATCGGAGGGGGTCAAAATTTCGGCCAAAAAAAAAAAAAATGACAGTGTTACCCCTTATGTTTTTTTTTCAGGTCAAAATTTTGACCTTCAATATCTCGGCTCTGGAAGGGTCTAGAGCCTCCATTTTTGCGCGCTGGTCGAAGTCTCGTGGCCCTCTGTCAGAATCCAGAGTTTCAAGAAGATCGGAGGGGGTCAAAATTTCGGCCAAAAAAAAATGACAGTGTTACCCCTTATGTTTTTTTTTTCAGGTCAAAATTTTGACCTTCGATATCTCGGCTCTGGAAGGGTCTAGAGCCTCCATTTTTGCGCGCTGGTCGGAGTCTCGTGGCCCTCTGTCAGAATCCAGAGTTTCAAGAAGATCGGAGGGGGTCAAAATTGCGGCCAAAAAAAAAAAATGACAGTGTTACCCCTTATGTTTTTTTTTCGGGTCAAAATTTTGACCTTCGATATCTCGGCTCTGGAAGGGTCTAGAGCCTCCATTTTTGCGCGCTGGTCGAAGTCTCGTGGCCCTCTGTCAGAATCCAGAGTTTCAAGAAGATCGGAGGGGGTCAAAATTTCGGCCAAAAAAAAAATGACAGTGTTACCCCTTATGTTTTTTTTTTTCAGGTCAAAATTTTGACCTTTGATATCTCGGCTCTGGAAGGGTCTAGAGCCTCCATTTTTGCGCGCTGGTCGAAGTCTCGTGGCCCTCTGTCAGAATCCAGAGTTTCAAGAAGATCGGAGGGGGTCAAAATTTCGGCCAAAAAAAAAAAAATGACAGTGTTACCCCTTATGTTTTTTTTTCGGGTCAAAATTTTGACCTTCGATATCTCGGCTCTGGAAGGGTCTAGAGCCTCCATTTTTGCGCGCTGGTCGAAGTCTCGTGGCCCTCTGTCAGAATCCAGAGTTTCAAGAAGATCGGAGGGGGTCAAAATTTCGGCCAAAAAAAAAAAAATGACAGTGTTACCCCTTATGTTTTTTTTTTCAGGTCAAAGTTTTGACCTTCGATATCTCGGCTCTGGAAGGGTCTAGAGCAGGGGGGGGGGGGGGCAAACTACGGCCCGCGGGCCACATGCGGCCCGTTAGGCTGTTTAATCCGGCCCTTCGAATATTTAAAATATTGTCATAGAGATTGCATTTGCATGGGGAGCGTTGTGCAGCGCGGTCTGTAGCGGGAGAGCGAGGGGGGAGCCGAGCGGTAAGCAGGCCCTGCTGACAGAGTGGGGAGAGAGAGAGACTGGGAGCTCGTGCACGCGCTGTCGAGAGAGAGAAAACGCTGGGCTGCAAGCTGTTTCAGTGGAAAGAGTGTTGCTGCATTTGTGACCTGAGAAGCTGAATCCAGCGGGAAGAGTACTGTTTTATATGTGATTTGTTTTTGAAATATTCTGAATTAATTGTGTGAGCGCGAGCAAGCGCTGTGGGGAGAGAAAGTAACTCAATAAAGTGGATGAGCCCCAGTATTCGCCGACCCTGTGTCTACTTCCATCACCCATTCACCGAACCAACATCCCTGTCACACATTCATTTTGCCTTTTTCCTGCAATATTTGAATAAAGCAGCTCATTCATTCAGAGCTGTTGTGGCTGTGCTGCGGTGTGTCACGTGACAAGCAATGACGCGTCACCATGGAAACCATACAGTGAATAAATAACGGTTGCATTGCAAAGCTCATGTATCCCCTCACACACACACGGGTCCAACTCGACCCGCTCCGAGCGGGCCTCGAACACGGGTCTCCGGCATGAGAGTCAGGCGCGCTAACAAGGAGGCAAAGACTACAGCCGCTAGCGTCTGTCGCTAGAGCGCCTATTGAGATCAGGGAGTGGTCTACTCGCACATCAACTACTAGCTGGCCTCCGTTACACTCACGCCGCAGAGTCAGACCGTTTTTTGTGATTTGTCATATGCAATTTATAACTAATATCACAGGAAACAGAACGTTTGCACGATTGAATCATTGACATTTCAGCACTCCTTCAGACAGCGACTTAAGCACAACAAGGCTCCTTGTTGCACGTTAATGTTTTTTTCCTTTTTTGGAAACTCACAGAGAAAAAAATGTTAGTAACCACTTGCACACCTGATTAGTTTTCATTTGATTTTTAGTTTTTCTTTTGATATTTAGTTTCTTTTCTCCTCTATTTGTCTCTTGGAGTGCTTCCGGTTACCTTTATCGCCCGCCTCGCTACGCTCCCGTCTCTGCCGTTTGTTCAATAAATGTTCTTATCTGCTTTTGATTTTTACATTTTATCATACTTAAAATAAATTGGTACATTTTTTTTTATTTTTATTTTATTTTTTTTCACAAATGTATGACGTTTGTGTATTAAGTGCAATTTGATTACCATATGGAGTTTTAATAAAGTTGAATTAATGTAACCCTACCTTTATTGGGGCAGCAGTGGCTCAGTGGTTCATGTGGGTTGTTTAGAACCCGAAAGGTTGGTGGTTCAATCCTCGGTTCCACCTGACCAAATGTCGAGGTGTCCATGAGCAAGACACCTAACCCCAGCTGCTCCCGACGAGCTGGATGGCGCTTTGCATGGCTGTCGTCGCCGTCGGTGTATGAATGTGTGTGTGAATGGGTGAATGTGAGGCAAAAGTGCTTTGGAGGCCATTGGGTCTATGAAAGCGCTATATAAAAGGAGTCCATTCACCATTTCTCTAATTTTTAATAAGTGTACACTTGCTGGTGTTTTGTTTCTAATTTACTGTTAGGCTGATTAAATAACACTAAGGATAAACAATATTTAAAAAGAATATAAATATATATATATATATAACATTAAAATAAATATAAAATTAAATTAAAAAAAATAACCCCAAAATATAATAATGCTAAATGGGGATATCTTTAGCATATAAATTAATATACTATGTAAATTACGTGGTCCACGTAAATGGCTGGCCCTCTGTCACATTTTAAAACCCAGTGTGGCCCTTGAGCCAAAAAGTTTGCCCACCCCTGGTCTAGAGCCTCCATTTTTGCGCGCTGGTCGAAGTCTCGTGGCCCTCTGTCAGAATCCAGAGTTTCAAGAAGATCGGAGGGGGTCAAAATTTCGGCCAATAAAAAAAATGACAGTGTTACCCTTTATGTTTTTTTTTTCAGGTCAAAATTTTGACCTTCGATATCTCGGCTCTGGAAGGGTCTAGAGCCTCCATTTTTGCGCGCTGGTCGAAGTCTCGTGGCCCTCTGTCAGAATCCAGAGTTTCAAGAAGAACGGAGGGGGTCAAAATTTCGGCCAAAAAAAAAATGACAGTGTTACCCCTTATGTTTTTTTTTTCGGGTCAAAATTTTGACCTTCGAAATTTCGGCTCTGGAAGGGTCTAGAGCCTCCATTTTTGCACGCTGGTCGAAGTCTCGTGGCCCTCTGTCAGAATCCAGAGTTTCAAGAAGATCGGAGGGGGTCAAAATTTCGGCAAATAAAAAAAATGACAGTGTTACCCTTTATGTTTTTTTTTTCAGGTCAAAATTTTGACCTTCGATATCTCGGCTCTGGAAGGGTCTAGAGCCTCCATTTTTGCGCGCTGGTCGAAGTCTCGTGGCCCTCTGTCAGAATCCAGAGTTTCAAGAAGAACGGAGGGGGTCAAAATTTCGGCCAAAAAAAAATGACAGTGTTACCCCTTATGTTTTTTTTTTCGGGTCAAAATTTTGACCTTCGAAATTTCGGCTCTGGAAGGGTCTAGAGCCTCCATTTTTGCACGCTGGTCGAAGTCTCGTGGCCCTCTGTCAGAATCCAGAGTTTCAAGAAGATCGGAGGGGGTCAAAATTTCGGCCAAAAAAAAAATGACACTGTTACCCCTTATGTTTTTTTTTCGGGTCAAAATTTTGACCTTCGATATCTCTGCTCTGGAAGGGTCTAGAGCCTCCATTTTTGCGCGCTGGTCGAAGTCTCGTGGCCCTCTGTCAGAATCCAGAGTTTCAAGAAGATCGGAGGGGGTCAAAATTTCGGCCAAAAAAAAAAAAAGACAGTGTTACCCCTTATGTTTTTTTTTCAGGTCAAAATTTTGACCTTCGATATCTCGGCTCTGGAAGGGTCTAGAGCCTCCATTTTTGCGTGCTGGTCGGAGTCTCGTGGCCCTCTGTCAGAATCCAGAGTTTCAAGAAGATCAGAGGGGGTCAAAATTTCGGCCCAAAAAAAAAATGACAGTGTTACCCCTTATGTTTTTTTTTCGGGTCAAAATTTTGACCTTCGATATCTCGGCTCTGGAAGGGTCTAGAGCCTCCATTTTTGCGCGCTGGTAGGAGTCTCGTGGCCCTCTGTCAGAATCCAGAGTTTCAGGAAGATCGGAGGGGGTCAAAATTTCAGCCAAAAAAAAAAATGACAGTGTTACCCCTTATGTTTTTTTTTTCAGGTCAAAGTTTTGACCTTCGATATCTCGGCTCTGGAAGGGTCTAGAGCCTCCATTTTTGCGCGCTGGTCGAAGTCTCGTGGCCCTCTGTCAGAATCCAGAGTTTCAAGAAGATCGGAGGGGGTCAAAATTTCGGCCAAAAAAAAAAAATGACAGTGTTACCCCTTATGTTTTTTTTTTTCAGGTCAAAATTTTGACCTTCAATATCTCGGCTCTGGAAGGGTCTAGAGCCTCCATTTTTGCGCGCTGGTCGAAGTCTCGTGGCCCTCTGTCAGAATCCAGAGTTTCAAGAAGATCGGAGGGGGTCAAAATTTCGGCCAAAAAAAAAATGACAGTGTTACCCCTTATGTTTTTTTTTCAGGTCAAAATTTTGACCTTCGATATCTCAGCTCTGGAAGGGTCTAGAGCCTCCATTTTTGCGCGCTGGTCGAAGTCTCGTGGCCCTCTGTCAGAATCCAGAGTTTCAAGAAGATCGGAGGGGGTCAAAATTGCGGCCAAAAAAAAAAATGACAGTGTTACCCCTTATGTTTTTTTTTCGGGTCAAAATTTTGACCTTTGATATCTCGGCTCTGGAAGGGTCTAGAGCCTCCATTTTTGCGCGCTGGTCGAAGTCTCGTGGCCCTCTGTCAGAATCCAGAGTTTCAAGAAGATCGGAGGGGGTCAAAATTTCGGCCAAAAAAAAAAAAAGACAGTGTTACCCCCTATGTTTTTTTTTTCGGGTCAAAATTTTGACCGTCGATATCTTGGCTCTGGAAGGGTCTAGAGCCTCTATTTTTGCGCGCTGGTCGAAGTCTCGTGGCCCTCTGTCAGAATCCAGAGTTTCAAGAAGATCGGAGGGGGTCAAAATTTCGGCCAAAAAAAAAAAATGACAGTGTTACCCCTTATGTTTTTTTTTTCAGGTCAAAATTTTGACCTTCGATATCTCGGCTCTGGAAGGGTCTAGAGCCTCCATTTTTGCGCGCTGGTCGAAGTCTCGTGGCCCTCTGTCAAAATCCAGAGTTTCAAGAAGATCGGAGGGGGTCAAAATTTCGGCCAAAAAAAAAAAAGACAGTGTTACCCCTTATGTTTTTTTTTCGGGTCAAAATTTTGACCTTCGATATCTCGGCTCTGGGAGGGTCTAGAGCCTCCATTTTTGCGCGCTGGTCGAAGTCTCGTGGCCCTCTGTCAGAATCCAGAGTTTCAAGAAGATCGGAGGGGGTCAAAATTTCGGCCAAAAAAAAAAATGACAGTGTTACCCCTTATGTTTTTTTTTTCAGGTCAAAATTTTGACCTTCGATATCTCGGCTCTGGAAGGGTCTAGAGCCTCCATTTTTGCGCGCTGGTCGGAGTCTCGTGGCCCTCTGTCAGAATCCAGAGTTTCAAGAAGATCGGAGGGGGTCAAAATTTCGGCCAAAAAAAAAATGACAGTGTTACCCCTTATGTTTTTTTTTTCAGGTCAAAATTTTGACCTTCGATATCTCGGCTCTGGAAGGGTCTAGAGCCTCCATTTTTGCGCGCTGGTCGAAGTCTCGTGGCCCTCTGTCAAAATCCAGAGTTTCAAGAAGATCGGAGGGGGTCAAAATTTCGGCCAAAAAAAAAAAATACAGTGTTACCCCTTATGTTTTTTTTTCAGGTCAAAGTTTTGACCTTCGATATCTCGGCTCTGGAAGGGTCTAGAGCCTCCATTTTTGCGCGCTGGTCGAAGTCTCGTGGCCCTCTGTCAGAATCCAGAGTTTCAAGAAGATCGGAGGGGGTCAAAATTTCGGCCAAAAAATAAAAATGACAGTGTTACCCCTTATGTTTTTTTTTCAGGTCAAAATTTTGACCTTCGATATCTCGGCTCTGGAAGGGTCTAGAGCCTCCATTTTTGCGCGCTGGTCGGAGTCTCGTGGCCCTCTGTCAGAATCCAGAGTTTCAAGAAGATCGGAGGGGGTCAAAATTTCGGCCAAAAAAAATAAATGACAGTGTTACCCCTTATGTTTTTTTTTCAGGTCAAAATTTTGACCTTCGATATCTCGGCTCTGGAAGGGTCTAGAGCCTCCATTTTTGCGCGCTGGTCGGAGTCTCGTGGCCCTCTGTCAGAATCCAGAGTTTCAAGAAGATCGGAGGGGGTCAAAATTTCGGCCAAAAAAAAAAAAATGACAGTGTTACCCCTTATGTTTTTTTTTCAGGTCAAAATTTTGACCTTCGATATCTCGGCTCTGGAAGAGTCTAGAGCCTCCATTTTTGCGCGCTGGTCGAAGTCTCGTGGCCCTCTGTCAGAATCCAGAGTTTCAAGAAGATCTGAGGGGGTCAAAATTTCGGCCAAAAAAAAAATGACAGTGTTACCCCTTATGTTTTTTTTTTTCAGGTCAAAATTTTGACCTTTGATATCTCGGCTCTGGAAGGGTCTAGAGCCTCCATTTTTGCGCGCTGGTCGAAGTCTCGTGGCCCTCTGTCAGAATCCAGAGTTTCAAGAAGATCGGAGGGGGTCAAAATTTCGGCCAAAAAAAAAAAAATGACAGTGTTACCCCTTATGTTTTTTTTTCGGGTCAAAATTTTGACCTTCGATATCTCGGCTCTGGAAGGGTCTAGAGCCTCCATTTTTGCGCGCTGGTCGAAGTCTCGTGGCCCTCTGTCAGAATCCAGAGTTTCAAGAAGATCGGAGGGGGTCAAAATTTCGGCCAAAAAAAAAAATGACAGTGTTACCCCTTATGTTTTTTTTTCAGGTCAAAATTTTGACCTTCGATATCTCGGCTCTGGAAGGGTCTAGAGCCTCCATTTTTGCGCGCTGGTCGGAGTCTCGTGGCCCTCTGTCAGAATCCAGAGTTTCAAGAAGATCGGAGGGGGTCAAAATTTCGGCCAAAAAAAAAAAACATAAGGGGTAACACTGTCATTTTTTTTTTTTGGCCGAAATTTTGACCCCCTCCGATTTTCTTGAAACTCTGGATTCTGACAGAGGGCCACGAGACATTGACCAGCGCGCAAAAATGGAGGCTCTAGACCCTTCCAGAGCCGAGATATCGAAGGTCAAAATTTTGGCCGGAAAAAAAAACATAAGGGGTAACACTGTCATTTTTTATTTTGGCTGAAATTTTGACCTTCGATATCTCGGCTCTGGAAGGGTCTAGAGCCTCCATTTTTGCGCGCTGGTCGATGTCTCGTGGCCCTCTGTCAGAATCCAGAGTTTCAAGAAGATCGGAGGGGGTCAAAATTTCGGCCAAAAAAAAAAAACATAAGGGGTAACACTGTCATTTTTTTTTTTTGGCCGAAATTTTGACCCCCTCCGATTTTCTTGAAACTCTGGATTCTGACAGAGGGCCACGAGACATCGACCAGCGCGCAAAAATGGAGGCTCTAGACCCTTCCAGAGCCGAGATATCGAAGGTCAAAATTTTGGCCGGAAAAAAAAACATAAGGGGTAACACTGTCATTTTTTATTTTGGCTGAAATTTTGACCTTCGATATCTCGGCTCTGGAAGGGTCTAGAGCCTCCATTTTTGCGCGCTGGTCGATGTCTCGTGGCCCTCTGTCAGAATCCAGAGTTTCAAGAAGATCGGAGGGGGTCAAAATTTCGGCCAAAAAAAAAAAACATAAGGGGTAACACTGTCATTTTTTTTTTTTGGCCGAAATTTTGACCCCCTCCGATTTTCTTGAAACTCTGGATTCTGACAGAGGGCCACGAGACATCGACCAGCGCGCAAAAATGGAGGCTCTAGACCCTTCCAGAGCCGAGATATCGAAGGTCAAAATTTTGGCCGGAAAAAAAAACATAAGGGGTAACACTGTCATTTTTTATTTTGGCTGAAATTTTGACCTTCGATATCTCGGCTCTGGAAGGGTCTAGAGCCTCCATTTTTGCGCGCTGGTCGATGTCTCGTGGCCCTCTGTCAGAATCCAGAGTTTCAAGAAGATCGGAGGGGGTCAAAATTTCGGCCAAAAAAAAAAAACATAAGGGGTAACACTGTCATTTTTTTTTTTTGGCCGAAATTTTGACCCCCTCCGATTTTCTTGAAACTCTGGATTCTGACAGAGGGCCACGAGACATCGACCAGCGCGCAAAAATGGAGGCTCTAGACCCTTCCAGAGCCGAGATATCGAAGGTCAAAATTTTGGCCGGAAAAAAAAACATAAGGGGTAACACTGTCATTTTTTATTTTGGCTGAAATTTTGACCTTCGATATCTCGGCTCTGGAAGGGTCTAGAGCCTCCATTTTTGCGCGCTGGTCGATGTCTCGTGGCCCTCTGTCAGAATCCAGAGTTTCAAGAAAATCGGAGGGGGTCAAAATTTCGGCCAAAAAAAAAAACATAAGGGGTAACACTGTCATTTTTTTTTTTGGCCGAAATTTTGACCCCCTCCGATTTTCTTGAAACTCTGGATTCTGACAGAGGGCCACGAGATATCGACCAGCGCGCAAAAATGGAGGCTCTAGACCCTTCCAGAGCCGAGATATCGAAGGTCAAAATTTTGGCCGGAAAAAAAAACATAAGGGGTAACACTGTCATTTTTTATTTTGGCTGAAATTTTGACCTTCGATATCTCGGCTCTGGAAGGGTCTAGAGCCTCCATTTTTGCGCGCTGGTCGATGTCTCGTGGCCCTCTGTCAGAATCCAGAGTTTCAAGAAGATCGGAGGGGGTCAAAATTTCGGCCAAAAAAAAAAAACATAAGGGGTAACACTGTCATTTTTTTTTTTGGCCGAAATTTTGACCCCCTCCGATTTTCTTGAAACTCTGGATTCTGACAGAGGGCCACGAGACATCGACCAGCGCGCAAAAATGGAGGCTCTAGACCCTTCCAGAGCCGAGATATCGAAGGTCAAAATTTTGGCCGGAAAAAAAAACATAAGGGGTAACACTGTCATTTTTTATTTTGGCTGAAATTTTGACCTTCGATATCTCGGCTCTGGAAGGGTCTAGAGCCTCCATTTTTGCGCGCTGGTCGATGTCTCGTGGCCCTCTGTCAGAATCCAGAGTTTCAAGAAGATCGGAGGGGGTCAAAATTTCGGCCAAAAAAAAAAAACATAAGGGGTAACACTGTCATTTTTTTTTTGGCCGAAATTTTGACCCCCTCCGATTTTCTTGAAACTCTGGATTCTGACAGAGGGCCACGAGACATCGACCAGCGCGCAAAAATGGAGGCTCTAGACCCTTCCAGAGCCGAGATATCGAAGGTCAAAATTTTGGCCGGAAAAAAAAACATAAGGGGTAACACTGTCATTTTTTATTTTGGCTGAAATTTTGACCTTCGATATCTCGGCTCTGGAAGGGTCTAGAGCCTCCATTTTTGCGCGCTGGTCGATGTCTCGTGGCCCTCTGTCAGAATCCAGAGTTTCAAGAAGATCGGAGGGGGTCAAAATTTCGGCCAAAAAAAAAAAACATAAGGGGTAACACTGTCATTTTTTTTTTTTGGCCGAAATTTTGACCCCCTCCGATTTTCTTGAAACTCTGGATTCTGACAGAGGGCCACGAGACATCGACCATCGCGCAAAAATGGAGGCTCTAGACCCTTCCAGAGCCGAGATATCGAAGGTCAAAATTTTGGCCGGAAAAAAAAACATAAGGGGTAACACTGTCATTTTTTTTTTTTGGCTGAAATTTTGACCTTCGATATCTCGGCTCTGGAAGGGTCTAGAGCCTCCATTTTTGCGCGCTGGTCGATGTCTCGTGGCCCTCTGTCAGAATCCAGAGTTTCAAGAAGATCGGAGGGGGTCAAAATTTCGGCCAAAAAAAAAAAACATAAGGGGTAACACTGTCATTTTTTTTTTTGGCCGAAATTTTGACCCCCTCCGATTTTCTTGAAACTCTGGATTCTGACAGAGGGCCACGAGACATCGACCAGCGCGCAAAAATGGAGGCTCTAGACCCTTCCAGAGCCGAGATATCGAAGGTCAAAATTTCAGCCAAAATAAAAAATGACAGTGTTACCCCTTATGTTTTTTTTTCCGGCCAAAATTTTGACCTTCGATATCTCGGCTCTGGAAGGGTCTAGAGCCTCCATTTTTGCGCGCTGGTCGATGTCTCGTGGCCCTCTGTCAGAATCCAGAGTTTCAAGAAGATCGGAGGGGGTCAAAATTTTGGCCAAAAAAAAAAAACATAAGGGGTAACACTGTCATTTTTTTTTTTGGCCGAAATTTTGACCCCCTCCGATTTTCTTGAAACTCTGGATTCTGACAGAGGGCCACGAGACATCGACCAGCGCGCAAAAATGGAGGCTCTAGACCCTTCCAGAGCCGAGATATCGAAGGTCAAAATTTTGGCCGGAAAAAAAAACATAAGGGGTAACACTGTCATTTTTTATTTTGGCTGAAATTTTGACCTTCGATATCTCGGCTCTGGAAGGGTCTAGAGCCTCCATTTTTGCGCGCTGGTCGATGTCTCGTGGCCCTCTGTCAGAATCCAGAGTTTCAAGAAGATCGGAGGGGGTCAAAATTTCGGCCAAAAAAAAAAAACATAAGGGGTAACACTGTCATTTTTTTTTTTGGCCGAAATTTTGACCCCCTCCGATTTTCTTGAAACTCTGGATTCTGACAGAGGGCCACGAGACATCGACCAGCGCGCAAAAATGGAGGCTCTAGACCCTTCCAGAGCCGAGATATCGAAGGTCAAAATTTTGGCCGGAAAAAAAAACATAAGGGGTAACACTGTCATTTTTTATTTTGGCTGAAATTTTGACCTTCGATATCTCGGCTCTGGAAGGGTCTAGAGCCTCCATTTTTGCGCGCTGGTCGATGTCTCGTGGCCCTCTGTCAGAATCCAGAGTTTCAAGAAGATCGGAGGGGGTCAAAATTTCGGCCAAAAAAAAAAAAACATAAGGGGTAACACTGTCATTTTTTTTTTTGGCCGAAATTTTGACCCCCTCCGATTTTCTTGAAACTCTGGATTCTGACAGAGGGCCACGAGACATCGACCAGCGCGCAAAAATGGAGGCTCTAGACCCTTCCAGAGCCGAGATATCGAAGGTCAAAATTTTGGCCGGAAAAAAAAACATAAGGGGTAACACTGTCATTTTTTATTTTGGCTGAAATTTTGACCTTCGATATCTCGGCTCTGGAAGGGTCTAGAGCCTCCATTTTTGCGCGCTGGTCGATGTCTCGTGGCCCTCTGTCAGAATCCAGAGTTTCAAGAAGATCGGAGGGGGTCAAAATTTCGGCCAAAAAAAAAAAACATAAGGGGTAACACTGTCATTTTTTTTTTTTGGCCGAAATTTTGACCCCCTCCGATTTTCTTGAAACTCTGGATTCTGACAGAGGGCCACGAGACATCGACCAGCGCGCAAAAATGGAGGCTCTAGACCCTTCCAGAGCCGAGATATCGAAGGTCAAAATTTTGGCCGGAAAAAAAAACATAAGGGGTAACACTGTCATTTTTTATTTTGGCTGAAATTTTGACCTTCGATATCTCGGCTCTGGAAGGGTCTAGAGCCTCCATTTTTGCGCGCTGGTCGATGTCTCGTGGCCCTCTGTCAGAATCCAGAGTTTCAAGAAGATCGGAGGGGGTCAAAATTTCGGCCAAAAAAAAAAAACATAAGGGGTAACACTGTCATTTTTTTTTTTGGCCGAAATTTTGACCCCCTCCGATTTTCTTGAAACTCTGGATTCTGACAGAGGGCCACGAGACATCGACCAGCGCGCAAAAATGGAGGCTCTAGACCCTTCCAGAGCCGAGATATCGAAGGTCAAAATTTTGGCCGGAAAAAAAAACATAAGGGGTAACACTGTCATTTTTTTTTTTGGCTGAAATTTTGACCTTCGATATCTCGGCTCTGGAAGGGTCTAGAGCCTCCATTTTTGCGCGCTGGTCGATGTCTCGTGGCCCTCTGTCAGAATCCAGAGTTTCAAGAAGATCGGAGGGGGTCAAAATTTCGGCCAAAAAAAAAAAAACATAAGGGGTAACACTGTCATTTTTTTTTTTTGGCCGAAATTTTGACCCCCTCCGATTTTCTTGAAACTCTGGATTCTGACAGAGGGCCACGAGACATCGACCAGCGCGCAAAAATGGAGGCTCTAGACCCTTCCAGAGCCGAGATATCGAAGGTCAAAATTTCAGCCAAAATAAAAAATGACAGTGTTACCCCTTATGTTTTTTTTTCCGGCCAAAATTTTGACCTTCGATATCTCGGCTCTGGAAGGGTCTAGAGCCTCCATTTTTGCGCGCTGGTCGATGTCTCGTGGCCCTCTGTCAGAATCCAGAGTTTCAAGAAGATCGGAGGGGGTCAAAATTTCGGCCAAAAAAAAAAAACATAAGGGGTAACACTGTCATTTTTTTTTTTGGCCGAAATTTTGACCCCCTCCGATTTTCTTGAAACTCTGGATTCTGACAGAGGGCCACGAGACATCGACCAGCGCGCAAAAATGGAGGCTCTAGACCCTTCCAGAGCCGAGATATCGAAGGTCAAAATTTTGGCCGGAAAAAAAAACATAAGGGGTAACACTGTCATTTTTTATTTTGGCTGAAATTTTGACCTTCGATATCTCGGCTCTGGAAGGGTCTAGAGCCTCCATTTTTGCGCGCTGGTCGATGTCTCGTGGCCCTCTGTCAGAATCCAGAGTTTCAAGAAGATCGGAGGGGGGTCAAAATTTCGGCCAAAAAAAAAAAACATAAGGGGTAACACTGTCTTTTTTTTTTTTGGCCGAAATTTTGACCCCCTCCGATTTTCTTGAAACTCTGGATTCTGACAGAGGGCCACGAGACATCGACCAGCGCGCAAAAATGGAGGCTCTAGACCCTTCCAGAGCCGAGATATCGAAGGTCAAAATTTTGGCCGGAAAAAAAAACATAAGGGGTAACACTGTCATTTTTTATTTTGGCTGAAATTTTGACCTTCGATATCTCGGCTCTGGAAGGGTCTAGAGCCTCCATTTTTGCGCGCTGGTCGATGTCTCGTGGCCCTCTGTCAGAATCCAGAGTTTCAAGAAGATCGGAGGGGGTCAAAATTTCGGCCAAAAAAAAAAACATAAGGGGTAACACTGTCATTTTTTTTTTTGGCCGAAATTTTGACCCCCTCCGATTTTCTTGAAACTCTGGATTCTGACAGAGGGCCACGAGACATCGACCAGCGCGCAAAAATGGAGGCTCTAGACCCTTCCAGAGCCGAGATATCGAAGGTCAAAATTTTGGCCGGAAAAAAAACATAAGGGGTAACACTGTCATTTTTTATTTTGGCTGAAATTTTGACCTTCGATATCTCGGCTCTGGAAGGGTCTAGAGCCTCCATTTTTGCGCGCTGGTCGATGTCTCGTGGCCCTCTGTCAGAATCCAGAGTTTCAAGAAGATCGGAGGGGGTCAAAATTTCGGCCAAAAAAAAAAACATAAGGGGTAACACTGTCATTTTTTTTTTTTTGGCCGAAATTTTGACCCCCTCCGATTTTCTTGAAACTCTGGATTCTGACAGAGGGCCACGAGACATTGACCAGCGCGCAAAAATGGAGGCTCTAGACCCTTCCAGAGCCGAGATATCGAAGGTCAAAATTTTGGCCGGAAAAAAAAACATAAGGGGTAACACTGTCATTTTTTATTTTGGCTGAAATTTTGACCTTCGATATCTCGGCTCTGGAAGGGTCTAGAGCCTCCATTTTTGCGCGCTGGTCGATGTCTCGTGGCCCTCTGTCAGAATCCAGAGTTTCAAGAAGATCGGAGGGGGTCAAAATTTCGGCCAAAAAAAAAAAACATAAGGGGTAACACTGTCATTTTTTTTTTTGGCCGAAATTTTGACCCCCTCCGATTTTCTTGAAACTCTGGATTCTGACAGAGGGCCACGAGACATCGACCAGCGCGCAAAAATGGAGGCTCTAGACCCTTCCAGAGCCGAGATATCGAAGGTCAAAATTTTGGCCGGAAAAAAAAACATAAGGGGTAACACTGTCATTTTTTATTTTGGCTGAAATTTTGACCTTCGATATCTCGGCTCTGGAAGGGTCTAGAGCCTCCATTTTTGCGCGCTGGACGATGTCTCGTGGCCCTCTGTCAGAATCCAGAGTTTCAAGAAGATCGGAGGGGGTCAAAATTTCGGCCAAAAAAAAAAACATAAGGGGTAACACTGTCATTTTTTTTTTTTGGCCGAAATTTTGACCCCCCCTCCGATTTTCTTGAAACTCTGGATTCTGACAGAGGGCCACGAGACATCGACCAGCGCGCAAAAATGGAGGCTCTAGACCCCTTCCAGAGCCGAGATATCGAAGGTCAAAATTTTGGCCGGAAAAAAAAACATAAGGGGTAACACTGTCATTTTTTATTTA